>OX451210.1:2587749-2741906 GCA_949628255.1 Macrophya alboannulata | reverse complement strand
ATACCCTCTACTCTGTTATACGTCTACCTATACACACGTCCTTTATAACAACGTTGCGGGCGTTCTTATAGCACAGCACCATCCCCGCATGGATTCGCATTATCACCCTTCTTACTTACTTACCTACTTACTTACTTCCTTTCTTCCTATTTTATTTTTTTTTTTTTTCTTTTTCTTTTTCTTTTTCTTTTGTTTTTCGGTTCCTTCTTTTATTTATCGTTTTTTCTTTTTTTCTGTCTTTATTTTCGATTCGTTTGAGGCATGAATGATAATAAACTCTTCTAGTTCAGAACCAGTGTTTAACTTACCGATCGATCACATCGGGTTTTTGTGTTCGATTTTTTTTTTTGAAAAGATAAACGAGGAAAAAAAAAATCTGTATACGTATGTAAATTCTTTCGAGAATCTTAACAATTGATTTTGAATCGATTAAGAATTGAAGAAAATCAAAAAAAAAAAAAATAACAGAAAAAAAAACAAAATTGTCGACTTGATTTAAGAGCTGTAAAGCTCGTATCTGTAAAATATAGAAATCGACGATCGAAAGGGAAAAACAATCGTAAGCGAAATGAATAAATAAATGAAAAGAAAGGGAAATAGAGATGCGAAAAGTAAAGGAGAAAATAGAAGAGAAGAGAAGAGAAGAGAAGAGAAGAGAAGTGGGGAGTTCGCGACTCGCCAAAGTAGTTGCCGCTTCGATGAAAAGTGAAGTTGGACCTGGCGTCACCTCCTTCTCTTATTTCCTCCCTTTCGTTCCCCTTTACTTTACTTATGGGGACAACGACGACGAAAGATCCTCCCCGTGTTCCCACTTCCTGTTCCTCCCAGGCTCGTAGCCCGTCGTATAACACTCTCCTCTCGTCCTTCTCTTATACTCTTCTCAAAATTTCATCTCTCTCTCTCTCTCTCTCTCTCTCTCTGGATTTTACCGCGCGCGCTTACCAGCCTGCGCAACCCCCGCCGTGAACCCCTATCGCCTAAACGGGGCGGTGGCCATTGCGCAAGCGTTAAAACTCGGCCCTAAGGGATGCTCGGGGTACCCTCCGCGAGGCGACAGACACATCACTTCCTTCGCGACTCGGCACCGAGCAGCATCCCCTTCCTTCTCTCTACCCTCGCGAACAAGTCTTGTTTAAAAAATTATTTTCGAGACCTTTATACGCCGCCGAAAACGCGGTGTTAGATATTCGTAACTTCGTATAAATATCTCGTTTATAAACTTCGAGGTAAAACAACCGACGACGACGACGACGACGACGACGACGACGACGACGTTTTCGTTGTTCGTATTCAACTGTATAAAATATTTTAATAACATACGATACTCGCTTCTTTACTCATTCACTTCGATACACGAACTATAAACTCGATATAAATTTAAAAAATAAAAATAAAAAATCAAAATAAAATCGTATATAAAGTCAAGTATTTAAGACAGACGCGAGAATCTATAGTACGTCGAACTTCCAGAGGCCAGATCGTCTACCGTATAACACGGGTTATCGATATACACCCACTGAACACATTATATACTTATATTAAACGTATTTTGTATAATGGACGGCTTCGAATCTCTACGAGAATCGATCTGCAGGTGAAGATAAAATTTTTTTTTTTTTTTTTTATTTATACACGTATTTATACTGTAGTTTTTTTTTAATATGTTTTTTTACCTATCGTTGTTGTTGTTGTTGTTGTTGTTGTTTGGAATGAACCGGTTCGCTTTACGTATACAGAAAGAAGATAACTCTTTCTTTCTTTCTTTTTTATTTCTTTTTTTTTTTTTTGTATATAAAATTATTTAGACAATTTTTATAATATTTTATATATCATATACCCAAGTACATATAATTGAATTGCATGTTTTTTTTTCTTCTTAATAGTATATAGTTGTATGTAGAAGTATTTATCAATGTAATAATATTATCGTCTTTCGTATATGTATCTGATCTCATTCTGTAATCTGTACGATATAAATCCAATGCTAATATACGTCTACATTACAATAATATAATTTCTTTCTCTTTGAAATTTTTTTTTTTTTTTTTTTTTTTTTTTTCTCGTTTCGTTGGTTTTCCGCGGGCGTTGGTGCGGGAATAACGTTTATAAAATAAGGTGCCGGAGGGATCAGTTTAGAGTTTATATAGGTGGAGTGGGGTGGTGGTAGGGAATTGGGAATTGGGACGTTTGGTAATTGCCAAGAGAAAATCGAATCAGAGTTCAAAGCTAAATATTATACGTATACGTAAAAAAATATATTTATACATATATACATATAATCGATCATCACGATTATTTAGATTCATAGAAAATTAGAAATTTTTAAACATTCGTTTAAATTATAGACTTTTTTCTTTCTTCTTCTTCTTCCTCCCTTCTTTGGGGTAAAATCGTCGATATATATTTTTTTTTCCCTTTTACTTATCGGGTCAAATGAAAACGTTGTTTTTATACAGTCGAGTGGGACGATGTGTATAGCGAAAGTTGAATCTGAAATTATGAGCGATAAAAGTTGTGGCGCGAAATTTTGAAAAAAAAAAAAAAAATTCAAATTTTTTTAGCACCGTGTGTGACGACGATTATTAGGTGTGAAATTTATTCATAAATCTTATATATGAGGAAGAAAAGACGATTTTAAGAATTGAATATAAAAACTGAAAATATAAAATTGAAATTTATTGAATACAAGTTGAAGTAAAAAATTTGAAGACAAAAAACGTTCGAATTCAATTGACCGAATTCCTTAGAAATAAGGATAAAAGAATAATCGCGACCGAATTGCATACACGTGATATATTTCGCCGTTTGGTATATGCAGAAAGATATATATATATATATATATATATATATATACATAGGTATGTAATACATGAATCTCGATCGTGATATTTGCGGAGAGTTAAATCGTCGGTTTCCATCCACACTTTTCGTTTTTGCAAGTCTCTCTCTCTCTGTCTCGCATATCATGCGAAATAGGTACATACGTTACATACCTAGTTCGGGTATTCTCGAGGGGGTGTGTTCGCGTGTTACTGGGGCAGAACTGCGCAGAAGCTATTAAATATATACTATATATGATATTATCTATACATAAATATATACATAGGGATATGTATATATATGCCTAGATATAAAAAAAAAAAAACTGGACAGAAAATACCTCACTCTCTGCACTTTTGATAACACATAAATATATATGTATACATATATATATATATATATATATATATGTATATACATATATATATATATATATATGTATATACATATACGTATATACATACATAGTTACATATACATATACATATATACCTACCTTTCACCGCGGTCGGCGACAACGACGTCCCCCGCAAACATTTTACATTTCGACTCCGACTCTGTCCTTGTAAGGACGCGTGGCTCCGCACTCTCTGTCGCGACTCTTCTCTTCACTTCTCTCTTCTCTCTTCTCTCTTCTCTCTTCTCTCTTCTCTTCACTTCTCTCTTCTCTCTTCTCTCTTCTCTTTTCTCTCTTCTCTCTTCTCTCTTCTCTCTTCTCTCTTCTCTCTTCTCTCTTCTCTCTTCTCTCTTCTCTCTTTTCTCTTCTCTCTTCTCTCTTCTCTCTTCTCTCTTCTCTCTTCTCTTCACTTCCTCTCTGATATAAAGCCAATGTTTATAAACTCGACAATTATCCAGACTCGTAAAGTCTAAAAAACTCCCCTCAAGTACAGTCGAAACTGAGAATTGAATTAAACCAGTGAAATCGAGACTCGAAGCTCTTCTATCCCTTTTTTTTTTTAGTTTCTCAATTTTTTTTTTTTTTTTGGGTACAAAAACAATATAACTGTATATTCGTACACTATTATTCTATATATACACACACATATATATATATATACATATATGGATATCAATCCTTGCTGCAGTTTTATCGGTATGATAAACTACCTGTACACTAAAAGTATTCAAAGAAGTGGTGGTGGTGGTGGTGGTGGTGGTGGTGGAGGTAATATTTTCAATCAAGAAGGATTGGGAAGAAGAAGTTCAGACTCGTCTTCGTCTTATTCCGTACCACGATCATGGGTACTGCCTGCCACACACCTTCTAGGGAATAAAATCATATCAATCTTCGTACAATAATCATCATTAAACGACATGAATCATGCCTTACTAGAAGGTACATACATACATACTACGATCATATTCATTCACAAATCGTATTATTTATTATTATTTATTATTTTTATATATATATATATATATATATATATATATATATATATATATATATACATATACATGGCATGTACCTATATACAACTTTATTTAATCCATACATATATACGATTTTTCTGAAAATCATTCGCAAGAGATAGACGTTTGTATAGAAATACGTGCATACGTACATATTGTATAACGGAATAGTATTGGTAGAGGGATAACAAGGCGTATCAAGATACCGACAATATTTTAGGAACAACTCAGCCGCGAGGGTGTCGTTTATTCCGAAAGTTTTGGTCCGCTCGGTGTTATCCTATATACCCGGAGGGATTCAAAGGGATTCTTTCTTTTCTTTTCACACCTGGTTCTCTCTTTCTCGACCACCACCACACCACCAATACCAATACCGCAAGAGAATTGAATAAATCTACGTGCAACTATCTATCTATCCGTCTCTCTCTCTCTCTCTTTCTCTCTCTCTCTCTCTCTCTCTCTCTCTCTCTCTCTCTCTCTCTCTCTCTCTCTCTCTCTCTCTCTCTCTCTCTCTCTCTCTCTCTCTCTCTCTCTCTCTCTCTCTCTCTCTCTCTCTCTCTCTCTCTCTCTCTCTCTCTCTCTCTCTCTCTCTCTCTCTCTCTCACTCTTCTTCGATCGTTAGCCCCCCTTATCGCTGTCTCAATGGGTCAACGAAGTGGATCCCTTATAACGGCACGAACGATATACTATATTTGTATTTTTTTTTCTTCTCTTTTTCATTCTACAAACAAGGAAAAAAAAAAAAATAGATAAATATTAAACAAACGAAAAGATTCGAATGGATTAATATTTCGATTAATTATCGGGTCAAATTGAACGCATCGATAAATTTAATAAGACCATAATCATTGACCCGCGCGGTCCTGGAAGATTCACGTGATATGACTGACGAAAACCAAGCGGTACATATACATAAGCTTCTATATTTCTACTATGGATACACATATACGTACATATAGGACATACATATGGGTATACGTATGTGAAATGTGATGTGATGTGATGATGGTGGGGTTGGTTGGTGGTTGGTGGTGGTCCGCTTGAGTTTGACACAGTCAGAGGCGGCGTTGCCTTGGCAACCTGGAAACCTGAGGGTGCAGGGAGCCCCCAATGGCGTGGACAGAGAATCAGAATTAATTTCCGATAGACTGAGAAGACCGTAAACCCTGTAAAGAAAAAGAATAAGAAAAAAAGGAAAAGGAATTAAGAATCATAAGAATCAAAAGAAATTATTTATTAGAATAAGAGAACTGTCCTTCTCATCGTTAACTTCAACAATTTCAAATAAACATTTCCGCTTTTTTTTTTCTCTCTACGTACACATACTACAGTCTCCTTTCCCGGAATAAATCATTAGCTAACTAACCAGGCGTCTAGAATGATGTATACACGCTGTTATTTGAATATATTAGCAAAGGAAAAGAATCTGAAACCACATTTTGTTTTAAATTTATTTTATCATTGTCGTTGTCGATTTTATTTTTTAATTTTCTTCTTTTTTTAAGTCTCGTTACCCGCGATTTAATTCGTTATTTATTACACCCCTAATAAATTTTCTCTATACTACCTATAATCAGATTTTCACACCCCCCTGAACAAGTTGGTTCATTACTTCATGGCTTCATTTCATTTCGTTTCGTTTCATTTCATTTCGGTTCATTTCATTTCATTTTGCCAATTTATTATACTACACATAACACCCGGGTGCTTCATCGGGTTCATTTGTACGATCACGATCATGATCGCGTTCACGATCACGTTCTCTCTACGCCTATGCTCACGTTGCACCCCGTGCCAAATAGTATGGCATTTCTACCGCCATGCAATAGAAGATCAATATATATATAGATAAAAGTCAGTATCGTGTTATAAAATTCGATTAATTATCAATTTTTCTAATTTCGTTAACGTAATACGAAAATTTTCATCTTCAAAGGCCGTTTTTTACCGTATTAAGTTTGGATATCGCAACGTACGGGCACTGTCGTAGTTTAACTTTAAACATTTTTACGATGTTTTTTTGTATTTACAAATCGCACGTTACACTTGCGTCATTAATGATGTAGGAAAAAACTTCTTCAGAAAAAAAAAATGTAATTTTTGTTAATAAAAATTGTCTTATGTTTCAGTCGGTTGATTCAGGGGGTTTTCGTTCACGGAGAAGATCACCTTTGGCAGTCGCAATGGCTACACTATCTCTTCGCATCTCTATACCGGAGCAAAATGCGACAAAAATGATGCAGTTCGACCCGACTACATCAGTTTACGATGCCTGTCGTGTTATCAGAGAGAAATTAACAGACGCTACCAATATGGGACAGCGTGAGTATTAATAGACTCTCTTAAAGGGAGAGAAACCTGGCTTTTTTTATTTTATGCAAAGAAATCATTTTTACCCATTACTTTTTCCATACAGCAAAAGACTACGGTCTTTTCTTGGCAGACGAAGACATTAAGAAAGGTGTATGGCTTGAGCCGGGCAGAAATCTCGATTATTACATACTGAGGAATGGAGATTTGCTTGAATATCGTCGAAAGTTAAGAACTCTGAGAGTCAGAATGTTGGACGGCACTCTGAAGACGTTATTGGTCGACGACAGTCAGCCAGTAGCTAATTTGATGGTAGTTATATGCACTAAAATCGGCCTTACAAACCACGACGAATATTCATTGGTCAGGGAACTTCCTGAGGATGAAACTGAGAACCAGAAACCCGGTAACTTTGGTACCCTCACACTGAAGAGACGGAAAGAAGAAAAAGGAGAGAGAGATGCTAAGATGGATCAGCTCAGGAAAAAACTTAAAACAGACGACGAAGGTGCTGATTTTGATTTGCACAATGATTTTTCGAGATGATCAAAACTATATAAATATTTTCGTGGTTCTTTAAATATATTATTTTCTGTGTATTTTAGTCAATTGGATCGACCCGAGCCAAACACTACGTGAGCAGGGAATAGACGAAGCGGAAACTGTCCTCCTTCGTCGTAAATTCTTCTTCTCAGATCAGAACATCGACAGTAGAGACCCGGTGCAACTATCATTGCTCTACGTTCAAGCCAGAGACGCAATTTTGGATGGTACACATCCAATTACTCAGGAAAAGGCTTGTACATTCGCCGGAATCCAGTGTCAGATACAGTTCGGAGATTACAAGGAAGACAAGCACAAAACGGGGTTCTTAGAGTGAGTTTTTCAGACTTTTATTGTCCCTTATTTTACTCAGCTTTTACTCACTTTACCCTGATAAATATTTATTATTTTTTGCTTTTTTCAATCAGTCTCAAAGAATTCCTGCCTCAATCTTACCTGAAAGTAAAAGGAATAGAGAAGAAGGTGTTTGCAGAGCACAAAAAACACGCGGGATTATCCGAACTCGACGCTAAGGTTTTATACACAAAGACAGCCAGATCTCTGAGCACCTACGGAGTAACTTTCTTCCTTGTTAAGGAGAAAATGAAAGGGAAGAACAAACTCGTTCCCAGACTTCTCGGCGTTACTAAAGACTCTGTACTTCGTCTTGACGAAAAAACTAAAGAGATATTGAAGACCTGGCCTCTCACTACTGTCAGACGATGGGGAGCATCACCAAACACTTTTACTCTTGATTTTGGCGATTATTCTGACCAGTATTACAGCGTACAAACCACAGAAGCTGAACAGATTTTACAACTGATTGCTGGATATATAGACATCATTTTGAAAAAACAGAAATCAAAAGACCACTTCGGTATCGAGGGAGACGAAGGATCTACCATGGTTGAAGACAGCGTACTTCCTTCTAGGTGAAAATTGTTTATTACTTTTAAGAATCCTTTTCGGTATTGTTTGATACTTAACACTTATCTTATTTCATATTTTTTTCTCCATCACAGAGGTGAGATTATGCAGCACCAAAGCAGTGGCCTGAAAAAAGGAAACGTCGAATCTCTAGCAACTCGTGGCGTCATGAGAGTCGGGGGAGACGGTGAGTTCGTTTTTTTTTCTTTCTTTTTTTCTTATGAATAAACAAATCGTTTTTAATTTTCGGATTGTTAGTTATTTGATTTATTTTTTTTTTGAAAATTCTATCATTACTCAGAAAAGTTGCTTCAGCAATGTTTAGAAATTGTAAGGTAAATATGAATCTTGAAATTTTTATAGCTAAATCTGTTGTGTTATCTCTATCTGCTTTTGTCCATATTATCCAAACGGATTTCCATAAACTATATTCTTTCTTTTGTACAAACAAATTTTTTTTTTTGTTTTATCGACAATATTCTGTGTGCAATATTAATTGATAAGTACACGTCATGTATGCATTATTTCTTTGAAAATTTGTTCATATATATTTGTTATCACAAACATGTGTTGCACACTTATAAAACAATCATTATTTCAATTTATTTTTGTGAATAGTATTATTTTTGTAAATAATTTATTAAAAATCAGAAAAAAAATAAAAATATAAAAAGAAAAATCTAGGAGGGTTTTTGGACATCGTAAAGCGGAAAATCAGTCCGAGTCTTTTTAACGATAAAAATGTAAATATGTACACTAAATTGAAAATATAGGATAGAATGCATGGTAAAATTTATAGGACCCCAATCATATGGAACTGGTCGTATGGATGATGCTCAACATCTGACTGAGTCTGGACAAGTAAATGTAACTCATCCTCCTGTACGGGTAAGAATGAGGAATAAAATCGAATACTCATTTTGGCGATGGATATGATTTTCAAATATTAGATTTGAAGAAGTTGAAGTCTGTAGAAAAATTATAATCTGTAGAAAACAAAAAAATTGTATCCGTCATCAACTTGAGGCTTTTAGTTTCATCCATTGCTTTAAGAATTTCATTAATTTAAGAAGCTAGATTCTTAATATTTTTGAACATAGTATAACATTGTCGTTGGATCAGAACCATGAGATAGTTGTTCGTCGATTGATCGGTACACCTGAAGGGGTTTTTTTTTTCTGTTAAAAAAAAAAAACTAGGCTTCATTTAAATTGTTGTTAAACTAATAGATGATCAAATTTATTTTCATGCTAGACGCCTTCTATTGCGGACACAGAGTAGGTACAAACGATTAATCCATTCGTTCACTTGAAGATCACCAACGTATTGATCTCTAAAAGGCACATTGCACAATTGACAAAAAAATGAAAAACAAAAAAAAAAAAAAATTGTACCAATATTTAATATAATATTTAAATAAAATAAAAAGCATCTCTCCGCACAAGTAACAATAAATTCCGGTCAAAGTGGACAAAGAAATGCTATATAAACACAAAAATAAAAAAAAAGGAATTATTTAAAACTAAGAATCATCCTTCTACTAAAATTTATCTAATAATTAAATTATTTCAAGATTCAACATCCGAAACTCACCCCTGTCTTGTCCGAGCCGCAACGTGCCTTGTTATCGACGATCACAGCAGGTCATCACGTCATCCAAACAGCAGAAAGTGAGCTTTCATCAAAGGCCCAACTTCCCGAGCTTGGTACAGACCCCGCGTCTTTGAAATGGATCGAGCAGACCATGGACACCCATAAGCAGAATGTCGGCTCTCAAATAGCGGCAATGAATGCCGCAACGGCGCAGGTAGTCACTCTGACTTCTGGTCCAGCTGACGACGTTGATCACACCGCCGTTGGTGCTGCTATAACAACAATAGCCAGTAATTTACCAGAAATGACGAAAGGCGTGCGAATGATCGCCGCTTTATTAGACGACGAATCTTCAGGTGACAGACTCCTCGATGCTGCGAGAAAGCTTTGTCTGGCTTTCTCCGATTTGCTGAAAGCTACGGAGCCGGAAACTAAAGAGGTATGTGTTTTTTATTCATTCATATCCCGAAGCTTAAGCAGGCGAGATATTAATTAATTTTTTTATTACAGCCAAGGCAGAATCTTCTCAACGCAGCATCCCGAGTTGGTGAAGCCTCGCACCAGGTACTAACAACAATCGGAGAGGAGGACGATTCGAATCGCGAACTTCAAGACATGTTATTAGCCCTTGCAAAGGCCGTGGCTAATACCACAGCTGCTTTGGTCCTCAAAGCAAAGAACATAGCCGCTACTTGCGAGGATTCGACTACCCAAAACCGAGTAATATCGGCGGCAACTCAGTGCGCATTAGCGACCTCTCAACTCGTTGCATGCGCTAAGGTAGTAGCGCCGACACTCCACTCTCCCGCTTGTCAAACTCAGCTGATGAACGCCGTCAGGGAAGTAACAAAGGCTGTCGAAGGTTTAGTTCAAGTTTGCAACGAGACTTGCACAGACGAAGTTCTCCTCAGAGAATTGAGCATCGCTGCTGCCGAGGTGAGCAGGACTCTGAACGATCTCTTGAACCGTATACAGACTGCGACCAGGGGCGAAAAAGCAAAGGAATCAGTTCAAGAGGGAGCTGTGGAGACTATATTCGTAGCTACTGACAAACTTTTTGCCAGTACCGGAGATGCGGGAGAAATGGTCCGTCAAGCGAAGGTTTTGGGTCAGGCAACCGCCCAACTTATTCACAGCATAAAAGGAGAGGCTGAGAGCCAATCGGATGGAGATCAACAGCGAAGGCTTTTAGCGGCGGCTAAAATTCTCGCCGATGCTACTGCAAAGATGGTTGAGGCTGCTAGACAGTGTGCCAGTAGTCCACATGACGCAAAAATGCAAGATCAACTTCGCAGAGCTGCTGAAGAACTCAGGGCCGCTACTACGGCTGCCGCTACTCCCGCTCTTAGGAGGAAATTAATCACGAGACTTGAGGCTTGCGCTAAACAGGCTGCTGCCAATGCAACTCAATGTATTTCCGCCGCTTCTGGAGCCGCTAAACATAACACCAACACAGCTAGCCAAGAGGAACTTAACGCTGAGTGCAGGGCAATGGCTCAACAAGTCCCTAATCTCGTTGCTGGCGTTAAAGGTATATAAACTCTTTATTTATCTTTGAATTGTTCGATATTAAAAATTGAAACGCTTCTGTTCTCATCGATATATGTCTTCTTTTTTTTCTTACAACAGGCACTTTGGCTCAGCCGGACAATTCTACGGCTCAATTGGATCTCATAAACGCTGCGGAACAGTTCCTGCACCCAGGATCAAGCGTCGTGAAAGCTGCCAGAGCTGTTGTACCCACTGTTTCAGATCAGGCATCCGCTATGCAGTTGAATAACAGCTCCCAACAACTGGGATCTTCTCTGTCTGATTTGAGATCAGCTGTGACTCGTGCAAGAGAGGCTTGCGGAGGTCTGGAGCTTGATGCAGCTGAGGAATTGATAAACAGCTTGAAGGATGAGCTTTATGAATTTTATCAGGCGGTTGAAGCTGCCAGTTTAAGACCTCTGCCTGGTGAGACGGCAGAGTCGACTGCATTGCAGCTTGGAGCTAGTTCTAAGAACGTTGGTTTTGCTATGGCACAGCTTTTGTCTGCGGCTAAACAAGGGAATGAAAATTATACCGGAAGTGCGGCCAGGGAGACTGCTAGCTCACTTAAAGAACTTACGAACGCTGTACGCGGAGTTGCTGCTACTTCTAATCATCCGGAAACTCAAAAGAAGGTGTTGACCACTGCTGATGATATTATTATCAGGTCTTTGTATCTTGTCAAGGAATCTAGAAGGGCATTAAACAATCCTGATAATCCCGATAACGTTGCTAATCTGGCTGCTGTTGCTAAGGACGTTTCTCAATCGCTTAATAAATGCGTCTCATGTCTACCTGGACAGAGAGACGTCGACGACGCTATACGAAATATTGACGACATGAGCCAAGTCTTGAATATGAACGAATTTCCGCAAACGAACAAGAGCTATGGGTGAGGAAATTTCGTCTCTTTATTTTATAACGCTATAAAATTCTTAATTTTCGTCTTCCTAGAACACAAAGAAAGAATTAGTTCAGTAATTACGTGGGTTTCTGAATCGAATATTTTCATTCTCTTTTGTCTAAAAAATTGAGAAATTATTGAAAAAGTTTCTTTCTCATCTATCCTTTGCTTTGAAAACTCTGACACTTTAGTTTTCCCACAGTTCCTAGAGACTGGGAGACCTAATTTACGGTCTGAAATGCCCAATTCTATCCTTGAAATATCATTTTATTTTTGACTTATCACAGAATTCTGTACAATGGTTTTCGACTCCTTGTAAACAAGTCTGATCATCAGTATTTTCTATTTCCGAAAAATTCTAATTCCGAAAAATTTTAATCTGGTTCATTTTTATTCCTCAGTCAACTTCAGCAGAACCTAAACACCGCTGCAGCCGACCTAAACGATGCATCATCAAACGTTGTCTCCTCAGTTCGCTCTCCAGTTCAGCTGGCTAACACATCCAGAGAGTTTACAACCGCTTTTAGCGAACTGCTTGGTGTGAGCATGGAAATGGCCGGTCAAACGACTACTGAAACGAGAGGACAGATGGTGGTATCTCTCAAGAACGTCAGCATGACTTCCAGCAAGCTTTTGGTAACTGCTAAGTCGATCGCAGCTGATCCCAGCGCTCCAAATGCGAAAAATCAACTCTCTGCCGCTGCAAGGGCTGTAACAGACTCCATAAACTACCTCGTCGACGTTTGCACATCAGCTGCGCCCGGCCAAAACGAGTGTGACAACGCGATAAGAAATATACAATCAATGCGTCCGCTACTCGACAATCCTAGCGACCCGATATCCGACGTATCGTATTTTGAATGCCTCGACACCGTGATGGAGAAGAGCAAAAGTCTCGGCGATGGAATGACCGGGATTGCAAATCACGCTAAGAAATCTGAACACGAACAATTTTCCGTTGCTGTAAGAGGAGTATCTTCCTCGATCTGCGGCCTCGTAGAGGCTGCGGCTCAGGCGGCATATTTGGCCGGAGTTAGCGATCCCACATCAGTAGCTGGAAAACCCGGACTCGTTGATCAAGCACAGTTCTTCAGGGCTGCTCAAGCCATTCATACGGGATGTCAAAACCTTTCAAATCCAACTAGCACTCCTCAGCAAGTGTTACACGCGGCTACTATGATCGCTAAACATACAAGCGCCCTTTGTAATGCATGTCGCGTCGCATCTAGCAAAACCAGCAATCCAGTTGCTAAAAGGCATTTTGTTCAGTCTGCTAAAGATGTTGCTAATTCTACGGGAAGTTTGGTCAAGGAGATCAAGGCTCTTGATCAAGATTGCTCTGAAATTAATCGCGAAAAATGCTCTGAGGCTACTAAACCTCTGCTTGAAGCTGTCGACAATCTTTGCAGCTTTGCTTCTTCGCCTGAATTCACCAGCCAACCGGCCAAGATTTCTGTCGCAGCTCGGGCCGCTCAGGAACCCATTACCAGCGCTGGGAAATCAATTATCGACGGCTCTTGTGCCATGGTTTGTTGAAATTCTAATTTTTCTTCAATTTTTACAGATTTTAAATCTTGTTTTTCCTATCTCAAAGTCAAACACTGACTAAATCACCTCGATAATTGCTGTTTCAAATTTTCAATCTTTTTCTAATAACAAAATTTGTTCAATTACAGGTCCAAGCAGCGAAGAGTCTTGCCGTAAGCCCCAAGGATCCTCCCACGTGGCAACTCCTTGCAAATCACAGCAAGAGCGTGAGCGATTCAATTAAATCTCTGGTGGCTTCCATAAGAGACAAAGCCCCTGGCCAGAAGGAGTGTGACTCTGCTATTGAGACTCTTTCGGTTCGAATTAGGGAGCTAGACGCCGCTTCGCTGGGCGCCGTTTCTCAGGCTTTGGTACCAAGGAAGGAAAACACTATGCAAGGATTTACTGACCAGATGGAGAGCAGCGCTAGCGAACTTCGCGAGAAACTTGAGCCTCTTAGATCGGCGGCAAAGTATGAAGCCGAACATGTCGGCCATGCTGTAAGCCAGATCGCTTTGTACTCCGAGCCGCTTGTCACCGGAGCAATTGGCGCCGCTTCGAACATGGTTCACTCTAAACAGCAAATGGTGCTTTTGGATCAGACAAAAACAGTCGCGGAATCAACGCTGCAATTGATTCATATCGCTAAGGAGTCAGGCGGTAATCCTAAGGCGATAAATTTGCACTCTGAAGTAGACGAGATGATTGAATCGACCAAAGACGCGCTTAGGGAACTACAGAATACTCTTGAGACCATATCGACTTCAAATGGCATCGTCACGGGACTTATTGACACTATTTCAAGAGCTATGGTCAGATTGGAGGACCACAGAATGTCGACCGTCGATACTGTTGACTCGTATGTCGATTATCAAACAAGGATGGTTGAAGCTGCTAAAGAAATAGCAAGATTGGCACAGGAAATGGTAAGTTGGGGATAAAATAGACACATATTATTATTCTTTTTTATTTTGTGAATTTTCTCATCGAAATCTATTTGGATATCGTTTTTGGTCGTTTAATTAAGACAGAGGGTCTGAAGAGGGTGGAAAAAAATTTGAATCAATAACATCTTACATTCAGAAATCTAAAAATCGTTTTTCTCTCCCAAAATTCAGTCAGCTAAATCCAGCGTCGACGTTTCTCGTCTTGGTCCATTGGCAGTGGATATATCTCACAAGTACACACAGCTCTCTCGTGACGCATCAGGAGCTTCCGCTGCGACAACAAACGCGGATGTATCATCCCGTCTAAGGACTGGAGTCCAGGAGTTGGGTCGAGCTTGCGCAGACATAGTGCGAGCGGCAGGAACCTCTCAGATGGCTTCTGGGGACGTTTATGCTCAGCGTGAGGTTTCCGAACACAGTAAAAATGTATCGGAAAAAGTTTCCCAGGTTCTGGCTGCCCTTCAAGCCGGGTCTCGAGGCACTCAGGCTTGCATAAACGCGGCTAGCACTGTCTCGGGCATAATTGGCGACTTGGATACTACCATAATGTTCGCAACTGCTGGAACTCTTCACGCAGAGAATGAGGGAGATGTATTCGCTGATCATAGAGAGAATATTCTTAAAACTGCTAAGGCTCTTGTCGAGGACACCAAGACTCTTGTCACTGGTGCCGCTTCATCTCAGGAACAGCTCGCTGTCGCTGCTCAGAATGCTGTGTCTACTATCGTACAATTAGCGGAAGTAGTTAAATACGGAGCTGCAAGTTTAGGAAGCCATAATCCAGAGGCTCAAGTTATGCTGATTAATGCGGTCAAGGATGTTGCCTCGGCTCTTGGGGATCTTATTCAGGCTACTAAAACGGCAAGCGGAAAACCAATCAACGATCCCAGTATGGCGCATCTAAAGGATTCTGCCAAGGTGAGAAATTATGTGAGATTTTACTATTATTTTTTTTCTGTTTGCTTTTGAACAAGTTTCAAGAGTTAAATCTTTGTCGATGTATGTATTGTATTGTATTGTACATATTATGTGAAGAATTATTCATTTATTCTACACATGTACAGAGGAGAAATTGTATTTTGGCGCTTCGTAGTAATGATAATATGCAGACTGTTTTTTTTTTCATCTTTTTACAGTTTTATTTTTAATAAGTAAACTAATAATGATTAGAGGACTAATCGCCGCTTATTAATTGTTGAATAACTGATATTATAGTTTTTCGGGAATAGTTTCTTATCCAAGAATTTTATTCCATCGAATAAAAATAGAAAAAAAAAAGCTTTTCACTTGAAATTTATACCGAGTTGTTATGAAGTTGTTTTTAACAGATGAAACTTATAGTTTGCGAATGACTTTTTAATTCCATCGAATTTTGTAAGCAAAGATTTAAATGATTTTCTTTTTAAACATAGGATGCCCTTTTAAAATACTGTACTTAACAACTTCCGGGAAAAGAAAACTGGTCATGGTAATTGCGATTAATTTTCTATTAACAATATACGTTTGACTAATGAAAATACTTCCCCCTTTTGGTCTTTCTTGTTTTTTTCTATTTATTTCAACTTATTCTTTTTTTTTTCTCTCTCTTTCTCTACTTGGGTGGACTTTAATGAAATAATATTATATTGATACTACGTTGAAATTCCTGATTTGCTGTTGCTAACTAATTTCGTTATTATAGACAAATGGCTTAACTAAACAAAACTTTGAAATTGAATATAATCTTTAACTAGTCAATATCTTCTCTCAATTTATTATGCATCCGTGTTTCCTGATAGCGAGGTATACATACACTATACATTTGTATACAGACATATACACATACATATATACATACAGTATAACTAAATATTGTCAGTATCTAATATTAAAGTCCACCTTATTATTATTATTATTATTATTATTTATTTATTTTTTTTTCATTTTCATTTTCATTTTACCTCTTTCAGCTTCTTTCATTATTATTTTTCGTTTTCTATGTGTGTGCCATTATTATCTAGATATATTTGTGGTTATTTATTATAATGTTTTGGATGCCA
Source organism: Macrophya alboannulata (assembly GCA_949628255.1). Classification (NCBI taxonomy): domain Eukaryota; kingdom Metazoa; phylum Arthropoda; class Insecta; order Hymenoptera; family Tenthredinidae; genus Macrophya; species Macrophya alboannulata. Next base: position 2,725,353 of record OX451210.1, on the reverse strand, counting down.
ACTACTTAACATACATCTAGCAATGGCGGTGAAAATTTTTTAACGGATCCCTATATTTGATGTTTTTTCTCAATTTTTCATAAAAAATTGTTTTGAATTTGGTATCTTCTTTTCTTTTACTCTGGTAATAAAATAAACTTAATTATACTATTCTTTTCAAGAAAAAAAAAAGAATGAAAATTCTACATCTTAAAAGATCGAAGAAAACTTTCTTTCAATCTTTTTTTTTTATCAATAAGTTGAATTCTTTTATTACTTGAAATCATTGAGTTCGATCATATTTATATAGGAAAAAGGTTTTTAACGATTACACTCCAAGGTGGACTTTGATACTGTTCTTATTGACGATATTTGGTCTCTGGGGGGGTGGGTGTGAATAGGTGTTAGCGCAACAGCTGCAGCAGCAGTTTAGCGGCGACGTTGGTGGCTCGGAATCTGAGTGGTTTATATCAGACCAGGAAGAAGAATTGATTCGTCTACTCTCCGTATCCGAAAGCAATCACCCTGCTCGGCGTACTTCGGACCTCTTGCTGCTTATGTAGCTCAATATCGATCGATATATATTTGCCTTTAATTTACTCATTTATTTACGTATTTACAAAGTGCTTTGCTCATTATTGAATTGTAATCAATTAATATGCGCCGGGATTTCAATCTATCTCCAAAAACCAAAAAAAAAGTCTCTGCAAGCAAAGAAATTAGGAATTTCAAAAAGAAAACAGATGCTTGCAGATTATAATATACTTTTAGGCATGTCCGAACAAAAATTTGTAAGTTCGCAAATCACAGCTGCTTCTACTCATATTATTATAATCCATATCATGATATTTCTTAGCGAACGCAAAATAATCTTACGGGGTTTGCCTACCGCCATTTAATTCTCTGTAACATTTTCATAATTCCTAGTTGTTTTTATTTTTTATTTTTTGTATTCCACCTTTACCATAGTTCCGATATATTTTTCTACTTTTATTCAACTCGCTAAAGATTATCAGTATTTCTACATTTTGTTATCTAATACTTTCCATTGTTATCATCATCCACATACCGCCCTTGTAACGTTTGAATAAAATTCGTGAGCTATTGAAAAAAAAAATTACAAAAAGAAAAAAAAGTACAAGTTTTATTTGATACTTACGTAACTGGTAAATTATCGATGAGTAAAAAACCAATAGGTACGTACTGTAATCATAATGTGTACTAATAAATAGAAAAAAAATAATTAAAAAAATCGTACCGTAGTAGAAGATTAACTAATAACAATCAAAGTAGCTCGAGTTTGATGATTATTTTATTTGAACGAAATTTTTTTTAACTCTTAACAACAACAAAATCTACGGGCTTACATTTCATAGCTGCTAAATAAATCTATACATTATAACAAACTATGCAGGTACGAAAAAGAAAACGAAAACACAAAAAAAAAAATCGAAATTTAGCCGATTTATCAAAAATTGTAATATTATTATTTTTATGTTTTGTTATTATCATTTGCAGGATTTAATAACGATTTTATTTTACTTTTGTAGCTTTGATTTGATTTTATTTTATTTATTTTTCCAGGTATCCATACGTTACGCTGTTTTTTTTGTAAACTAATTTCTAATCTAATAATACACCAAATTTTAGCATCTTTTAATATATAATATACAACTAACAGTTTACATTATGGTTTTGTCCTACTAACAGCATCACACGGTGCGACGTGCTTATAGTGATCGAGACAATATCATCTCAAAACTTCTCTCTCATATCTAATCTACAAATTCCTTACAGGTGATGGTAACCAATGTTACTTCGCTGTTGAAGACAGTTAAAGCTGTCGAAGACGAACACACCCGTGGTACAAGGGCTCTGGAATCAACCACCGAAGCAATTGGACAAGAAATACGTGCCCTAAACGTCCCAGATGTTCAGCTGAGAGCGACCGTAACTCCCGAAGACCTTGTCCGTTGTACGAAGAACATCACTATTTCTACAGCTAAGGCTGTCGCTGCTGGAAACAGTTGTAAACAAGACGATATTATAGCGGCGGCAAACATGGGGCGAAAAGCTATAAGCGATATGCTTTTGATATGCAAAACTGCTGCCTATTCTTGCGCCGAAACGGCCGAACTTCGCGATAGGACATTGAGCGCTGGACACAACGTTGCAATGAATTATAGAGAATTGTTGCAGTCCATATTGCAAATATCTTCAAGACCAAGCGATGCGAAACACGTACTGCCTCCAATTTCAAGAAAAATTGCTCAGTCAGTTACTGAGCTTGTTGCAGTAGCGGAACTTCTTAAAGGAAACGACTGGGTAGATCCTGACGACCCTACGGTCATTGCCGAAAATGAATTGCTTGGCGCAGCCGCCAGTATTGATGCTGCTGCTAAAAAACTGGCCAGTCTTCGTCCCAGACGAAGCATACAGGTAAAAAAAATATTATTTTAATTCTAATAACTAATGATTTGAAAAAAAGAGATTTTTTTTGCCAAGTTATTAACAATGGAAAGCAATCTAAGCTGGCTACTGTTAGATATGTTTGATATTCTTGGTTGTTTTTTACAATAATCGACCAGGAATCAAACATATTATTACGGTGGTTGGTACCCCCGCTGGAAAAACAAAAAAGAAGAAAAACATCCTTCGACGATGTGAATTATTGGTAACATGGTTTACCAGAATATTGTGCTAATTTATTCCCTTCAGTTAATGCAAATTCCAGATTATTCCCATCATTCCGGTGTTTCCCTGCTAAAAAAACATTTTCTAAATACTCCAAGGATCCAATTTCTACTTAAAAACTAATCCCGATATGAATTGTTTGAATTTCAGGAGGCTAACGAAGACATGAACTTTGACGAAATGATACTCGAGGCTGCAAAATCAATCGCAGCAGCAACATCAGCCCTCATTAAAGCAGCTAGTGCTGCCCAAAGGGAGCTTATAACAACCGGAAAAGTATCTCGAACACCTCTAACAAGCTCTGACGACGGTCAATGGTCAGAGGGTTTAATATCTGCTGCTAGATTGGTGGCAGCAGCTACTCACAGCTTAGTTGAATCTGCAAATGCCTTAGTCCAGGGTGTGAGTTCAGAAGAGAAGCTGATATCCAGCGCTAAACAAGTTGCTAGTAGTACGGCGCAACTTTTAGTCGCGTGTAAAGTAAAAGCAGATCCAGACAGCGAGAGCACCAAGAGATTACAGGCGGCTGGTAACGCTGTTAAGAGAGCTACAGACAATCTTGTGCGAGCAGCACAACAAGCAATACAACAAGAAGAAGACAGATCTCTTGTTCTTAACAGAAAAATGGTCGGAGGTATTGCACAAGAGATTAACGCCAGATCTGAGGTATTACGTATTGAAAGAGAACTCGAAGAAGCTCGCGGAAGACTCACGGCTATTCGTCAAGCAAAATATAAGAGCAGAACAGACACTTCTGACGACGCAGAGACGGACGCTGATCAAAGCGGATACGAAAGTTATACTACAAGATATGAGACTAGGGCTTATGAACCCAATCAATCAAGTTCTCCTATACAATTGATGAACAGTACACTCGATCAGCTTCAACCAACTACCGAATATATTAGCCATAAGAAACTTACGGAAAGCAGTAGCACTTCGGTACATGTTAAAAAGACTTTTACACATCAGGTTTTAAGATTTGAGAATTAAATGGCTTCGAGGGAGTGGGGGGAGATATTGTTGTTTGTTAGCATTAGATTAGGTTTCGGGATTTTTTAAACATTGAATTCGTTTCTTTTGTCGCGTTTTTTTTTATTCTAATCTCTCGTGTAATCAAAATGTAGATTAATAATATGAATATTGTTTTTTCTTACTTTTTGTCTCTTTTTAAGAAGAGATTTAAAGGAATTATTAGAATTTATTACGCTTGCGCTTGAACTGCCAGTTCCAAGGCTTTTGATTGAAATTTTTATTGAAAATTTTTTATACCTTATACCTTAAACGCATATACTTATACAAATACAGTTTTTCTATTATCGTTTACGATTACTAATGACATGAGTTTTTTTTTTTTTTTCGTTGAAAAATTTTTATCCGATACTTTACCGAGGTTTTAATCTCTTGTATATAATATACATAATATATATGTGATTACAATCAATCAATTTTTGCTATTTCATCGTCATTTATAACGGCGGACTTTTCTTCTTTTTTTTTTTTATTTGTTTTCAAATCAGACGATATAAGGTCGCCTTGACGCGCGTGCAATCTCAAAGAAACATATTGAGCCTGTAAAATGAGACTGTTTTAAATCCTGTTTCATAGCGAATATATGTATAGAGTTCAAATATTGTTTGAAACTCGATTTTTAATATTGTACATACATACAAAGTGCGATATATGCATAAATTCAGTTTACTATAACTGTTTTAAATTGATTAAACATTGTTAAGATGATCGGATATAACGATAAAGAATGCCTTTAAATGAGATTCTAGATGATTAGTAAATCGGGTTCGAATACGTAATGGGATAAATTAAAGTATTGAGCCTTTTTTCAAAATTAATAAGAAAAACTTATATTCAATATATTGAAAAGCATGGAGAGAATAAATCGTCTTTGTATTTACACGTGTATTTAATTTACGGTTAAAATGAGTATACAAAATTGTTGATGATGAATCATGTATTATGTAGGTAATATGGCCAAGTAGAAAAGTGTCCTTAGATATTATTGAATATAATATATTATGTGTATAACCATGTGCTGTTCAAATGACTTTGCCTTTGGAATATTAAATTCCGTTAATTACCTAAATGATTAGTCAAGTTTTAGAGCAGTTTCCATTTACACGAAACTATAATAATAATAATAATAATAACCTGACAGAAATTGATATGATATTAACTATACCTTTGTAATATAAATGTTTGTTTTTTGTCTTTTTTTTTCGTTTTAAATTATATACAAACTCATACTTCGATTATTATTTTTTTATTTTTCATTTGAAGTTATGATTTTAGTTTATTTTTTATATTATCTACTCACGATTTTTCAATTTTATTACTTTTATTTTTCGTGTTTTTCACTTTTTTATTTTTTGAATTACATATACAAGTATTCTGAATTCTTTATAAATTTTATTTTTCTTTTTTTGCACGATATATCAAAATCGTCGATTTATATACTCGAGTGAATAATAAAATTCTTTCAACGATTATTATACTAACTACATACATATTAACAATATAAATATGCTTGACTATAAAATATTATACCTGCCTTTCTCAATTAATTAATTCATTAATCAATTAATTATTTAAAATAAACTTTTCTTTTCTCTTTTTTTACAAATATTATAAGCATTTATGTTAATTTTCAATTGAATTAACAAGAGAAGTAACATATCATTTAATTATATTCAGGTTTGTTTGTTTTTTCTTTAATTTTTTTTTTTTTTTACTTGGCTATTGCAGGTTCGATTCATACTCGATTGACCTAATCAAGCCATATAATTATTTTAACATGAATTTTATTTTCGCAATTTAACGTTTTAGCTTTAAGTTTCTCAATTATTATCATTATTATTAGTATTATTATTATTATTACTATTATTATTATTATTATTATTATTATTATTATTCTATCTTATTTTTTTTTTGTTATCTTTTCTTCTAGGTAACACGACGATATAGTTAATTCTGTTCTATTCTACTTGTATGTTTCTTTTTCATCTATAATCAAACTACCTAATTACGTCTATGTCTAAGTCTAACCATACCAAAAATTAAGTGTTTCATTATTAAAAATATTGAAATCATATTATTATTATTATTATTATTGTTATTATCATTATATTTTAGGTCAAAGTTTTATTATCTCTAGCAATAAATATGGTTACAAGAATTTAGCCCAGCCCGAAGATAAAGATATAAGAGTAATGAATATTATATTGATTCGACGGTAAATTAATGAAATGATAAAATCGTATGAAGATAGAAAAGAATAAATAAATAAAATAAAAAACTTAACATAGGATAACAAAAAATATGAAATGAACTGCTTCTACTCGTGTCTTAAATGAATAATAAACGTTATCTTAATATTATGTAACGCTATACACATATACCTTTGTTAATTTTTACAATCTAATGTCTAATTTCACAGTTTTATTTTACTTTCAGTCTTAATTTAAGCCTTTGAATAAATTTTATTATAAAAGAAAAATATAATATAGATTTACATATATTATATTATATTATATTATCGTGGAATGTTACAATAATAAATTGCCATTGAAAATATATTGTATTATTTATATATGTACATAATATATGTATATATAAATAAAAGACTTCTAACATTAAATATTATATAATTGTATAATTATGTGACCGGAACCTGGATCTCTAATTACACAAGTTTAAAAAGAATATTCTCATTTCGTTATCAAAATACGAAGTATTATACCTTATGTATAAAAGATTTTTGAATTCAACTAATTATTATTTAACGACAAATGAATGGTACAATGCAGGTTAAAAAGAAAGGTATCGATGAAACCATGAGATAACCGATAAGAAAATAATTTACTTTCTTTATGGAAAAATTGAAGAAAAACAGAAAAAAAAAAAATAAAAAAATAAAGAAAAACCGAAAAAGAACCATGACCGATATTTTTTGTTCATTTCAAGACCTAATTAATATTTGTAATAATTGTAATAATAATTATAATAATAATAATACACTTTATTTAGATTTCGGTACTTAACTTGGCCGAATAAATAAAGTTGCCACCTTTACATTTACATATTGTTTTTTTACCCTACTTATATGAACATACGGTTCATTTTCTATTTCCCCTGTCTTGCCCTACTGCTCTATATGCAGTTGTAAGTGTGAGAGTGTGTGCGTGTGTGTACTTCTAAGCGTGTACACTATGGCTAATTGTAAATAATTAATATAGTGAGACTGATAATATTGAAGATAAAAATTCGTCATAACAATATACATATCTTACAAATAGTACATCGTTTTCGTTACTGTCCGTATCATTGTAGTGATACCCGCATTGACGTTACCGCGCGCTATTGTAATACGTATACTGTGGAATTTCATTTTCTTCTTTTGTTTTTTTAACTATCTCACCATAAAATTTATAATAACTAGAATAATAACATGAATTACGAGGAAGTTATAGTAACTGACGACGCTAATGAAAACTTTCAACTTATAAGGGAAATAATAAAAACTAAAGACCAGGAGGATGCTTTTTACCTCCTTGATATCGGCGACGTTATCAACAAGCATCGTAATTGGCTTTTGAAAATGCCCAGAGTCCAGCCGCACTTTGGTAATTAAAATATAGTATATAATTTGTGGCTCTAATTTTTGCTACACATACCTAAATTAATATGATATAAAATTTGCCGAAAATCGTTTGATGAAATTTTTTTTTCGTTGAATAATCGTCCAAAAAAAAAAAAAATTATTGCAGCGGCCGTATAACTCATTACAAGCTAATCACAAGCAAGCGTGTGAGGAGAATTTGTACGAAACGCATATATCCCACTTTTAATAAATCGGAATTATTTTATTCCAGCAATAAAATGTAACCCTGATCCAATAGTGCTCAAAACATTGGCTGCTCTCAATGCAAGTTTTGATTGCGCGTCGAAGGTGAGACCCTCTTCACTACATCGAGGATTGATCCTGTATAATGCGGAATATTGAAAATTTTCGTATTCGGATTTTTTTTATTTGTTACGTAGAGAAGTCGTTACAAATGCCGTTCATTCGATCTAATCAGATCATGGAATTTTTAATAAATTTTAAAGCGTTTTTTTTTTCTCGATAGCACGAGATTCAGCAAGTCTTATCCACCGGAGTATCGGGGGATCGTATAATATTTGCCAATACAGCTAAACCACCATCACACATTAAATTCGCTAGGGAGGTCGGAGTGAATTTATTAACAGCAGACAGTGAATATGAATTGTGTAAAATCAGGGATATCTTCCCGGAGGCAAAGTGGGTGCAGTCTATAATCTATAAATAAAACTACATCTATAATCAAGAAATAAAAAATTCATTTTACATTCTTCAGAATCGTTATTCGGTTTCAATGCGATGCACTGGACGTGGTGTTGTCACTTGGTTGTAAATTTGGCTGCGATTCAGTTAACGAAGCACCTAAATTAATTCGAAAGGTAAAGGATCTCGGAATGAACTTACATGGGTTCAGTTTTCACGTAGGAGGTCAATGCCAAGATATAGCAGCTTGGGGTCGCGGTATTAAAGTTTCATCGGACCTGATAGATTACGCGAAATCCTTAGGCTTTCAAAATGTCAAGCTGATCGACATCGGCGGGGGATTCCCAAACAAAAAAGGACACCTGTTCGACATGGTCAGTCGAGGAGAAAAAATGAATTAGAAAGAACTAGAACAAGAAGACGAAGAAGAGAAAAATATTCGGAAATTTATTTTGAAATATATTTCAGATCGCTGAGGAAATAAATGACGTTCTTAATGGCATTGATCCATCGATAAACGTGATAAGTGAACCTGGAAGATATTACGTAGCCACAGCTTACACCCTCGTCAGTTTTATCCACAGTAAAAGAATCGTAAACGATGTCAATAGCGGCACAAGGTACATGTACCATATAAACGATGGTACTTTCGGATCTTTCAGCCAGTTTTTACTAGGCAGAGAAACTCAAATGCCTAGTCTTCTGAACAAGGCGAGTGGTATATATAAATGTCGTTGAATTTGAGTCGAAAATTTTTTAACACAAATTCGTCTATCCTCAGCCAAAGAGCGTAGAGACTACGTATCCTTCAACGATTTGGGGCCCAACATGCGACAGTATAGACTGCGTGGTTCCTGACTGTAATCTACCCGAATTAAACATCGGCGACTGGTTGGTGTGGACGGATATGGGTGCCTACTCAATTTCCATGGCAGGAAAGTTCAACGGGATATTACCACCCACTGTGATCCCATTTATTAGGCGAAAGGATCGGTAATATGACATTGATAATTTATATTCATTTTATATCGATGCAAATGCGATTTGTCTCTCATTATTCACTCGGTTTCAGGCGTTCATTCGTCGACGAGAGAGACGCCGAGAAACTTACGATGTTAAATAAAGTTTAATAGAACTGAAGAAGAATATGCTGATGAAGGGAATTTATAGGGAACCATATACTTTATCATTCTTATATAGTTTAATCGGCAATTATTGAAACGTGAGAAAATACGTTCATTGGTGTTTATTGGTATCCAAATACATATACATGAGTATACATAGACAATCAATTTGTTATTTATTCAATTAGCTGAATGGTCAACTAGCCAGTTTGCAAACATTCCCATTCTCGGCTGATCGCAACGCTTTGGTGATAAATCTCGGTAGAACGAAGGCCGCGCGGTGGACCTCTGCACTGTAATAACGTATTTTCATATCGTCCAATTCCTTCTCGGTGAAAGATCGCGACGGTTCCTTGAAGTCAGTCTCCTGAAAGAATAAAGCACGTTACTCGCGATAAACTGCGGACTCGGATAATTTACTCGGTGAATTTGAAACTGCAGGTAAAAAGGAATTAGAACGTTTCAGCACGCAACGAGCCTGAGTCCGGAATGTACGTATAAAAAATAGTCCGTATTCATTGACCCTAAACGATTATACCGGCCTACGCAATACGGATGCAGTGAAGACTGATATACAAATGGCCCAGCGCTCATTTGTGATGCATATAATCATCATTCATCACTTTAACAAGCTGATTATTACCGAGGCGGTACTTTAGTTTAACTATTACATTGGATGGTAATCGTTCTGGTCAGTTCAATGCCAGTTTAGTTTAGCTGATCCGAACCGGCCGAATATTACGAAATTTATATCTATGATCGTCCAGTTATCTCCGAATCGAGATTCAAATTGACTGTAGAAAGAAAAAAAAAAAAAAAAACCAAAGTCTTTGTCCAACTCACCGGATTTAGGCTTCCTATTACGAACCCAATCTGTCCGGTTGGGTATGTGGGAACGGAGACGACGCAGTAAGACGCGACCGCAAACGCTGACCGACAATGTTCCAACGTCTGTATTACGTGGTCCAGATTAGCCCACGCAGTTCCGGCCTGACTGCAGACAATTCCTCCGGGTCTAAGAGCCGATTTCATCAGCTTGAAGTACGACTCTTCGTAGAGACATTCGGCTGGTCCTGAATAATGAAAATCATTGAACGTATACGTGATGAGGATCGAACATAGCTGTATTGAATATCTTTGAGTCTTTTTGTACGGATATAAGAGGGTGAATATTTTCATCGTGAATATTTTCTCACCAACGGGATCGCTGCTGTCGGTGATTATAACGTCGAATTCGCTACTGTGGTTCTTCATGTACAAGAACCCGTCCCCGACGTGTAAATTCACCTTCGGATCACTGAACCCTACGCTCATAGAAGGCAGATATTTCCTCGATACCTCAAGGACACACGAGTCGATTTCAACCTGTGTTATACTCTTTACACCGGGATGTTTCGCCACTTCGCGAGCGACTCCTCCGTCACCTCCGCCAATAATCAAAACCTAATGAAGAAGAATCGCTTTTTCACCCTAAATTATTTCGTTAACGAAACTACGGATTCTCTCGAATTATACCGTCGATTAATGCGAATAATATACTACTGCATGTCTAATTCATACTACACGCGATTTTTAGCGGTTTTAAAACATCTCGCATTCCAGTATATAGTTGCACTCACGTTCTCGGGATTCGGGTGACAGCATAACGGCAGAAACGCGATCCCTTCCTGATACGAGAACTCGTCACTTTCGGTGCATTGAATTATGCCATCAAGTATGAGAGCCTTGCCATGCGACTTTCTGTGTGATAAATTTCGAATAATTAGTATTACCAAATATACTGATCACTATATTATGTCATGGTAAACGATACCAGCTGTTGATTTATATGCCGTATCGTTTTTGATTGGCGGGGGGGAGTTCATATAGTGATTTGTGATTTATTAGGAGTTTATCAACCGAGGCCAGTCAAGACTGATAAAGATAATCGAAATATTTGATGACCTTATGACTCTAGAAGTTACAACACCCGAAAATTCCAAATTTATGTAACAGTATACGATTGTGTGATAGTTCACAAGACTGATAAAGATAATCGAAATATTTGATGACCTTATGACTCTAGAAGTTACAACACCCGAAAATTCCAAATTTATGTAACAGTATACGATTGTGTGATAGTTCAACGATTGTGTAATAGTTCAATGATTGACGTGTGTATTGTGAAGTAGACTAAACAAGTTTTTGAATTTAAATTGACCATTACGTACGTTTTAACAATTTTTTGAACAATATTTCTGGTTCTAGAAATACTTTCTTCATTATTTGAAACGTACAAGGATTCTATTAATCTCCCGCTGGAATTTACGCGTGAAAATATATCTTGATCGGTATACAGTCATATATTTATACTTAATGTAAATACGCACGTTTCGACAACCAACACGTCTTGATAATCTGATTTCTCGGTGTGCAGGATCTTGTTGACTTCTAGGGAGACGGCAATTCCTGGCCAAAGGTCGTTTATTTCGCTGAACCAGCCCTCCTTGTGCGCGTTCATATTTTCTCTACAAACAATAAATTTAAGGAGAATTCGGTGTACATTCGATAACGAATTGCCACGTAGTGTAATGACGATTGGTCGTTAGTCGTGAACAACTGGCCCGAGAAGTTCCAGCCCACGATATACTTGGACAAATAAATACACTACTCGTCGGCGTAACTGAGATAATATAAAAGACTGAAAACGATCAATTTTCATCTAAACGGATATACGTAGCTGAGCGAGATTATTTATTAAATTTGATGCAAAAACCTGTTCGTGAGAAAGATCATAACTAATTGAATTCGGAATTTCAATATGTTAACGAGAAATCAGCCTGATTATACTTTCGATACAATTTCGGCAATAACAAGTTTCGCGAGGTTTGTTCTACTCGTTTCAGGGTAATTGACTCACCTTAAGTTACGTATGTACGGAGATGTAAATAGTTTGAGGTTGATGAAAAAAAAAAAATAAAGGCAGCCGGCTAACTCCGGTGAACTGAAGAATGCGAATGGCAACGAATATTGCGAGTTACTATACCATAAAGTACTTATCAGGCTTTCTCTCATACGCTCTCAAGTGATAAAGGTCATCTGAGGAACCGATAAGCTAACGAGCCCACCGCGGATAACAGATACAATAATGTAAATATGACATTGAGTTTGTATGAGAAAAATAAGTGATGCTAATAATTATAATCGCTCAGTAAATGAGGATGCTCTATCATGGCAAGTGCACGTCGACTTATCTACCTACGCTAACAGCTATAGCTATACATAGGATTGTCTAGTGAACAGGAGGAAGTTAAAAAAAAATGATTGAATAGATTTCGATTATATATATTTGCAACTCAGGAACTGAAAAATAACGAATCAAAGAATAAGAGCTATCAAATATGTGAGGTATAGTTCTTATCGATATTATGCTGATCCTTTGAGTCCGTCACGACGTCTTAAAAACCCTTCATGAATAACATTCGTCATTTTTCAGCGGGATCAACAAGCACAACAATTTCTTGGATGCAGACCTATATACTGCTTCCCACCCGATTTTTGCTAACTGGTCGCCGAATAAATGTTCATTCACGTTAATGAATGAAGGAATGGTAAAAGACTTTTGTGTTTAACCAATGATAATTTATTGCCGAAAATACAGTAGGCGTATAGAAATTCTTGTAGATGCATGCAAACATTATCTACCATACCTATAGGTAAAATTTGAGGTATAGTATATTCGGAGCTTGTCAAAATTCATATTACGTCGAACGAAACGACGCGCAAGTATATTAATTTTCTTCAGTAGTCAGCGAGTTATGAAACATTCTTATCACTCGTCGATTGTAACGCTTTGGTGATGAATCTTGGTAGAGCGAAAGCCGCCCGGTGCACTTTTTCACTGTAATAACGCATTTTCATATCGTCCAACTCCTTCTCGCTGAAAGTTCGCAGCGGGTTCTCGAAGTCGGTGTCCTGAAAAAAAAGCACGCTTCTCGTGATAAACTGACGCATCATTTCTCGGTGGATTTGGAATCGGTAGAAAGGAATTAAAACGTAAATATGCTAGAGAAAGCTGTCTTTGATCAACTTACCGGATTTAGACTTCCCATTACGAACCAAAGCTGCCCAGTCGGGTAAGTGGGAATGGGGATGAAGCCGTAAGACGTGACTGGAAACGCGGACCGACAGTTTTCTATCGTTTCCGATACGTGGTCCAGGCTCGGCCACGTCACTATTCCGGCCTGACTGCAGACAATTCCTCCGGGTCTAAGAGCTGACCTCATCAGCTTGAAGTACGTCTCTCCGTAGAGACATAGAGATGGTCCTGAATAAGAATAATTTATGCAAAATACATGATTTGATATTCTAGTTCGTTTCTGATGAAAATCGAAATTTGTAGATCAAAAATTCGCTCACCAACGGGATCGCTGTCGTCGGTGATTATCACGTCGAACTCGCCACTGTGGTTCTTCATGTACTCGAATCCGTCTCCAACGTGCAAATTGAGCTTTGGATTACTGAGCCCTGCGCTCATAGAAGGCAAATGTTTCCTCGCCACCTCCAGGACACACGAGTCGATTTCAACCAGTGTTATACTCTTTACACCGGGATATTTTGCAGCCTCACGAGCCACTCCTCCGTCACCTCCGCCGATAATCAAAACCTAACGAAAAAGAATCGCTTCTTAGATTATACCGTGTAAATCGACGCCTGATTTCATCCTCAATTCTCTCAAAAGTCTTTTTATTATGGTATTGTAGTTGCACTCACGTTTTCTGGATTCGGGTGACAGCTCATTGACAGAAACACAACATGCTCATGATACAAGAACTCGTCACTCTCTGTGCATTGAATCAGGCCATCTAGGGCGAGAAGATTGCCATGTGCCTTTCTGTATCATATTATATTATAACTTAATATTGATCGCTATCACTCGCTGGAATTTATCCATGAAATTATTTTGATCGGTATACAGTTATGATGATATTGTACTTAGTATAAATACGCACGTTTCGACGACCAACACGTCTTGATAATCTGATCTCTCGTTGTGCAGAACCTTGTTAACTTCGAAGGAGAGAACAATTCCTGGCATACGGTCGTTTATTTCACTGAACCAGCCCTCCTTGTACGCGTTCATATTTTCTCTGCGAACAATAAATGTGAGGGGAATTTCTAATAAAATTATTCATAATGGTCAGGTAAATTAACTTACCGTGGTATGTAAGACGATCTAAATAATTCGCGACCGGAGATGACAATTCTAGCGGCTGAATTCGGAGAACTGAGAAATGGAACTGCCTCTCTCTTGTACGGTCTCGAGAGATAAAGGCCTTCTGTTACTTTCTTTGATTATCTAGTAGTTAGGAAATAAGTTAAATATAATAAGTAAATAATTAGTTCGAAGCGTCGTAAAGCGTGGCGTTATCATACAGATCCTCGGTAAATAGTAGATACGTGACCGCTTCATTTTTCGTTAGAATAAATAAGTTCAACAAAGTGCGGAATGACACGATTACAGAGGGAGCCTGATAAGACAAATTTTTTGTTAGAAATAAATCGTCTATTTGTCGCAAACTACTCTCGACGCAAAAATGTTCGGTCCCTCCATTTGAGTGATTACAACTTCTACATGAAAAAAAATTATGATAGGGCATGGAGAGAGATAGGATCGTAAAGCGCAAAGTCTTCTGCGTCTGATGCTTATTCACAAGTTTCTGTGTAAGAATCGTGAAAAACGTTTTAACCCTTCGGAGATGATAACGGTATTCACGATTTTTATACAGAAATTTGTGAATAATCAACAGATGCAGAAGCTTGGAGCTCTACGATCCTTTCTGATACTTTATGCTCTATCAGTTTTTTTTATAGAAGTTGTGATCACTCAGATGGAGGGGCCAGACCTTTTTGCACCGACTTGGCAAGGTGTGTACTCATTAGTAAAAAAAAAAAAATAAAAACTTTTCTGCTCTAGGTTTTTGAGTCACAGTCGGTTCACGCAATAGGGCCGTTTCCCGACTCCTCCACTTACCCGGAGTATCACCGGACTTTTGTCAACTACGCTTACAATAGGGCCAGCGATAAGAATGAGAAGTTTGAAGGAAATTTTGGATAGTATTATTTGAATACGAACGTGGTTTTTGTGGCCAGAAAGCAAATAAAGAAACTCACGAACGATTGCGATATGTATTTAGTTTTAAGAGAATGACAATTAGAAATTGTAAGTAAGTTTGACAGTATGTAATATTTTGTAGATGATGCAGAAATAAAATTGCAGATATACCAATAATCAAATGCTTCGTCATTTTCCACTTTTCCCTCCCTGTTCCTCTTTTTTGTAGAAATTAAATAAGTAGGATCTGAATCCAATAAAAATTAGGATTAATGTAATAGAACATAATGTTCTGCTGTATCAGTACGCTTCATTAGAAGCAATCCAAATTCGAAACAAAATAACGTGAAAATACCCGTGCATGAAGCCTAACATGCACGCCTGCTTTGCTGTACGCTGTAATTTTTCCCGCCAAAAATTTCAGCACACCTCCTCGGGTCAGATGTTCTCCTGATACCAGGAGCAATTTTTCGACTTAAAATTTCAGAAATTTCTTATTTCATAAGCGAACGAGACATGCATAGAGAGAGAGCGAGAGACACATCTAAATGCATGCTTGCTTAGACATAGACTCAGGGGGTTTTCCCGCCAAAAATTTCAGCACACCTCCTCGGGTCAGATGCTCTCCTGATACCAGGAGCATTTTTCGACTAAAAATTTCAGAAATTTCTTATTTCGTAAGCGAATGAGACATGCATAGAGAGAGAGCGAGAGTCGCAGCTATACGAATGCATGCTTGCTAAGACATAGACTCAGGGGGTTTTCCCGCCAAAAATTTCAGCACACCTCCTCGGGTCAGATGTTCTCCTGATACCAGGAGCAATTTTTCGACTTAAAATTTCAGAAATTTCTTATTTCGTAAGCGAACGAGACATGCATAGAGAGAGAGCGAGAGACACATCTAAATGCATGCTTGCTTAGACATAGACTCAGGGGGTTTTCCCGCCAAAAATTTCAGCACACCTCCTCGGGTCAGATGCTCTCCTGATACCAGGAGCATTTTTCGACTAAAAATTTCAGAAATTTCTTATTTCGTAAGCGAATGAGACATGCATAGAGAGAGAGCGAGAGTCGCAGCTATACGAATGCATGCTTGCTAAGACATAGACTCAGGGGGTTTTCCCGCCAAAAATTTCAGCACACCTCCTCGGGTCAGATGTTCTCCTGATACCAGGAGCAATTTTTCGACTTAAAATTTTAGAAATTCCTTATTTTGTAAGCGAGTGAGACGTGCAGAGAGAGAGAGAGAGCGAGAGACACATCTAAATGCATGCTTGCTTAGACATAGACTCAGGGGGTTTTCCCGCCAAAAATTTCAGCACACCTCCTCGGGTCAGATGTTCTCCTGATACCAGGAGCAATTTTTCGACTTAAAAATTTTAGAAATTCCTTATTTCGTAAGCGAATGAGACATGCATAGAGAGAGAGCGGGAGTCACACCTATACGAATGCATGCTTGCTTAGATATACACTCAAGGGGTTTTCCCGCCAAAAATTTCAGCACACCTCCTCGGGTCAGATGCTTTCCTGATACCAGGAGCAATTTTTCGACTTAAAATTTCAGAAATTCCTTATTTTGTAAGCGAATGAGACATGCATAGAGAGAGAGAGGGAGTCACATCTATACGAATGCATGCTTGCTTAGCATACACTCAGGGGGTTTTCCCGCCAAAAATTTCAGCACACCACCTTGGGTCAGATATTCTCCTGATACTAGGTGGAAATTTCGAATAAAAATTTCTGAAAATCCGAAAAACCTAAGCTTATTTTATAGCTGAAATGAAGGGTTTAGGAAGGGAAAAGTGAAAAATGACGAAGCAGTCGATTATTGGTATATTTGGAAATTTATTGCTGCAGCATCAATACAGTATTACTTATTTTCGAAGCCTTATACAATTTATAATTGTTTCTTAAAAATAAATATGTATGCAATTGACGGATTATCTTTATTTGCTTCCAGCCATACCATATACCTATACCTAATATTACTAATTCTACAAAGACTAGTCAGTTCAATATCCACACGATTGCTGCAATTAGAACAGAGTTCAATCCTGGCTGGACGGAGATGTTTGGACTCTATTGGACGTTACTTTAACTGCAACAGAAGGTCGGGTGTTAAAATACCATTATCATCCAGCAAATTACCCAAAAAGAATTGTTATTTTCGAACGAATACAAAGCACATTGTCTAGTTTGCGATTATTTCTTCGTGCTTACAATATAATAAGATGTCTCAACAATGTCACGCAAGTTGCATGTTGTAAGGCGTTCCCATGTTTACGGTAAAGTAGTTAATAATTCTACTGCGAGATGGTGATACCATTTGTCGACAACATGATTCCTAACTTACCGAACCATGAGCGGTAATCGGTATGAAATCTCTCGTTTTTCAAATTCATGATATTAAATTGTAGGTAATGTGACTTGTAAAATATAATTAATAAAAAAATGTACTAAAAAAATTAATTATTAATATAAATTAGGTATAATAAATTACTGAATAAGATTAACAATGTAAACGTCGTTCAAATTCAAGCATTTTTATAAATATATTTGAAAATTGATTTATAAAATTATTTATTCTCTTAATTATTACAACAAGTTCATTTTCTATCAATTTATCTAAACTCTTAAATACACCTGTTGGATAGATAAGTCACGATTGAATTCCGCTTATAGTCAATTAATCTAATAATTTCATTTAGCTATTATCAGAGTTTATTACAACTCCCCAATCATCACAGATTATTTAAAAGAAATCATTTGTGCTCATAATGTTGTTGACGTAACGGCATTAAGCCCGTGGATCAATATTGTCGGTGGTAAGTTCGTCGTCAACAAAGATAACGACTGTAAATACTGTGGATATATCGTCTTCTCATCCCAAGTATTCGAGGACGGTGGTGGAGGTAGATAGATAAATACTGCTGCAGTGTTCACCGAGTTTTGTCGTATTACCTCGTTCACACTGAAAATCAATAAGCAAAATAAGCGAATGAATAAAATAAATAAATAAGATGAAATAGAATAACTTTCGCTTTATCGTTTACCTGGATAAGTAACCTTCTGGCATATTAGTCGTGACAGGTGTATTATCGTCCCGATTAGCGGTCGATGGGTAGTCAAGATTTTCCGTAGTTTCAAAGTGTGTCGAATTTTCTCTGAGTTTATCGACCAGCCTCGACCATTCGGGTACTTGATTTATCGATGCGGAAATACGTAGCATGTTTAAAAGTTCTCGCAATTTATGCTCGTTTAATGATTTCGGAAATTCATTTGTAGATCCAGCTGTTTCAGCTATACTCAAGTTAGAATCATCCCGTAAAGTCTCGCAATGAAATACTCTTAAATGCAAATTTTTCCATACTGGTACCATGTTGATTATACAAGCCAATTGAAGCATGAACAAGGACGATGTATCAAACGGATCTTGGTCAGTTGGTTGAAAGAAATTCACTGGCCATACGTCAATGTATTTGAAATTTGAATTTCTGTAAACAAAGAGAAACAATAACAATATAACTAATTTACAGAGAAATTTTGAATAAAGAGATATTTTATCTCGAAGTACTTGTTACTCACTTGTTAATACTAGATTTATCTAGCATGTGAAAGTTTCTACATAGGCATAAATTCTTCTTCATTTTAAGAACGTCCAGACACATTTTCACGTATTGAACCTGATCAAGAGTTCTCTGCGCTCCGGTATCTCTGAGTGGAAATAATTTCACGGTAGTCGATGCTACAGCGCTGTCGAACATCGTTGTTGAATACTGTGAACTTTGGAAGAAATCCTGGGGTTCTTCGTCGTCGTAGAATCCTAGTATAATTGTATTAGGTTTCATAGCTCCCATTCCCGATAGTCTCATCAATTGATGAAGTCCTTCTCTAACGGTTGGCGCAATCGTCAATTCTATAAAA
This sequence comes from Macrophya alboannulata, assembly GCA_949628255.1. Classification (NCBI taxonomy): domain Eukaryota; kingdom Metazoa; phylum Arthropoda; class Insecta; order Hymenoptera; family Tenthredinidae; genus Macrophya; species Macrophya alboannulata. Next base: position 2,706,221 of record OX451210.1, on the reverse strand, counting down.
GCTTTGACTTTCATGTGATCAACAAGACTCAACCAATGTGGATATTCTTCTATAGTAGGATCTGTTCTTTGTGAAAAAAATTCCCCAACTTTAACGTGTCCGATAACATAAAGTCCTCCCTTTTTCAAATCATTTACAAAATCTATAAGAGGACAAGCAGATCGTGGAGACGCTATCATTAGGAGCATTTGTGGACGCCAAAATTTAACGTGATCCTTTCGAGAATCTAACATCAACAGGTACTTTCTGACTTGGTGGAATATTAAAGCCTGTGAAATACTGCCCCATGGTGCGTTTTTACTAGGTGAAAACAGGTGCAAAACTATCACCAGCATTAGACAGAGAATTATACTGCTGGATGCGTAGATACTGTTTATAACAAACATCATTATTAACGTTCCTAAGAGACCTATCGTCGCTGTGTGCCAAGTAAAGTAGTTGAATGTTGGCCTGAAAATAGAAAATCAGTAAAAATTTGTGGATTTTTATATCCAAATTGTGTTTAATGTTTTCTAAGAACTGTAAACATGATTTTTTGTTCAAAACAGACTGAATTAGAGTTCAAAAGTTTCGTCATATTAATAATTTTACCTGAAGTTTGGAGCACTGGCAAGCTCCAGCCCTAAACAGGCCAAGTTAGTAGCCAAATAGCTGAGCAAGAAGAGAACAGAATTGATCTGTGCAATTGTGTTTAGAGAGCCAACGAGTAAAATAGTTTGAACAAGCAGCCATGATGTTAATACAGCGCTTATAGGATTGCCACGCCAAGTTCCATGCACTATGTAGTTTAATCCAGATCCTGAAAATCGTCAAATTTATAAATTCCATCTTCCTATTTGCTCGTAAAACCTTTTAGAGGATGTAAAAAATTTGTTTTCTCTTTACCAAAGACATTGTCCTTTGCTAATGCTTCCAAAACTCTGCTTGAACCAATCAAGTTGCTTAAACCAGCGCTAAATGTAGCGGTCAATATACCAATTGCCACAAAAGGTGGCCAGAGATTGATCGGCATTAGGTATATAAAATTGTTCTGTAGTAAAAATCTGCTACTGGTAGCAGCGGTCAGTATAGACAATAAAATGTAGCATACAAAGGTGAAGAGGACAGCGGATAGAGTCCCTCGTGGAATATTTTTACCTGGGTTCTTCAGTTCGCCTGTAATAGTTTGAAATTGAGTTATTACATGAGCAGTTTTTCATATTGAAATCCAACTAGTGAATAAAACATTGATAAAGCCTTGTTATTACCACTCATATTAGCGCCAGCCATGATTCCCGTAACACCGCTGAATAAAACTCCAAAAACGCTGGCAAAATCCGCGATTTTACCGCTACTGGTGTAATCAGCTGTATAATTAGTCCAAAGATTTTCAACAAGAGTATTAGATAGCAATCCTGTGTAAGTTCCATTTACATGAAAGGTAGAATTTTGGACTATGTCGTTAGCCGCTGGTATTGGAACCTGGAATTAATTAGAGAATTAATATATCAGATAAGAGAATTTTTAAGAATCAAGAAAAAAAAACGGAAAGTTTTGTTAATACCAAGAAGTGTTAAAGAATATAATTAGACAATTTTCAGAGCTGTTATAAAAAGATTTCTTAAATGCGTTATTAGGTTTAAAAAAAAAATTAAAACAATAACTATTTATCAGCATTCAAAGCAAGCCTGTCCGAAACAGTGAGAGTATTATTTTAAACTAAGCGTGCAGTAAAAAATCCAAATCTACACAATTGTTAAGTATATTCAATGGATTATTTTAATCTTATGAGGAAATTATCGATTAATTTTACTTCAACTCTTTTTGATACATTTATATCCGCCCTGTTTTCTTCAGTTTCAAGTTTATCAATATCTCTGCTGTTTCTTTCTCAAATTCGTTGATTTCAGTCCTGATTTCCAATCCAAGTTCTTTATACATAGTAATACGTAAGAATTTGAATAAAATTAAAGATTCATCATTGGATTCATTCCATTATCCCATTTCTTCTCGCTCTGTTTTTTTTTTTCAAAAGTTTTTCTGTCTTCGTTGTTACTTCCAACGTGAACTGCGAACGAAATAGTAAACATTGGATGCTGTTCAATGTTTTCCTAACAGATTTTACAACGGTATTATTAACTTTTCTTGAAATTCTTGACAACCGAATAATTTTCAATAAATAAACGAGTTTGAAAAAAAAAGAACAAGTCAAATAGAAAATTGAACAGTTATGCAGGGGATAAAAATTTAAGAGCTAATTTGACAAAAAAAAAAAAAAGAAATGGGATAATTATCCTGCCCTGTAATATTTATAATTAATAAACAAACAAATAATAATTATAGAAAATAATATAAATAGCACTAAAAAGCTGGTGCATCAGCAGGCTTGCTTTAAAGCATGTTAAGAGAAAGAACTGAAACAATGTATATAAGAATAATATAACCAATGGTTAATAAAGCTATTATTATTATTATTATTATTATCATTATTATTATATATAAGAAGAAATAAATAATAACGTCAATGCTGAGCTTTGACGGATGTAAATAACTGATTAAAATTCACCTCGAATTCACTTTGTACGAAGAAACTGACGAATACACTTCCCAGACAAATGCAAACTGCGGCTAATATGACGACGCTAGTTTTAGCAAACATAGCAGATCCGATTAAACAGATTAACAAATTTGCTGTGTTCACTATTGAACAATACAAAAATCTCCACCATCTACCATCCGGCAGAAGAGTTGTGCTCACTAAGTTACCGGACGGTCCAAAATTCTCAACCAAACCTTCGGCAAAACCTGATATACACAACGCACTTGATACTATGTTTGCCATGAAAAATATTGTGCCTATAGAACCGCCAAATTCTGGGCCCAAGGTTCTGCTTATCATAACTATTCAATATGTTAAAGAAAATTGTTCGTGTTGTATTAAAAAAAAAAAATAAACTAACAGAATAAGATTCTTTAGATTTAATTCACTTTGTTTCTTCAAATTATTGTATCTATGAGTTAAATTTGCACATCTTTGAACAGTTTTATTAAATAAGCCTTTCCAAGTGCTAAAATCTTTAATCTATGTCTTCAAATCTTCAAGTTTTGTAATAATAGAAAAATTAATTCTAAGCCTTAAAAGACACGATTAGAATTTCTTTCAATTGGAAACTGAATTGCAACTACTTGTTGATTAAAAAATCAGATTGAGATGAAATAAAAGTTAGTAAATCTAACAAAACTGTTAACAAAGCTTAAAAGCTTCGAGATCAAATAATCTCAGAAAGGATACAGTAAGCTCCACCTCCTTCAACAGCTCCGTTAGTAGAAATTGCACAAACAGATGCGACTGTGAACACTAAAATTCCATAAGCGATAAAAAACTGTGCGAGAGTAATCAGCAGACCTGCGTTTCCAACTATGTAGCCTGAAAATAAAGTAAAATAATTAAAATATAGGAAATTTTTTATTTTTTTTTTTTTTGTTTTACTCAAGATTTTTAAGTTTTAATTCTTTTGGGGCAAAATTGAATGTTATTTAATTAGTGTAAAATAAAAAGATTAATCATTGATTTCTGGTATTGAAAGAATGCGCTTAGCTCTTAAGTAACAAATAAAAATAAATATAGTGACAGACCATTTGAAGTTTTTACTGAAAAATTTTTGAAATTTTTTTTACCTATCCGAATAAATACCAAGGCACTAAACATTGACAGAGTAACAGGGCTGAAAACTCCTGCGAATGTTCCCAATGTTCTCCCATTCTGGGCTTGACTGAGTGTTCCAAATTCGACGTATCCATCGCTTGTGCTTGGCGACAATCTCCCGAATCCGAATAGTCTGCCAATTCCACCAAAAACTCCTCTTCCACGAATTAGAGGAATTTTTTCATTTTTAACATGAATATTGACAGCTTCTGCATTCGTTGATCCAATCTCGGAAGCGATCATATTGTTGTCTATGCTCTCTCTGGAATCGGAAAAACGTCTACTTTCGAATTCAAAATTCATTGTTTACGAGAAGTGAAGGATGGAGAAAAAAAAAAAATAAATAAATAAAAATACGGTGCGAATCGAATGACAGTTGCAGACGATGAATAACAATGATCGAACGCTGAAATATTATGGATACATCCAAATATCTGCCTACCGGATGAGATAGCTTCCCAGAATTAATTAGGTTGTATTAAATTGATAAATATATTATAGCTAATTGTATGCTGATTGTGTTTATGACAGATGTGACACGCCTGGCAGGCCTCGCGGATACTGCTCATATGTTGACATTTAATCCTTTCAACTCACTCACTCACTTCAGTACTTTGACTCACGGTGCAAGTAGAGCGGAAACATTTGATGTTATGTAGCTGATTTCGCCACTTTTTTCTCCTCACTCTATCTCACTCTTCTTTGTGATGTAGTATGAGTCAGTGACATTTGACGATTAGATATTATAAACGTCCAATCCGCGAGGGGCGTGACGCAAGGTGCCGTAGCATCTGTCAAATTGAGTTTACTTTATCCATTTACTAATTGTTGATTATTTTATTGATTTTTGATAAATATTTTCGTCAATTTTTTATTATCGTCGTTGATATGTTACATTTTTCTTTTAATTGTAGAATTGTTTTAAAACAGATATTTCACCTATCTTGGAAAATGAAATGACGTCACTTCGACTGTTACATCTAACTTGTCCAGAAGCGATTCGTCGAAGATGGAGAAAGAATCCCCCTTTTAATTGTCAAATTATTATTATTATTCAATATTTACAATAAAATGTAATAAAATCGAATGAAAATAATCAACTTATCATCTAAATATGCGTTAAAAATATTAATTTATTTTCCTCATTTTTTTGTTGTATATCTCGCAGGATAGTTTAATCGAAAATAAAAATAAAAATAAAAATCGAATACAAAATATTTCTGATCCAAAACCGTCCGAAAAATTTGATCTATTTAACTGTTTTCACTTTAAACTCAATTAGAATTGAAAAAAATCAAGTCGTTGGTTAGTTAAAATATTTCCTATTTTAAGATCAGGAATAAGTTTAATCAGTAATTTAGAAATAAATTCCAGACCCTGCAAACGACGTATTATAACATACATCGACTTAATTATTACATATCCGCAGTACTCCATTTATAGGCTTCTTCTTGTACAGCTTTTCTCGCATTTTGTGCCTCGAACCATTTCTTCTCGTATCCATTGCTTCGGTCTACCCCATCCCATCGATAGCCTGGTCTGATACCGAATCGGTTTGGCATTGAAGGACCATTGTATCTCGGCTTTTCTGCAATTACATGTTCAAGATTGTTAGTTTACTTTAGATGAAAAGTTGGGACAAAGTTTAGGCTTTTTATACAATTAACTAAATATACCTGGTTCCTGTTTTCCCTCTTTTACATGTTTTCTCTTCATGTATGCTAGCATAGGATCCCCTTCTCTGTCTTGTGCCTTAAGCTCTCGCTCCAGGTCAGCATCATCTGCATATCTAGCCAATGGTTTACTCATCTCGTACAAATCTCTGTCAAGTTTTTCCTGGCGGTCTTCGACTTGCTTCAATCTGAAATTAAGGCGATTTTTATGATATTAAAGCCTTAGAATATCTGTGAATCAATTTTTTATTAATATACAGAAAACTTTCAAATTAGTTTTGTATAAGAAAATAGCAAAAATACAAACCCTCTTCCCCATTGGGCATATTTTTCTTCCAATTCCTGTCTCTTTCCATCTTTTTCTTCCTGCTCTCGAGCCTCTGCAGCTAAGTCTCTCCTTCTACCAGTTTTTCTATCTCGCAAAACCGGAGCCTGACCAAAACCGCTCGTCTCTGCACTCATCTGTGAAAAGAAATTAATTTTTTATTAGATAAGAGTATAATGAGTTCATAAATTGTTGAGAAAACAGTAACATGGCTCGAATCGTTAGATATAATCGGTCAATAAGCACCTCTTGGTAATTTTTAAAAGTAGTTTTCTCTGGAAGACTTGATTCTGGATTCAAATTTCTAGAATTCCTTCTACTTTCCCTAGGATTGGAATCTGTAGAAAAATTTTTAGATTTCTTTTTCTTTTCTCTAGGCGGACTCAAGTCAGAGTCAGAGTTGTTTCCACCTTTTTGGGAATGTATAATACTTCTTCTCTCGCCATCGGCTTGTCTCCTGTTTCTTGGTGAAGCTTGAGCATCTTTTTTCCTGCTGCTATCCGACTTATTGCGATCTTGTCTCGATCTATGATGACTTTTATCATATTCAGATGAGTTATTTCCACTCACATGTTTCCCTGCTCTATAGGGATCATTCGTGCCCTTAGATCGAGATGAATTTTTTTCGAAATCTGGGACTTCATTGGACGGTGACTGAGAAAACCGAGTTCTAGAATTTCTATCGTCATAATTTCCACGCCTCCAGTCCTTGGACGAATTTTCTCGCTGTCTGTCGTATTTACTTTGAACTTTCTTTCCTGAATTCGAACTATATTCATCTCGACTTTTATGGTTCTTTTCTCTGCGGTCTTTAGGCTTTGAATTTCTCGGAGGGCTTAAATCAGAATCAGAATTTTTCCTGGCTCTACGAGGTGGACTAATGTCGCTGTCTTGAGACTCAGAACGATTTTGGACTGAACCTTCTCTTTTCTTCGAAGAAGACTTTTTTCTACGTGGTTCTTCAGCGTCAGAATTTTTCCTAGATCTTCTAGGTGGGCTGAAGTCACTGTCTTGAGACCCAGAACGATTTTGAACAGGGCTAGTTCCTGAACGGTGCCTTTTCTTCGAAGAAGATTTATGTTTACGTTTTTTTTCAGAGTCAGAATCTTGTTTAGGCCTCCGAGGTGGGCTGAAGTCACTGTCTCGAGACCCAGAACGATTCTGAACAGGGCTAGAGACTGAACGTCGTCTTTTCTTTGAAGATTTCTTTTTATGTAATTTTTCGGAATCTGAATCTTTTTTAGGCCTCCGAGGTGGACTGAAGTCGCCATCTTGAGATCCCGAATCATTTTTAACAGGATTAGGAGCAGCGCCTTTAGTCCTAGGACTGGATTCATCAGGGATTTTCTCATTTCTAGAAACACTAGTCACAGTAATATCGCCATCCCCATCATCGGTGATAATTTTCCACCTTCTTTTATCAGAGAAATCAACCGGGCCCCTTTCGTCAACAATCCCTGCGATCTGTGGCCCGTCTTCTGTGGTATTGTAAATATCAAATTCCCCATCTTCGATAGCTCGCATATTTTTTAAGTCTATATCATCGTCGATGATTGTAACACTAAAAATAACGAATAAAATTAAACTGAATGATAAGTAACGGATAAAAGATCTTTAATTTATCATCAAATACGTATATCATTAGTCGAAATAAGTTCGTTAAACATAACCTAAAAACTTACGTATATCTCAAGAAACCAATCGGTTTGAAAAAAAACTAAATAAAATATTTACGTTTTAGATCCCAAGTTTGGTTTCTTTTTTTTCACCTTCTTTTTGTCTTTCCCAGAAGACAAATACTTCTTCAAATATTCCTTTTGATTAATTAATTTCTTATCCATCGTGCAATAACCTAACCTAAACCGCTAGCAGGAATTGTAAACAGCAGATTGAGGAGCAGATTGCAGACGCCATTTTGACTTGTGGATATAAACAGCGTCCGATTTTATCGACCAAAATTATGATATAATGCAATTTTGGTCCATAAGTTTGGACACTGAATCAAAGATTTGAATTTGGGAAATCCCGTTTTTTTTTCTTCTTATTATCAATAAAAGTAAATTATTGGATTGATCATCAATGATAGATAGTATGAGAGATTAGGAATTGAATAGATTTCTAGAAAGATTACAAAAAGAATAGAAATTTCCTATCCATTATTTATAGAATAAAATTAGAAAAGAAAACCGTCACAGAATATTGAAAATTACAAAAATTTTGCAAAGTAGAAAATTCCTTATGCTTTATTCATAATTATTTATAGAAACTGAATGAAAGAGTTTTAAATTCATAAATTATTAATAACAAAAATTATGTATGGGTTCGAGAATGATAAGATAATCGTCAAAAACCATGCTTAGTTGTATTATAAATATTAAGATTATTCATTTTTACTTAGCAAAGAAAATATAAGGGTAAAATAGTAGTATCAAGATAACATATTTGAGGGGTTTTTTTTTTTGATAGTAAATATATAATAATGTTGAGGATTTCTATTAGATACATAATTCTCTTTTGATAATACTACATTGTTACTGCTTATTGATGATTCAGGGATATTAATATATGATTTTAATATTATCATTACAAAAAAAAAAGGGAAAAGAAAAAAAAAACATTAATTGGGATCTGTGGTCAATTTTAAGTAGTATGTGCTGTTACTATTGCAATTGTGATGCCAGAAAACAAATCCGACGATTAATAATACCAGTAATATCAGGACCAGGATCAACGATGTTAATATAGCTGAAACAGATAGGAAATAATAGAATTTTAAAAAAGCAGAGTAAGAATATGGAGAATGCATAGTCACCAAGAATTAGACAAAAATTCAATAATCAATTACCCAAAGTATCCAAAGAAAGGAACAGATTAATTATTATATCAATAAAATATACTCACCACCTACCGAAGCTGAGCTAAAACTTCTCTCATACCCTTCCCAGTTCGTAAGACATTCCTCTTCCCAATTTTCCGGTATTACATCTTTGGTAAGTTCGATAAACTCATTTAGGGGACACGCGACCTTACAGCCGGGTAAAGTCAGCAGAGTAGGTTCATCAGAGGTATTTTTGTAAGAAATCTGAATACAAAAAAGAAAGATGAATACTTAATATCGAAGAAAATCTTTATAGAATAATAAACATGATCTGTTAAATAATGGAGAACATTTTTCTCCTACCGTAACGATGTGCTCTTTGATTGAGTTTACTCTCAATTCTAAAAGAACTGTTGCTGTGTACGGTGGACAATGTAGATCGAATAAATTTAAAGCCATTAATAAACTAGCTACTGTTGTATCGTGAGCGCTGTATATCCAGAGTTTTCTATCAGGGGATAAAGTGTTTTCTGATTTTTTAACCATGTGTTCAATCATCTCACCTAACAAGGGACCTAGTAAGAGATAAAAGACTTTTATACATCTCAACAATCTCGAATCATTTCGGAGATTTTTTTTTTCTAAACAGAGATTATAAACTTGCCTGACTTAAGCCGTTGCAATATTGTATTGTAAGCTTCCACTGCAAAGCTTAGAGATGCTAGGGGTTTCATTTTATCTGGAAATACAACTTTTGTCCAATCCGGTAATGTGCGATTATAGAGATTCTGGAAAAAATGGGAAAATATTAAACGTTAATCAATATTTTTTTTTAGCTACAAATAACTTTGATTGTATCATTTCTCTATTCGAAATCAACGTTCTTGAACTCCATAATACAAATTCATAAATGCAATTCCACTCTAGATTTTTACACTCGTGTATCTACGTAATACATTTCTTTTAACAAGCATTCTATTGCAGTAGAGAATTGATAAGACTGTAGAATATATTGCAATCAAGATATGATAAAAAATGAAAATTGGCATTAATTTTACCGATAATATGTATTGAGATAATAAAAAATCTCGTCTAATCAATTCTCTCCAGCTGCGACCTCGAGTGGTGCGATATCTTGCAAATGTGTTTCCTCAAAATTTTATCAAGTTTGCCATTGTTTGAAACAATAATAATCTACAAACCAGTGGTGCGATATCTTGCAAATGTGTTTCCTCAAAATTTTATCAAGTTTGCCATTGTTTGAAACAATAATAATCTACAAACCAGCATCCAAGGACAGAACAACGATATATAAAACACAACACAAATATTCACATGTATTTACATGTATACGTATAAACACAAAGGACGTTTATTGGACTATGCCCGTTGCAATAGATTATCTTTGTTTTGACTGCGATGTTATTTGTTTAAATAAGAAAAAAAAAATAGATGAAAAAAGCTTAAAATAGAACCGTAAAGGCAGCAAAATAAAAAAAATAAAGGATTTTAATTTAATCCATTTATATATTATTCTTACTAACAACATCCTTACTTCATCAACCTTGATCAAAGATGATTTTCAATGATTAAAAGAGAAATTCTCCATGAAATTCTCATATGTTCCACTTTTAAAAATATATATATATACATATATATATATCTCTCTCTCACTTTTTCTTATCTGCACAATGAACCTTCACCAACAATTCATAACAAAAGTATTATAATCCATCCATCTCTGTCACCCTACCTGCAAAATTTATCTGCAATTTCAGACTATCACATTTATTTCAATTAACTAATCATTTTGCTCTATCGTTTTCAACATCTTACTATACGTATTATCGACAAAATAATTGATAGCTCCTAGTTATAAAAAATGTTTAAAAATCGACCATAAATAGCAAAAACCGTTTCCACAAGCCTCGCATTGTTAACTCCTGTATAAAAATTATCGATACCCGTATCCCTGAGTTAGCTTTAATTTCATTGAATTTTTTTATGAAGATAAATAATACAAAAAACAATTAAAATATTACAAGAAAAACATGCGGTTAAGCTTATGACTAAACAATGAAATCACATGCAGTGAGTAAAGATTAATAGAAACAAAAAAGAAATAATTTTTGATATAAGATAGTATCTAAAGATGCAAGAAAGAAAAAAAAAAAAATATATAAAATAAAATAAAAGTATAAAAAAGCATACAAATATTAAGATCATAATTATTATTCACCTCTATGAAAAGTGTATTGTAAATATTTTCAACGTCTTCAAAAGTTTTCACATCCATGCCAGATTTGTTGGTCAAATATTTGAACAAATCTTTATTTTTTTCATAAATTAATTTTATCTCATCAGAGTTTTGTAGTTTTTCAAACTCTCTATCGTACCTAGGACAATATTTTTTACTGGCCAATACCCAATCGTCTATTTCTGGTATAGTATGAACAGGTATAGGCATCCACTTTAATTTATCCCATATTTGATCTCCGTGAGGCGGATATAAACCCGCCAAATTAGCCTCCACTGACATTAGGGTTCTATCGACGTCCGTACTTCTTACGTAAATATCGTACCGCGTATAACTTTGTGAAATTAAATGAGAATAGCGTTTTCTTAGCCAACGTCCAAGTAGCAAATGCTCTCTTTTCCCGATCTGAAATTGAAGATATTTTACGACATTATTAAACAATCGTGATCGATTTTTTGTGCCAAATATTTAAGATGATAAAATTTTTTCAGAATTTTATTTTCGTTTGAAATAAAGTTTATTGTAGTTTTTCTTACGTTAGTAAGTTGGCCGAAAGGTACAGGCCATAATGATTCGTTGCCATAGGGATCGTTTGGGTATGGATCGACGGGAGTCCTGTCTCCATGTCTGAAAAGCTGAATGAAAAATTAGAAAGTTAATTTACATTTGGAAAATTTGAATTTTGGATATTTTTTTTTGTTTACTTACGATATTTGCGAAAATTACTGTTCCAAGATCGACGTGTTCGGTTGTTGCTTTTATAGAGATTGAAAACAAACAGATGGTCGTGACCAACAAGGTTTTTAACCGCATCATTTTAGGAGTAGAAATTTATCGAATTTTTTATTAGTATTTTTTTATTAAATTTCGTGATTATGGTGATTTTTTTTGTATTGACGTATTGCATACGCACTCGGTTCAACCGGCGAGGTGTGCGAGAATAGAATGAATATTTCAGAGCGATAATATATTAGTTTGCTTCTTGTTGTCGAAAGTCAGCCGGATAGATGAAGGATTAATAGATTGTAAACATTATACGTAAAGCCTTGTTATGTATGTATACATACATAGTACGAGGACGCAAAAAATCAGGTTATTTATATTATTTGTATACAAATATTGGCACACGATTTCGAAACTAGTATATTTGATTTACGTATCTACATACATGCATACACGTATACAAATATAAATAGTAATGGACAGCTGATTGACCAGAGTTTATTTAACCTGCACGGATAAAATTCCATCTCCTAAACTGGTCCGGGTATTTGAACTTTCATGTTTTCAGGTTGTATCTTATTACGTACGAATTCTTTATTACGAAACTTTAACAAATGGCATGTGACAGCCGGAGGTGTGTTAAGTGATAACTGTTAGCTACGGAAGCTCGGTGGGGACATCTAGAAACACACACAGTCGGTCTACCGAATGCGGCTGCCGTGGATTTAGACGCCGCATGGGGGCGCAGACAGTGTATGTCTGTATTTTATGAAAGCCCGGTCTTTAAAATTAAAATCTCCCCGATTTTTTATTTTCAAAAATTTTGTTGAAATTGACATCAAGTTATGCGATAAACAAGAGAGTCAAAAAATATTCATCTATGATTCTAGAATAGCTGATCCCGCCAGAATTTAAACTGACCGGTGGTGACGTCATGCGAACTTTCAACATGGCGGATCGCACAGGGCCGAACTTGTCCGTGGCGTCGCAGCGACCGGCGTAGGGATGGGCGATGTTCAAAATAAAAATCGAATAAAAAATAATCGATGTTTAAAAAGCATCGATGTTTAAAATCGATGTTTGAAAAATAAATCGGAACATCGATTATTTATTTATTTTTTTAAACCCTCCATGAATGACGTATGTACCGAGAGATTTACGTGAAAGTTAACACTCAGTCACAGCCAACTCGGCACACTCCACGTTTTTCGTCTTTTTTTCACAGGCTGGCCATCCGCTATTTTTTTTCTTTCCGTTTTTTCTTTCGATTCTTTCCGATGTTCATCAATTTGACTAGAAATTAAAAAGAATAGCGCATGGCCAGCCTGCGAAAAACAGCCGGAAAACGTGGAGTGTGCCGAGTTGGCTGTGACTGAGTGTTAACTTTCACGTTAATCTCTCGGTATGTATCTAGATACATACGTACACAAAGCATTGATTGATCGTTTGCTATCATAATCCGCTCATTGCAATACTTTGACCATCCTCTACCTCCAGTCAAAGGATTGAATGGATTCAAGATACGGATAAAAAACGTGCCCGGCTGGCCGCGACACCATATTCCATGCGTGAAGAACCATTGGGTTATGTTCCTCCTCAGACTTCTGATTTTTCGGAAAGTACACGAATTGTACACCCAAATAATTGCTGGAATCTTATCTTCCCTCTCAATATCTTCCATAATCAGATTATAATAATAAAGAATAAACTTGAAAAATACGTAAATTTAACGACACGCTGCGCGGCGTTCGAATTTCGGAAGAGGAAGAGATTGGAGAATCCGCCGATGGCGCTAGTTGCGCGGTTGAATCGATGTTCGGTAAAAAACATCGAACATCGATTAATCGAACCTTAAAAACATCGGCCGAAAATAATCGATTATTAAAGGAAAATAATCGACTTCTTCGATTAATCGGTCAACATCGCCCATCACTAGACCGGCGTCAGTCGGCGTCAGGCAGCGGGACGGAGCGGGTTGGGGTGTCGCTTCTGGCTTCGTAAGTTAATTGTTTTCTCTGTAAGTTAATTATTTTCTCCGTCAAAAGCTCCGAGGACATTAACAATGAGGAAAAGAAAAAGAAAGTTATTTTTCTGTGCCGGAACCGACGCCGGGGATAAAAAAAACTGCAAGTCGCGCTGCAACGCCGGTGCGTAATTTGAATCAAAATTTTCTCAAAAAAGTTGGCAGTGAAGAAGTTTTCTAAATCGAATTTTCATATCCAAACCCTTACAAACTTTGCTAACCTAAAATTTAAAAATTTTTCACCAAAAAAAGTTTTAAAACAAAAATCAAAACTTTCGCGAAGAGGTTATGTCCTTGTGCTTAAAAACCGTCGCTGACGTGTGAAAAAAAGGTAAGAGTAGTTTAATCTTGGTACTGCACGACCGTTAGGAGTAAAATTCAAGTCCGAGCATGTAATTTATCCCTGCAAAACCATTTAAAAAAAAAACATACATTTCCGAGACGAAACTTTTTCACTCGCTGCGCCGTCGAGTGTTTTTGACAGTTTATCTGAATATTGAGCCAGCGTCTAATTTTCTCGATTGAATTTATATTTATCGTCCAGAAAACCGTAGTTGGCATGTGAAAACAGATGAGAGTAATTTAATCTTGCTACTGCACGACCATTAGAAGTAAAATTCAAGTCTGAGCATGTAATTTAGTTCCGCGCTAAACCCTTTTACAAAACTATACATTCTCGAGACAACATTTTTGACTCGTTACGCCGCCCATTGTTTTCAGCAGTTGCCTTCGAATATTATTTTTACTCGTAGGTAGATAACAATTGTGTATCTTTTGACAAAATTATTATAAGACTTGTTTAGATTCTATAGTACCGTGGAATTATTGATCTCTGTATAATAATTATATACAACGTGCAGAAAGTCTCAACGAGAAAAATATAAAGTAAAGACAAGCGAGCGGGTCACATAGACCGAATGTCGTTATTTGGATGAAATTCGAGAATAATTAGACAACCGTTATCCACTTGTATTGAGAATTTGACTGAACTTTTAATGTACTGACAACCTTTATTGATGAAAAAATGTTTTTGATTACAGAGACTGAATGCAGCAGGTCATGAATGCAGCTCTCGGGCGATTTGAACAGATCCAATATCACCGATGAAACGAGAAAAGGTAAGGCGGTAATCGCAACGTTAGTTCTAGCTTCTTTCTTCCATTTCTGTTGGCGAATTTTTAAATCAATAAATTAAAATGAATACATTAAATAAATTTTAATGTATTCATTTATTCATTCAAATTACACAGCATAAATGTTCGGCTTTTTTGTTTTATCTCGAAAATATCGCAACACTGATTGTACGAGTATTCAATTGATAAATCTTGTCAATTTTTTTCTGTAGCAGTGCAATGAGTGTCGCCAACATCTCCCAATTACATTTCTGTGGGATCCAAGGGAGACCGAATACCAAAACTAAAATTGATTTTATAGCGCTTTGGATCAGGTAAAATGCAATAATTTGAGTGATAATTTTTTCAAAAAATATATGGACTAATAATCAGTATAATATCATCATGGCCCTAAATTTTGATTGACTAATTGAAGCATTGTCCTCACAGATAAGCTCCTTTGAATATATGACTGCTTCCTACATGTATTCAAAATCAAATTTATACGAAGTTTATTTCCAATTTTACTCATTTCTCATCTCATTTTACAGAATATCAGGTCAGCCGGCCAATCCTGGCAATTAGAGCAACTGAGAGGATCGGAAGATGACTTGGCTGAAACTGATCGTATACTGATGGAAGAAGGTGAATCAAGGACTCTATTCGTCTGAAAAACCAGAGAAGGTTAGATTACAGATGTCTTGAATAAACATTTCAAAGAATTGTAAATTGGTGAATCCATAGAGAAACTGTAAACTCTGGAATTTGTAAGTTTATTTTTACAATCGAACTTGAATTTGTTTGTTAGGTGATCAATTTGTCTTCAATCAGGCGAGTACGTGGTCAGATGGTGCACCACTATGGGTGTGCAGGAAGTGCGAAGGATCAGAAGGAAAGAAAGCTGCAGTGCAAGGAATGCACGGAATAATGGATCTTCGAACTTCGTATTTTATTTAGGAAATTAAAGAGATACATAGATAAGATTAGATTAGGATCATAAGCATAAGCATAGCGTACAATTACATTACATGTACGATCGATCCTGTATTTGTATTTGTATCTTATTTTAGAAGTTAGAGAGATACATAGATAGAGATTGAATTGTTAATACTTGTATTTTTCTATAATATCATTAATTGTCGCGGTAATTCGATTGGAATTTTATGTAAATCAAATCTTGCGAGGTCGGGACCCTCGGGGGCGTCGTCAATCGAACCCCGTAGGACATTCCTCGCCAGATATTTTATTGAAGTTATAATTATCAATAATTATGTATGAAGTTAATAGAAATATTAATATCAATATAATTATGAGAAGTTATAATTATCAATAATAATTCAATTCGTACTCAATTTTGAAAACTTAACTTTTGAATTGGATATATTTTATATCGTTAAAAGTAGAGATATTCACTTCTTTTGTTACTTTTTATAGAAAATACTTGTATCAGGATATTTAATTTCATATCGATTCGTCTCTCTAGTTTTAAAAGATTAGATTAGATTAGATAAGATTATTATTATAGGCATACACATAGCGTACAGGTACATTACACGTACTATCGATCGTGTATTTGTATTTGTATTTTATTTTAGAATTTAGAGAGATACATAGATGGAGATTGAATCGTTAATACTTGTATTTTTCTATAATATCATTAATTGTCGCGGTAATTTGATTAGAATTTTATGTAAATCAAATCTGGCGAGTTCGGGACCCTCGGGGGCGTCGTCAATCGAACCCCGTAGGACATTTCTCGCCAGATATTTTATTGAAGTTATAATTACGAATAATTATGTATGAAGTTAATAGAAATATTAATATCAATATAATTACGAGAAGTTATAATTATCAATAATAATTCAATTCGTACTCAATTTTGAAAACTTGACTTTTGAATTGTATATATTTTATATCGTTAAAAGTAGAGATATTTACTTCTTTTGTTACTTTTTATAGAAAATACTTGTAGTAGGAGATTTAATTTCAAATCGATTCGTCTCTCTAGTTTCAAAAGATTAGATTAGATTAGATTATTATTATTATTATAAGCATACACATAGCGTACAGGTACATTACATGTACTGTCGATCGATCACGGATATAAAATCGATTTACGCACACTTTTCTTTATATTTGTCGCATAAGAATTTCTCTTTGGACATCGATCGTGCATTTGTATTTCTATTCGTATTTTGTTTTAGAAATTAATTTGCATATAATGTGGATATTCTAAAAATGCCAAATGTTACATGATTATACTACCATCGCACCTCAAGCTATTTCAAATAAAATAATCACGTATTACAATTGTTGATCTAATGAACATGATTAGTATTCTTTGTTAGATATCCTATTTACTTCAAGTATGTATTAGTCATCTACTATTAATATTTTTAAAAGGTGTTTGGGCAATTTTTTTTCAAGATAATCATTGTTTGCACATAAACGTTGACAATTGGATGCAGCAACAAATTCTCAGATACACGTACGAATAATTACTTGTTTATTTTTCACTCTCCCCCTTCTGTGACTTTTCATTTCAGTTATCAAATCAGCGGTGGGTGAATTTTTTAAATTGGTCTGCTATACAAAATTTTGAAAAATAACCCGGTAGTCGTGTCTGGTATGTACGTTTGCCGTCAGTCAGTCGGTATAATTAAGATTTACAATTCGTTGACAATCGGATATTTGCAGCAATTCGTTTGGTAAGTTATTTACAGGATAATAAAAGCTTCGGGTGTTCGGCTTCAGCAAGCAGAGTTCGGTTCATTCCATTCGAGCGAAAACAAACATCAGGACTGTAGTAATGGACGAGAAAATATAAGGAACATATTTTTTTTTTATTTCGTTTATTCATATTTTATATACACAGACTATCCCTATTTTCGGTTGTCGGACAACCTCTCCACTTTCGGAGAATTTCTGTCGAGATGCCTATGACATCGCGACTGTCGTATCTCGTTAACGTAAACCCCATACCAACTCTTCGACGGCACAAAGGCCACTGACCCCGCGAGAGCAGGTGCCGCTATTCAAGCTCAAGGTCGTTGCTTTCCCCGCCAACGGGGTCTGAAATGGTATCGCCATCTCGCGGTCGAGTGACGAACTACTTTTGCCGTAAATATTAGTGTGCGTCTTAGTTCGCCCGTCGACCGCGAGATGGCAATACCATTTCACACCCCGTTGGCAAGGAAAAGCACTGACCTTGAACGTGAGTAGCTGCACCTGCAGTCGCGGAGTCAGTGACCCTCGTGGCGTTGAAGAGTCCGCATGGGGGTTGCTTTAACGAAATTCAATATGAACACTCCGAACTGATACTTATTGATCAACAATAGAACCATAGATATGTATATAGGTATATGATATTTATATATTTTTAATTAACAAGGTGAATAATTAGTGCAAATTTACGCATATAAATGTAAATGCTTCACTCTTATCGTATCAGCTAACTGTTGAACCCCGCGGAAGCACATATCTGTGCTTGGTACATCCATACTCACAACTTCTGGATATCAACGGCGTCAGAAGTATTATCTGAAAGTCGAGTTCTGGGAATAAGTTTCCTTATAACCGTTGGCGAAATCTATGCATACCTATGTATACATGTATCAATTATAGAGACAAAGTTTATTGCTAAAATATACGAAAATTTATTTAGTTTCAATTTCCCGTCCGTCATATTCATCGTAGAATAGTTTTTTTTTTCTTTTCTCAAAGTTTGTTAGTTAAAGTGGAATCAGATCAGATTCAAAAATTCCAAATTTCGTAAGCGAGAATAAGACAATATTATAGAGACACATCTATATGAATGCATGCCTGCTTAGATGTACACTCAGAATTTTTCCCGTATTGGCATTTCAACAAGAATTTCTTCAAAAATTCATCAGGAATCAAAAATATTAATAGGAAAAAATTCACATGGAAGAAGAATTACAATATTTACATCTCAAATCTTATTGATGATTTTAAATAATTTTTCAGGAATATTTCTCTATACTTTTACAAGGAATAGACATCAAATTTTTACTTGAAAAACATCGGCTCTACCTTTAACGATCAGAATGTATTTTATGCAAGAGAATGGATAAGATAAATCACATATCAGCTCATTGGGGATATGAATAGTGTCTGAATTTACCGATCGAAATAGCATTACTGTATATCTATATATTCCCTATAGATACACACTATAGATATACTGCAATGTTATTTCTGTCGGTAAGTTCCGACGCTGTTTCGTCCCCAAGCCCACTTCAAGCCCACTTTCTCGGCTCACGAAAATGCCCAGGGTGAGCCGTCTTTAAATTCTTCATTCAACGTTACAGCTAATTTATCAAAAATTGAAAAATAATAAATACACGGACCAACTTTACATAGATATTTTACAGACAGTGTATGTCGGTAAATTCTGATTTTATCGATCGATGCAGTATGTCTATGGTTGACTCGACCAGGCTTCTAGACCGATTGTGTGTGTTTCTAGATGTCCCCACCGGGCTTCCGTATGAAACCAATGACCAACACATGTCACATGCCAAGCTAGCTCCGTACTGTGCACATACCACACATACTATAGGCATGAGTAACGCACTATAGATATTAGCGAAAAACAAAAGCGCGTGTTACAAGTAGATATAACATACAATACGTATAGTATAAAACAAAAATGGATACATCACCTAGTTCGTATACGAGAAAAATGAACAATTCTTACGAAGATGAAGAGGAACGAATGCACTTTCTGCGTATAGTATCGGCCTTCAAATACTACAAGTAAATAATCCTCGTGAAAATTTGTTGATTTCTTTTTTCATTCTTGCCTTTTTTCTATCCGTTAAACATCAAGGAAAGATCCGATCGGCAACCTAACCCTTTTCCGGGAATTTTCCGCGCCCGTATATTAATTTCATCATTCAATAAATTATCCGATAATATAAACGAAACTGTCTTAAAGTTGTTTCATTTTTTATAATAACCTTTAAAGAAATATTAATTTTCATATTATTTTCAGACCTCACTCTCTTCAACGTGTTAAGAAAACTGAAAACTACTTCATGACTCTTCCTGCTCATCATCAAAAACTACTATCTAAATATCGCGAACATTTACAAGAGATTAAAAGATGCATAGACAGAAACGACCACATTATTAAACTCATCATTAAAGATGTGACTCATATTTTTGAAAACGTCAGTCCGAACACAGCCCAAACTGAAAGTGTAAGAAAAGATTTAAATGGTGTGACGCACGATGTATTTATATCATAATATTTTTCATCTTTTTCTCTTCTTATTATTATTGTACATAATTATTCTCTCTTTTACAACTAACATAAAGAAAAAAACAAATATGTAGAAACAAAAAGGTCGTTTTTTATCTCAGTTTTTAAAAAAAAACTGAAAATAGAAAACAGAAGCCTTCCATTATATTATCAATTCCCTGTACTAACTAGCGTACTCATCTCTTACGATGATAATCATAAAGCGCAGGTCTTTTTATTCATTTATTTATGTTTATTTTTTTTTTTTCCTTAAACTCTTAATCGTTAATTATTTTTACACGGATATATTCTATTATACGAAACATAGGTAGATCTGATTGCAGACGCCAAATCCTAGACCGGTTATGGCTGATCAAGAAAAAGTCCAGGCTACTATCAAGCAGCTCGTTAGAGATTGGAGCGATGAAGGCGCCCAGGAAAGACTCACTTGTTATCAACCAATCATAGACGAAATAATGCAACAATTTCCCCTTGATATGTGGTGAGATTTAAATTGAGACAAAATTTTTCAAGTGAAACCCATGCAATTATCGAAAATAGTATCAAGTACATGAGGAAAATAAACTCTCAGTGGAAAAAAAATTGAAAGCACACTTTTTTTTCTTCATTGCAGAATTAAATGTTCTAATTTAACGATAAATGGACATTTTTCATACCCATTATTACTTGAATCTAAAATTCTGTAAATTTCATCTTTCTTTAGACGTATTTTTCAAATTTCAGAGTCTCAAAACATTCAGATTTTCTCAATTAGTCAGAATAAGTCTATTTCCTTGAATAAAAACCATCACTTTCTCCAAACCTGTGTACAATTTTGGGTATATTTTCAGTATACCGTCAGAAATCCAGGTTCTAGTGCCAGGCGCGGGTCTGGGTCGTCTTGCATATGAGATAGCCAGACGAGGCTACACTTGCCAAGGGAATGAATTCTCGTTGTTTATGCTGTTCGCTTCACATTTTGTATTGAACAAGTCAGTATAATATGATAGTTTGATGTATTATCAATAACACTGAATTTTTTATCAAGTTATTCATATTCATTATGTTATATTGATTTCGTTTTAACAGATGCAGAGGAACTAACGCCTACCAAGTTCACCCTTGGGTTCATCAATACATGAATAATCTGAAGCCAGAAGATCAGACACACGCTGTTCTATTTCCTGATGTTAATCCTAGCGATCTCCCTGAAAATGCACAGTTTTCAATGGCGGCTGGAGATTTTTTGGAGGTATAAATATCGGTTTTAATTATATTATTTACGGTATAGAAACCGGATAAGATTCCGCTTTGAAAATTTGAAAACTGATCACCTGCGGATATTTAATACTCAACTTCATTAGGTTTATACAGAAGATAATCATTGGGACTGCGTAGCGACTTGTTTTTTCATCGACTGTGCAAACAACGTAGTACAATTTATTGAAACAATTTATAAAATATTGAAGCCTGGTGGAGTTTGGATAAACTTAGGCCCGTTGTTGTACCACTTCAGTGATATACCGTTGGAGGATTCGATAGAGCCGAGTTACGCCGCTGTGAGAGAAGTTATAGAAGGTCTTGGTTTCAACATGGAGGTGAAGATTTCTTTTTTACTCTTTCTGAAATCGTATTTTTTTTTTTTGTCTATAAAATAAATTCTCGATGTTTTTCTACAGGTATTAACATTAAATTGTCATTTTATAGAAAGAAGAAACTCAGGTGAAAACGCGCTATGCACAAAACACCAACAGCATGCTCCAGTACGAGTATAACAGCGTTTTTTTTGTCTGTCGAAAACCGGAGACGAATATGCCAATGGATTTGATTCGCCATACGAGTAATGGTTCAGAATCGAACGGATCACAAGAACAAGAAAATTAATTACCACTAATCAAAGCGTGTCCTGTGCTTGTTGGGGAAATTGAATTGAGAAAAAAAAAACTTTTGTACAGTTTAAGTAAAAGACTTTTGCTATATTTTTTTTTTTTTTATTTTTAATTTTTTTTTTTTCTCTTTCTTTTTCTTTTTCTATTTCGTGTCCAATCGATACGCGCTCCAAAGGTCACGATTCATTCATTCTTAAATTAAAAATGATAAATTAAGCAGATAGATTCGATTGGATAACGAATAACTTAAAAGTAAAGTAAAAATTTTGTTTTCAAATTATATTTCGTATTTGAATCTTACGATTCATCTCAAATTTATGTTTATAAATTTTTGTGATGAAGCGTTTCTTCCTGTTTTTTTTTTTTTTTTTTTTTTTTAGATTTTCTAACGGTAGACGGACAATTATAATACCGATGATTCAGATATTTCCAATGTGATGAGGTTCATATTCTTAAAATAGAAAAAAAAAAAACATAGACCCGTATTTCACATTGCCAATGAAATATAATTATTAGGAAACGATAATATCAGTTCTTGCGCCATGAATTTCATAGTCTTATACTTCTCGTAATCAACAGACTAAGAGGAAACAATATTTTTTAGATATTTCATGCTAAAATATGAATACTTTTGTCTAACTTCCATTAATATTCATATTAGTACCATTTTTAGTTCCATTAAACACTGAGGCTGAGTATTTTTTCTTAGTTTAGTAAAGAATTGACGCATAATTTTGTAATTATTGAATTACAATTTAGACACTGTTATGTGATGGCCTCAATATACTAATAAGTGCATACCCGACTGAATATTTTCATCAATTATCTCTTAAATATCAATTAGGAAACTTATTTAATTAGTTAATGAATTAAATAATTATTCACATGAAGGAAGAGAAAAATGAACAAACAAACAAACAGTATAAATTTTATCCGCGCCACAATGTCTTTGTTGACCAAAGAGAAATTTCTATTCAACGGTCTTATATGATTTAAAAATTGAAAAATCGACGAGTGAAATTTTACATTTTCTTTGTCGCTTTACATGTTGAAATTAGTAATCAATCGCACAATTTCCCTGACTAGTTGTAACACCTTGGTGAAATTAATTAAAATAATCATTAATGTTTAATGTTTAAAATAGTTTATACATATACAGCTTACAATGTATATCGACAGGAAATCGTTTATATTAAAGAAAATAATATCAACTATAGAATATTGCAATACCATTTCACGCACTGCAAGCCAAGTTTTAATCGATATAGATAAATGATTTTATTTTATTACAAAAAATGAAAGAAATAAAAAGGAAAAAAAAGATTGAAACTCCAGGAATTGGCGAAAAGTAAAAAAAAAAAGTAACTAACTGTATAAGATGATGAGAAAAATAAGAATTATTGTTGTTGTTAAATAAGAAATAGGTAGCTAAAGTGCAAAGTGGATAATCTTGATTATTATGCAGTGCCTTTTTGAAGCTTTTTTCAAATATATCGAACATTTTATTTTATTTTTTTTTTGTCTCTTTATTTGTTTTTGTTAATGCAATACTTATAATTATCTGTTGAATATGGTCGAATTACAGGGACTCACAAATCCCTAATATCGCACAAAAACGAACAAACTGATATAGAAAGAAAGTAAAAAGATAACAGAATGATATGAGTTGTGATTTGATTTGTGACATATTTTTATTACATATTTTAATAACTATACCTATACTTGTTAATTCTACAGACCCTGAGTTCTGAGTTTTCTCTTTATTTTTATTTCGTTATTTCCTTATCTTTATCTTTATTTTCATTTTTTTTTCTTTTTTCTTTTACAGTACAAAAGGAGATATTACTAAGTAACGTTCAATGAATAAATTATGTAAATCAATACCAAATATGAAATGTTATAACAGAAAAACAAGTAATTGGAACTAACTGTAAACTAGAATTGTAGATTATCTATGATGTAGAATATAATTTTTTATTAAAAAGGCCCAAGATGCTAAATTGCGCTTTAAAATACCGTTCATCCTTCTACAAAACTCCTACTAAAAACATAATATTTCTATAAATCTAACATTGAGACCATAAAACGTAAGGAAAACCAAAGTAAATATCAGTTTTTGTTTTTACAAACTTTTATTCAAATACTGTACAAACAATTGGGCTATCTGACTATGCTCAGTTTGTTGCATCTTACTATAGGTCAAAAACTGCCTTCTAAGTCTCGTCAGTTGCGGTCCAGTCCCAGAACGTTGCACAGTCAATCCATACCCTGGTATTTTAATGTTAGTTTCAATACCCAGTGTTTGTTTTGCAGATAAAACAGCCTGAAATAAATTTAATCATTAATACGGGTGAACATATAAAATTAAAGGATACACACAGTTTTAGCAGACAATCCTTGAAACCCGCATACTTACGCTTACAATTTCTTGAGTTATTTTATCCAACTCGTATAAATAGTTTGTAGATGATAGAGGAGGCTGAAAGAAGTCAACAAATTCATATCATTCATCAAATAAAAGGATAATAGGCATTATTTTAAGACTGAAAAGACTCCAGTTCGAAATACATACACACTGAGTGCTCATATTTGGTTTAGGAGCTTTAACATTGTACAAAGAGTTGTAAATATCATCTAATTTCAATTGGTCTTCAGGAAAGACTGCGAACAATGGCGAATCCCATCGATTCCTATTATCTGGGGCCTCGTATCTGTTTAAAGTAATAAAGAATCAATGAAATTTAATTAAATAAACAACACCGAGGATAGAATAAAGCTTTTACCTAGCCACAAGAGCGTCGAATATTTCTCTACTGTATCGCTCTTCATCGGGCCGTTTTTCGTTCAATAACCAAGCGTGTTCGACGGGTAATTCACACTGTATTGTGCATTGCGGTGTTTTGTAGAGTTTAGACATACAGTATATCTCATATCTGTATCCTTTTATGTAATTACTTCCATCTAAGATTAAAATATCGTTTGGATTGAGGCGGCGTTGAGCTTCGGACTTTATATCGCCGCGTATGCTTTTCTCCTTGAGAGAGTCTGTTGGGATTTTATGTTTATCAAAAAATTATGAGTAAAATTAGGATGATTGTATTGTACAAAATATAATTTGAATAATGCACGCTAAATTTCGTACCTGCGTAAAAGTTATTTTTCGTGTAACCAGCCTTTGTTATTGATTCGACTTCGTTTACGATGTATACTTTTTTTCCTTTTATTGTTTCTAAGTAATCTTTCAACTCTAAAGATCTTGTCGATTTACCGCTGGACGGTATTCCCGTCATTATTATCAACGGCATATTGTTGTCCGTTATTTTATTCTCGCGATATTTTTATTCATTATTGAAAATCGCATGACATAACCTACAATTTAACAGCATTGCGACATAACCTCAATTCTACATTACCCACAGAGCAAACGTCAAAATTTGACTATAGTATGTTTGATGTGACGTAGCCGCCGATTCATAAAAATTTCAGAACTCTGATTGGCGCACTTTAGGGGATTCTATTACGTTCTCCAATCAGACAGAATACCTTCAACTACGTTGTCGTAAGTCAGGAATTTATGAATGAAAATTTAAACAACCGTGGGGGTTGTTTCATTGATAAAGTAGCGTCAATACTTACGAATCGAACGAACAAATAACAGATCGGTAGGCTGTTTTATATGCATCCCACATGCCATTATTGTTGGTGTTAGATTGTCTAATAGATGGCGATACCGTTTGTCATCCCGCTGGCGCTACGAGCTGGCGAGGAGAAGCATTGACCTTGAACTTGGATACGGGAACGGGTCCACCGTGGGGTCAGTGGCCCTCGTGGCGTCAAAGAGTAAGGATGGGGGTTGCGTTAACGAGATGTGACTGTGAAACGGCGTCTGGAAGGAAATACAATGGGTCACTAATTATATGTATAATGGACTCACTGTCGAGAAGAAATTCTTTATATATTTTTTTACCTACTTTACTGAATATATTTAGAAAGTAATTATTGTAATACAAATCCAATTTGTATTAATTACGATAATTTGTATACCGAGGAAAGCAATGAAGATATTCGATAGATTACAATTGGATACTTGGGTATTTATTCTTGAGACACAATTACAAATCATCAACCCCGGATAGCCTTATGGTTAATGTATAATAAGGCTATAGCCTTTATAGGCCCTCGAAATTTTCGGGCCTTCAATTTTTTAAATTCCTAAAAAAATTTCCTAAATGATACTGTGAACTTTCGATCGTAATCAATAAAGAGTGGCCTGAATTCGCAATGAGTCGCCCCAATCCTGGAGAAATTTCTGCATGAAGTTCAAGATTTTTTTACGTTCCGAACAGGCCGCTTCATCAAATTATAATAATGACCAACACAAATTCGAATGGCACATGTCTGTGTGAGCCTCAAACAGCTCTAGCGTTGCGCGCAAATTCAAGAACCTGATCAAAAATTAAAAAAAAAAAGATAAGCAAATACAAGATAAAAAATAGGTCCTTTCCTAACTCGCCTAGTTGAGCGCTTTTCCAAACTCACCCAGGTATCAGGAGAACATCCAACCCGAGAAGGTGTGCTGAAATTTTTGGCGAGAAAATCCCCTGAGTGTAGGTCTAAGCAAGCATGCATTCGTATAGATGTGACTCTTGCTCTCTCTCTCTCTCTCTCTCTGCATGTCTCACTCGCTTACAAAATAAGGAATTTCTAAAATTTTAAGTCGAAAAATTGCTCCTGGTATCAGGAGAACATCTGACCCGAGGAGGTGTGCTGAAATTTTTGGCGGGAAAACCCCCTGAGTCTATGTCTAAGCAAGCATGCCTCTCTCTCTCTCTCTCTCTCTCTCTCTCTCTCTCTCTCTCTGCATGTCTCACTCGCTTACAAAATAAGGAATTTCTAAAATTTTAAGTCGAAAAATTGCTCCTGGTATCAGGAGAACATCTGACCCGAGGAGGTGTGCTGAAATTTTTGGCGGGAAAACCCCCTGAGTCTATGTCTAAGCAAGCATGCCTCTCTCTCTCTCTCTCTCTCTCTCTCTCTCTCTGCATGTCTCACTCGCTTACAAAATAAGGAATTTCTAAAATTTTAAGTCGAAAAATTGCTCCTGGTATCAGGAGAACATCTGACCCGAGGAGGTGTGCTGAAATTTTTGGCGGGAAAACCCCCTGAGTCTATGTCTAAGCAAGCATGCCTCTCTCTCTCTCTCTCTCTGCATGTCTCACTCGCTTACAAAATAAGGAATTTCTAAAATTCTAAATCGAAAAATTGCTCCTGGTATCAGGAGAACATCTGACCCGAGGAGGTGTGCTGAAATTTTTGGCGGGAAAACCCCTGAGTCTATATCTAAGCAAGCATGCATTCGTATAGATGTGTCTCTCTGCATATCTCGTTCACTTACGAAATAAGGAATTTCTGCATCTTAAAAACTATCAGTCTAACATTCGGCCTTTTTTGCAGACTAGCCTTAGGTATGGAAACTACTTAATCCGGGGTTGCAAATGAATATGTATACATATATTGTTAAATTCTCAGATATACCAATAATTAATTTGTTTTGTTATTTTTCTCTTTTCCCATCCTGCGAATATTCGTTTCAGATATCGAAGAAAATTTGAGTAGCAATCAGCCGCATACAGTCGCTGTGCTTTTATTTATATTCCGAATTGCTAAAAATTAAACTCTAAAAATCACGAAACCGTTCCCACATTATTGGAGGAATAGACAGATAGATAGATAAATAAATAGATAATGTTTATTATGCCCTTGGCAATGTTGCGAATATGTATATTTTTTCTTTCTCGTTTCTGAACTCTTCTGAATGTTATTATGATAATTATTAAAGAGACATGAATCAGGATAAGCATGTATTTATTATGAATGAAATGAAACTGCATACAAATAAACATGACAAATTATAGCAATATATAAAGACAAATCCTTATAAATACGTATACATATAGTAGGTATATATTCATTATGATTTCTGTATTTTCGGCCTCTGCTAGCTCTGTTGAGATAGTTCTTTTTTCTACGATATAGGTTCGGAGGTACTGTTCGTTCCAACGTGACAGCAACAGCGAGAAGGAACGGGAAATAACTCTTGAATGATATTCGTGTTATTTTCAGGATCTATCACATACAGCGGCTCATAACGGTACTGCTGTTTGCAAATCGGATTCCGACCCGATGAGAGTTCAAAACTTCGTTGTGAAGGAATGCCGCATGGGGCGTTAATATTCCTGCAAAATAATTATAGACAAAAATTATTTTATAAAAAAAAAAAAATGTATAAAGTCATCAGTATATATCATTTGTTCCCAAACTTTTCACTCACCTACAGGGATATCCTCTAAACATTTGCGGGAACTTGTCAACGTTCACGACCGTGTACCATAATTTAGCTTGTCTCGACTTCCTCATATTGCTAGGCTGCCAGTCAACATCCTGGAATAAATATCCTGTTCATTTCCAAATTGCGAATCGATTTACTTTTGGCATTATTCATTTTTATTATTCGATTTTTATTCGAGAATCGAATTATTCGGAATTCGTTCATTTTATACTTACGTGATATCCACAGATGTTGTCCGAATGCGAGTCAAATGGACTTATCCTGTCACCGGGTGGAGGCTGAAAATAAAAAACCTTAAACTCCCGAACCGACGAGTAAAATACTGTAATTAAAATAGCGATTTATTATATCGGCCATTTGCACGGTGGAAATGATTTCTGATCACTAACTTGGTCCATTCCTCCAGCCAACGCTTGAAGGTACGTTGATTTTTCAACCAATTTCCTCACAGCATCAAAAGGGTAATACGGATTGTTCATGCAGATTAATTTGTCCTTACAATGTTCCGGTATCTGCAGTGTGAAAGTAGATTGATCTGCGAACCGTACATGTTGTACCAAAATTAACCAGTTCATAATAATCTCCAATTTTCATTTTCATTCTAATATTCCATATAAACGGTTTCACAGTTTAATCGAATACCGTATGGACCGACCTTTTTCGACGCTCAATGACCCAGCTCTTTCAACTGGATCTTCGCGGGGCCTAGTGCCCATTTTTGTAATCCTGTGCTCTTTACTCTTCATGCTCAGCTCGAAATGTGGATTTCGATATTTCAGGCCGTAACTTTTCTTGTAACCGTCGAATGTAGCGGAGTCGGGGTCGCTAAGCGCATGTCTATTCGGACTCTGCCCAGGGCCTCGAGAATGGCGAGTTCGGTAAGCCAGAGAAACGTGCAGCTGAATTATCTGGGGAAAGAAACATTTACTGTAGTCCAGTAAATAAATTAACGTGTATCGCACGATTTTTTTTATACAGTTCAGCCTCGGCAAGATTTTTTTTTTTTTTTTTTACATCCAGGATGTTAATTAACGTGAAAAATGAAAGACAGATTTAATCATCTGGTCGAGAACAGGGATAAGTATATTGCCTTCTTTTTTATCTACCGCAACATATCCGGGTTAAGGTTTTCGATTACCCTGCATTGCAGCAGCAAAAGCAAAGGTGTAGAAGAATGTTGGTTGAATTAATGAAATACTTTTGTTTATTCCGTCATTCGTGAAATAATATTTATTTTTAATTTTCTTTGAATGAGTATACCCCATGAAACAATTTTGTAGAAAAAAAAAAATATAACATGTTCAAATACATTGATGAAAATTCTGCAGACTTTGAATCAGACTGTTCCATTCACCTATGAGAAAATAAAAATGTTCACGATTTATAATCTCGGAAAGAATTAACACCGAAGATTTAATGAGCTGTAATCGATTATGTTTGTCAGTTTAATGATTGAAATTCTTTCAACAATTTTATTATTTAATTATAAAAGTCTATCCTAATCATCAGCAGTTTGATAATAATTGCGAGTCACACGACGATTTTTTTTATTTTTGATAATTCTCTCAGTGTTGCAAGCCCTGTGGCTACATTCCATTTTCTGTCGTATTTATTTACGACTAATTTGTGAGATAGGATAGATAAAAAATAAATCTTGACAGCTACAAAACTGTTTCGAGGAATGTTAACGCTAATTCTTATGTATCAATTCACTTTCGAAAAATCAATAATTCCGGTTCAGTCACGGACTTTCGGAGTTTCATTCAGCGAATGAGGATCGGCGCTCTGTGCGTCAGCGAAATGACTAAAATTAAGAATTATGGAATCGGTTCAATCAATAAACTTTGCTTCTATTACTCAGCTAAGAAATCTGATGATTTATGGACAATGAATACAATAGAAGGGAATCGAACTTCTCTTCTTCATAATATTTGAATAAAATAATAAGCTTACCAAAACGACGATTGTTATTTTAAAAATAATAGAACAGGTGATTTTGGGACCCGCAGGACCTGGGCAGAGGCAAGCGCTCTTCACACTTCGAGACATGATCATGCACTGCCACTCCCGTTAAATCATTTCGTTATACGTATACCATAAAAGTAAGTAGTATATAAGATATTATGTGTTTAACCACAGCTAACGAGTCCCACAGCCAGATTGGATTATAGTGTTGGTGTCTTTAACGAGACTAGAGTACAGAGACTTAATGAGGAATAAATTATACGATCCTGTTGACTAATTAAAGCCGTGATACTAATTAAACGTTCTAATCGAGAATATGATTATCGTTCATTCCGTGTCATACGCTTTGGTTAATATAAAAATTTCTTATTACTATTATCTCGGTCAAGATAAATGTCTCGTACGTCCGGATGTGGTAGCATCGCGGGATTTAATCAGACGGAAGAAAGCCACAGTGTCTACGGATGAAGTGCATCCGGTGCTTTCGATTTCATTCCATAACGGATATACATGTTACTGTTAATTATTTATCATTAGTTGTATTCATTATTTTCATAATTTCATATTAGATGGACCAGTAAAGATTTTGGGCTACTGACTCCCGTCACGTTAATCCCTTACCCCAGGTAAGCACTCCCCGTTGCACGGGGTGAGAAATGGTATCGTCATTTCGCAGTAGAATCGACGAAGTGTGGAATACTGCAGCAAACATTAACGCGCCTTATCACAGCAACCTGCATCACATTGTGCTGATCGAGCTTGCAATTGCATATATCTAGGCGCCCCGTAATGTCGATTTCACCGTGAGATGGCGATACCATTTTTTACCCCGTGCAAGGACGAACACTGACCTAGGGTAAGAGTCTGTGCAGGGTCAGTGGCCTTTGTGGCGTCAACGAAGTAGCATGGGGGTTGCGTAAACGAAATGCGACTCTTACAGGTATTTCGATTGAAATACTATCAACAAAGAGAAACGAAGTAATGATAAATATAGACTTGACTATAACTTTAGACGCACGTTAACCCCGAAAACGTGAATATAGGTTAAAATGAGCAAAATATGGCTCTAAATAAATAATAAAAATAATTGAAATTAAAAATTGAATTTATTGAGTATGAATATGAGTATGAATATATGTATATGAACTCTTCTGAATATTATTATGATAATTATCAAAGAGACATGAATTATTAAGATAAGCGTGTATTTATTATAAATGAAATGAAACCACATAAAAATAAATATGACAAATTATAGCAACATATAAAGACAAATACTTATAAATTATATTCATTATGATTTCGTTATTTTTGGTCTCTTCTATCTCTGTTGAGATATAGTTTTTTTTTTTTTTTTTTTTTTTTTCTTTCGGTGAAACGTTTCCATCTTTTCCTCAGTGTTTTCCTAAGTGACAGCAACAGCCCGAAGGAACGGGAAATAGACTTTTAATAACCGTCCCATTATGACCGAGTACAGCCATCAGTCGAAGATCGTACTGCTGTTTGCAAGTCGCACTGTACCGACCCCCCCGGAATTCAAAACTTTCGTCTAAATCAGTGCCGCATTGGGCGTTATCATTTCTGCAAAATAATATTGTAGGCAAAAATTATTCAATCATTTTTATAATAATTAAGCGTCACTAGTTTGCACTAGCTAGTTTGTCTTAATTATATTTATTCCCAAAAACGACACTCACACACAATTAGCTACGTAAAATCCTTGCTTGAAGCTGTCAACGTTCACAGCATAGTGCCAAACTTTGTTAATATTTTTCCTAACAATAGCAGGCCTCGCTATAACTCCCTGGAATAAATAAATATCCCGTTCATTTGCCATTTTCGATAATCAATTTATTCTCGGTATTATTATTCTTTGTTATTCGATTACTGTTATCGAGAATCAAATTATTTCAAATTTGTTTATCTACTTACAAAAGAACTACACAAGTTGGACGAATCTTTGTCCATTAATCCCATAACGTTTGGAAGCTGGAAATGAAAAAACTTTAAGCTCCTGCACCGATGAATAAAATACTTTAATTAAAACAGCGAGATATTATATCGCCGATTTGTACGATTCAAAATAATTTCTTGTCACCAACTTCGTCCTCTCTATCCAACTCTCGAAAATCCGTTGTGCTTTGGATCATATTCTCTACGTACTGAACAGGGTAAGACGGACTGTCGTTGCAGAATAATTTGTCCTCGCAATGTTTCGGAATTTTTGGTATGAAAGTAGATTCATCTGCGAACCGTATGTCGTATCAGAATTAATTGGTTTATATTAATTTTCAATTTTCATATTCATTCTCGTATTCGATACAAATAGTTTTACAGTTTAATCGAATACCGTATGAACCGACCTATTCCATCGCCAAATGTCCCAGATCCTAAATGTCTGTTTCGAGCTTCGAACTCGGCACGGTTAGAAAGAATTCCGGTCTTAAGAGCCGTTTCAACTATATCTCCGGGGGTCCTGTTCACCGTTTTTGAAATCCTGTGCTCTTTTTTCTTTATGCTGAACTCGGAATGTGGACCTCGAGATTTCAGGTAGAAACTTTTTTTGTAATCGTCGAAAGTAGGGGAGTCGCGGTTGTGAAGCGGATGTTCATTCGGACCCAGCCGAGGGTCTGAAGGATAGTGATGCGGGTGAGCCAGAGAATCATGCAGCTGAATTATCTGGGGGGAAAAAAAAAACATTTACTGTAGTCCGGTAAATAAAATAATATGTATCGCAGGATTTTTTTATACAGTTTGATAAAAGGTTCTGAGGCTCTCGGATGAAATGAAGATAAGAAAACCGAGAATTGTATATCCAGGGTATTAATTAAAATGAAAAATGAAGGACACATTCAATGAACTGCTCGAGGACAGGGAAAAGGGAATATACGTATACCTAATATTATGCCTTTCTTTTATCTACCGCAATGTATCCGGGTTAAAGTCTTGGTTTAAAAACCATACGTGCTGGCACTGCAGCAGCAGAAGCAAAGGTGTGGAAAAATGCGAGTTGAATTAATGAAATACTTTTGCTTATTTCATAGTCCGTTAAATATCAATCTTTTTTTTTTTCTTTTTTTCTTTAATTTATCTTGAATGATTATATCTGATGAAACAGTTTTGTACAAAAAATTTATAACATGTTCAAATACATTGATGAAAATTCTGCAGACTTTGAATCAGACTGTCCCATTCACCTATGAGAAAATAAAAAGGTTCGCGATTTATAATCTCGGAAAGAAATACCTATAAGATTTAATGAGCTGTAATCGATTATGTTTGTCAGTTTATAAATTGAAATTCTTTCAACATTTTTATTATTTAATTATGAAAGTATATCTTAATCATCAGTAGTTTGATAATGATTGCAAGTCACACGACAATTTTTTTTATTTTTGATAATTCTCTCAGTATGGCAAGCTCTGAGGCTACATTCCATTTTCTGTCGTATTTATTTACGACTAATTTGTGAGATAGGATAGATAAAAAATAAATCTTGACAGCTACAAAATTGTTTCGAGGAATGTTAACGTTAATTCTTATGTATCAATTCACTTTCGAAAAATCAATAATTCCGGTTCAGTCACGGACTTTCGGAGTTTCATTCAGCGAATGAGGATCGGCACTCTGTGCGTCAGCGAAATGACTAAAATTAAGAATTATGGAATCAGTTCAATCAATAAACTTTGCTTTCGTTACTCAGCTAAGAAATCTGATGATTTATGGACCATGAATACAATAGAAGGGAATCGAACTTCTCCTCTCCATAATGTTTGAATAAAATAATTAGCTTACCAAAACGACGATTGTTATTTTAAAAATAATCGAACAGGTGATTTTGGCACCCGCAGGACCTGGGCAGACGCAAACGCTCTTCACACTTCGAGACATGATCATGCACTGCTGCTCCCGTTAAATCACTTCGTTACGTATACCATATAAGTATGTAGTATATGAGATATTATGTGTTTAACCACAGCTAACGAGTCCCAGAACCAGATTGGATTATAGTGTTGGTGTCGTTAATGAGAGTGCAAAGACTTAATGTAGAATAAATTATACGATCCTATGATACATATTTGCATGTCGATTTATCGGCAGTCTCGTTTCCTATGTTCCTTCCTTCCGGTTATTTTATTTATTTTAATTTTTTTTGTGTGTTTTTGATTATCAGGATTTTGGGATTATTTTGAGACGACATTGGGAGGTACGATGCACTTTATTTGATACAGGAATTGATTCGTTTTTTCCACTATCCGTGGTTTCTCCTGGTGAATTTTATTCATCTGACAAAAAAAAAAAAATGATAGAATATCGATTAAACGTGTGTAAAATTATGAAATAAATGTATACGAATGATAATAAATAATTAATAGTAATTACACGTATGTCCGTTATGGAATGAAATCGAAAGCACCGGATGCACTTCATCCGTAGAAACTGTGGCTTTCCTCCGTTTAATTAAATCCTGCGATGCTACCACATCCCAATGAACAAGATATTTATCTTGACTGAGATAATAGTATAAGAAGAAATGTGTATATTAATCAAAGCGTATTTCACGGAATAAACGCTTATCATATTCTTGGAATTTTTTCATTTATTCATTTATTTCAAAACGTATTTGAAACAGCATCTTGGCTTCAATAAATTAACAGCAGAAAAAAAAGGTGCGAAAAAATTTATCATAAAACTAGGCTGCCGTATAAATAAACTTTAAATCCCCTTATGAATGCTTCAGGGATTGAATTTTGAAAAATCCATTCTTAGTCAGTCTCTACATTATAAAATATTATAAAATAAAACCACCGATCAAGTTTCAGATTTTTAGCTTCAGCGGTCTCGGCTCGAAGATGATGACGAATCAGTCAGTCAGTCAGTCAGTCGAGGACATGTTATGTATACAATAAAATCTACGAAAACTTTTGTATTATATTCTTTATCAACCACTAATCATACGGATAACTATATACTTCCTGGATAATCTGTATATATAGATAATATAGTTTATAAATAAATACGTGTAACCACTCGTTCGCATCAATGAAACCGATATACCACATTCATTGAGTTGTATTTATATTTATAATTTATTTATACATTCATTCGTGTATAATTATTTTTTTTTTCTCTCCTTTTTTTCTACATACAACGAAATCTCAATTTTTTTTTTTTTTTGTTTGTTTTTTTTTTCAAATAAATTGTTATAGATGTATGCAGTGTTATTTAACAATTGGATAACGCAACCGGAACGCATAAACGCGACTCTCTCAATTCAACTGCAGCAGCTGGAGTAGGGACTGTAATACTAGATAGACCTGTAATAATCTACTTAGCGAAATCTATAAAGAGGGTTTTCGTAATACGTATAATAATTGTTAATATATCAGGAAAACGAATATATGTATATATACTGCAGGTCTTTTATTATATTATGATTTATATACGATACGAAATTTTTAGTACGCTGTATGAACCCCGTTCACTTCGTTGCCGAGTTACAGTAATCACTCTCTTTATATCCTGCCAAGGAAGCTGTCCCCTCGCCTTAGGAGTAGGTGGGCATCGTCGCTTGTCTTTGCTACCATATAGTACGTATATCGTATATATATCGTACCGATGACTTTCTACATACATATACTTACTATTAGAATAGATACTTGAATCCCATTTGTACAAATGTCCGATCGATATTATCGGCTGAAATTTTATTCGTTCGTTATAATATGTATCATAGTAATGCCGAAGAGTGAAAACACCGGGGACAAGAAATAAAAATAAAAAAATAACTATAAAAAACTTGGCGAGATTTGAAGCAGATAAAAAAAAATTTCGAAAATTATACTTCTTACAATATTTTTTTTATTTTTGGTTTGGTTTGTTTTAGTCGAATCTTATATCCGAATCTGCGCGATATGCACTAATTGAATTAATTTAACATATGCGTATGTGATGATTTCGCCAAAATAGATATATATATATATATTTTTACACACACATCCAGGTATATAGGTACACGTACATGTATAGGAAAGACGCATATATGTTGCATAAAAAAAAAAAAAATATATTATATACGAACCGTATGAATAAATTTTAAATTTAGAAAGCCTCCTGAGCTATACGCCATGAGTTTTGCCATTCCAAAAACAGTACCTAAAAGTTGCGTATTTTTTTATTTATCACGGTAAGATCTGACCAGTCACCGTATATACATAGTATATGTATATTGGCCAAAAGTAAAAGATGTTCTGCAGCCTGCACTGTTGATTTTTTTTTTTTTTTTTTTTTTTTCTTTAATTTTTTTTATATTTCTCAATATTTTTGTTCGATTCATCCAGCAGACAATCTCACTTTCTCTTCGATATAGATTTTGAAATGATACATATAGGTATTATCCTATATATATATATAGGTACATACATGCAATGCAGAGGAGTCGTTTCTTAATGGAAGAGTACACGTAGGATTTTTGTAAAAAATTATACATACCTATATCTCTTCGGATATGCGAACTATAAATTATTGGAGAAGGAAAAAAAAAAAACAGAAAAAAAAACGGGCAAAAAAAAAACACACGAAAGAATGACAAATAAAAATTTATTGCAAATGTTAAGCATCATCATAATTATCGTGGGATTCTAGCCTTTCTAAATTAAACGTTGTTCTAGTTTTCGACTGTAATTCATCGCGATAAAACTTAAGCCTTGAGTTATATTATACATATAATTATATCGTATACACGATAGACAAAATAGTCTTACGTGAATTACACCTGAATTAGAGAAAAAAAAAATAGAGATACCGTTTCTCTATGTAGGAGAAAATATATTGTCATCCATTAATTCAATCTCATAATTGCAGTGATTTTTTTTTTTCTTTTTTTATGCATAATTTTTTTTATTACTCTTTTGGTTATTCTTCATCCAAATTCGGTAATATTGTCGAACTATAAATCAGATCGCGAGAAAAAAATAAAATAAATCAAAAACTGTCGTTATAATTATCGTTATATATATTAATCCATCTATATATTTTACGAACAGGTTTTCTAGATAATTAACTATATATTTAAAAAGAAAAAAAACTCTACGAACAAGCTGATCGATTTTTTTATCGACGATTTCTCCCGCTGTTTCGATTCACAGATTCAGAATAAATTTAATCAGAAATTAATCAAAAATCAAAAAAGTGAAAATAAAATATATAGGATCGAGAAAATTAATTAAATCGTAGATAGAATCAGAAAATTTTTGTAGATACTATATATTTGAACCAGTTACGATTGGAAAAGAATATCCGAAAAAGAAAAAAAAAATCAAAAAACTGACCCAGGTAAAAATTTGGCAAATGATTACAAAAATTTTGCCCAAAGTTGTGCCAACTGTTTTAATCTGTGGCGTATCAATTCTCCCGAATTGTCCAAAGTTACGTAAAAATATCGAAGAAGAACAAGGATAAACAAAAAGTATAAAAAAAAATAACTAAACTTTATGGGTGAACCGTTAAAATCGACTGTACTGCAGCTGCAGGGTGCAAAGGGGCAAATTGCAAAGATCGCGGTGGGAGAGAGTATATAGAGAGGAGAGAGGAGTCGGAGTACGACCAGTGAGTTAGTGAGAGTGCCGTGTTATTCGTCAGACGTAGGTACAGCCTGGACGAGAAGAAACTAGGGACCAAAAATGCAGGTATGTATAATTATTTTAAGACAATTAAAAAAACGAGTAAAAATGAAAAAAAAAAAAAAAAAAAAAAAAAAAAGCAACGCGAGTGATTTTACATATTTTTTTTCTGTACCAATAATTTTACACAGTGAAGTGATTTAGGATAACCTCCCCCCCCCCCCCCCCCCCGCACCCCCCGAATCGACGGATTATAATATATTACGAACAATTGGAAATTATCACGATGTCAAAAATCAGATTTAAAAAATTTAAAAAAAAAAAAAAAAAAAAATTAATAAAAAGTGTTATTCTTCTCTATACAGCTGTACAATTAAATTTAACAATAATTAATATCAATATCGACGAGTAAATTTGAGTAATGAATAAACAAAACGTTTTTTCTTTTCTGTTAAATCTATAATTTTATTCCAATATGGAGAAAAAATGCAATAATAATTTTTTTTTTGTTTTTGCAAAGAAAAGTCAAGAACGACGTACCGTTTTTTTTTTTTTTGAACAGCCTAGTTCTATTTCTCTGATCGTGTAAACTGAAACGCTTGTTAGATGATTCCATTCTTTATTGTTGTTTATACAGATATCCATCTTATAATTATGTGTTCTTATAATATAAACTCCGTGAAAAGTTTGTAAGAACAGAATCTAAAATTTCACACCGCACAGAACGTTTTTTTTTTTTTCGACCGTTATATTTTTTTCTTCTTTCTATTTTCAATTTTTTTTTTCAATTTTTCTTTTATTTTTTTTTTTTAATTTGTTCGAAGGAGTTCATACCCTTCTATAATCTGGGTATAAACTATAATGTCTCGCATTTGGATCTGGGTCGTATACCTACTACCGCAAGATCAAGGCTACAGCCTATAACCGCCTTCCGCACAGCTCGCGAGATCAACAATCACTTTCGCTGCTTTATACAGTATATAAGTATATGTACAGGGAATCGCCGGAGAAACGTGATCTTTGATCTGCGAGAATAAATTTTATATCCTGTCGCGTACAAAGGCGAATATAATATGTGTACAGCGTTTAGTTCCGCGATCATTGATCGTTATAACGTGCGATCGTATATGTGGGAATTTGAAAGATTCGTTGAAACTGTAAGAAAAAGAAAAAAAAAAAAAATGTTCAAAATAATATAGAAAAAAAAGTTCAAAAAAGAGAAATGATTATTGAAAATTAATGATTTTGAAAATTCTGACTTGTGTATACATATATATATACCAAAATGGAAATAGCAAGCGAAAACAAAAAAATAAAAAAGGCAGATATTTCTGACGATTGGCATATAGTATAGAAGTGAACTTCGACGATCCAATCTGTCTGTATACCTATAAGTATATACACATATATATATATATATATATATATATATATATATATATATATATATATATATATATATATATATATATATATATATATATATATAATATACCTTTCACTCCAACGAATCGGATATAACAGTTATAAAATGACGATACATAGTATACCTACTTACCTATCTATATCGGGTGAAATTTCTTCAGTTAACGAAAAAAAAAGAGAAGAAAAAAATATATATACATCGTCCATAGGGCGGCTAGATGGATAATTGTACGAATATATGATTGCAGTTTCGGTTGGGTGCGGACACGGATGTGTCCTATAAGCCGAATATTCAAAGTCCGAAACTGAATACCCGAAGTAATTGCCCCGGATTACGATATGATTATACAGTTATTAAGAGAATAAATTGTACAACGATGTTCAAAATTGTTCCAAGAAAAAAAAAAAAAAACAAGAGAGAAATTGTTATACGTCCTATATTTCGGATTACACACTCGATCATCTATTTTTTTACCCCAATTTTATCCGAATAGTTATACACGTATGGATTATTTTCGTATGTATCGGATTAATAGCCGCGGTTTTTCTTCCTCTTTTTTTTTTTTCTCCAATCGATCTAACGGTTCGATAGACAAGATACAAAAAAATGAAAATAAAACTAATATATAGGATGAATTTAGTCCCCATAATATCGGTATAATATAGTTAATAAATGAATTCCTATGTCGTACATACATATAGGGACATATGGTAATACGAAGCGTGAGTATCAACTATCAACTCGTCTGACAATCAGTGATAACTTTCTCTGTGTAGCGTCGCTCCACTTACTTCGTACAGTCGTATATAACATACAATCGCTGCACTTGACTGACCGCAATAAAAAAAAAAAGTAAAAAAAAAAAAAAAAAAAAAAAAAACTTAAGCTAATTCTGCTTAAAGGTTTAATAGCATCATTCATCACGAGTATTTTATATCCAATGACAATTACAAGCCGAATACCGTGCGCGATTGCTTCCTCTCGAAAATCGTAGATATACGTATTTACCTGGAATAAAAAATTGTCACGACGTATAGTATCAGTGTAATCATATAATACATACATATACCGTGATATTCCGATCAGTAAATCCCGAATTTTTAATTAGCTCGTCAAATAATCTGCACACGTATTTTTTTGTAATTGTGGGTGATGTGGATTCTAGTAGGACAAGGTTGCACGCATTTGAAATACTCATAGCTATGGTATTGATGTCCACCATTGACCCTGGGGAGTGATAATTTTCTTATATAATTAAACCGTCTTTATATATCTATATACCTGTCTATACTCTCGTAATAGTTGGCATAGGCGTCAATCGTGTCAGTGACAAAGCTTATCGATTAAATTAATATCGTATCGTGGCAGAATATCGTTGAATAGTTAGAAAATATCTCATGTGTGGGATTTTCGAGGTAGATGTACTAAAACTGTGGAAGATATATGGTGAGGAATAAGAAATGAGAAAGTGAGGTAAACTTTCGGTTAAATACAAGCAAATCTTAGATATCGAATTTAATTGGCTAATTTAATTCGCCTAAAACGAAGCAGATTTCTTTTCCTTTCCCCCTTCGAAACAATAAATGAAAAAATAAATAGATAATCGATTAGAAAAAAAGAATAAACGATAATCAAATAAGAAAATTTACTACCTTAATTTTCAGCTCGTAGTTTTCGCCCTGCTGGGATGCTGCGTGGTCGCCCATTCCGCATCGCTATCGGATAATCTTGCGGTTGTAAAAGATTTGGTAAAAAGTGAGGAGAGATCGATCGTTGAATCGGACGTTGAATTATCGCCTGAGGATAGGATAAGGGATAAGAGATCTGGATCGGGTGGATTTTTGGCTGGAATCGGAAACGCGATTTTAGGAAAAGTTGCCCAAGCTTCGAGCGGAATTAGCAGCGGCAGCAGCGACAGTCGCGGACATGGACAGCAGTATGAGTCCGTTGAATACGGAGCTCCAGTACACGGCGTGAGTGTGTAGATATATAAAATATAATATACATGTATGTACATTTTTTTTTTGTTCATTATATACAGCTGTATACATACATATATGTACTTTCTATTCGTTTTTATTTATTTATTTATTTTTTTCTTCTTTTTTGGTTTTGTTTTCGCGTGAATTAATTGAGGTGATTTTTAAGAGCTGATGGGTCAACGACTGCAGCAGCATCGCGATGTGAAGAGACGATCAGAAAGAAACAAAAAATAGAATGAAATAAATTAAAAGAAAAAAATTAAATAAAATATAACACTTCTACAAGTGTGAAAGTTTTCGGTATATAAATATTAAAACGATCTTTATCTCCGATCGCGAAAGGTCAGTCGCGGAATGATCGAGTCTGTATATGAGCGAATTACGAAATGCAAACAGCAAGAAAAAAAAAAAAAACACAAAAAGAAATTAAGAAAACTAGAAATGAAAACGTTGATTTTTAGAAATAGTGGTAAAAGTGACGGTCTAAATTTGTTATATATTCGGCTATATTTCATTCAAATCGACCCATCAGACGCGGTGAAAGTAGAAAAAAAAAAAAAAAAAAAACGATTTTGAAGAAGAAACTGATCCTTGCGGAGCTAATCTCTGATCTGGATAATTATCCCATATCTTTAATAGCCGAAGAGTTTAGACAGCGGAATTTCGAATTATAAAATTTAAATTGACGGAGTATAAATTCCAATATCTTATCTCGTTGCTGCAGAAGTGATATAAGAATGAACGTGTAGCACATAATCTAGATTCAGGTCGATTCGCGACGGTCTGGTCATTTATAAGGAGGGAAATCTGCACAGTCTTATTTCTTGAGGATCCGGTTTAAAGCGATTTGTAAAAAAAAAATTTTACTCGAGTGTTTAGTTCATCATTTTTACGATTATAACTGCAGTAAAACACTGTGAGAATATAAATCTGTCTAATAATTTATTCAACTTATTCACAAATGCATACAAAAAAAAAAAAAAAACCAGTACTGACCCAGAGCTTTAAAATTTTCTCATTTTGTTAAAACACGATTTCTGGTACTTCGCGCGATTATAATTCGTCATTCGAATAGAAAAATTCGTCGATTTTTCGACAGTACTTAAAATTTCTGTAGGAACCCGGGGGCTTCAGCGAAATTTTTTATTTTTTTTTTTTTTATTTTTGTGTATTAGGAGCATTAAAATTCGATTATGACGAATTTAAGAACCGTCCTAATAAATCTTCACACTACGAATTACATTTGCATTATTATAATAAATCTGAATTTCCGCAGTACGACGAATCGAACTTCGACATATGGTCATTCAAGAAGGCGATATTGAACACGCTTTTCCAAGCCCTGAAGGCAATCGGTGGCGGAGTTATCGCGCTTAAGGGTAAACTGATAAAGGGAGGCGGTGTGATAGTATCAGCGAAGGGGAACATCATCAGTGCAAAGGGCGAGGCGATATCGACCCTAGGTCGCCAAATAGCAGCCAGCGCAGTTTTAACACCGCCAAAAACCACCCATACATACATTTACGAAGCACCTGCAGTCCACGTGCCTTCGGCAGGTACGAACGATCACGCGATCTACGAACACAGATATATACAAAATATATATTCATTCATAGAAGGAAAAAAAAAAAAAGAGAAAAATTGGATACTACCATCGTCAATTTTTGTTACATTTTATAGCTGCCCACGACTCCTACGCGGGACATTCGTCCGTGGGCTATAATACCCATGGTGGATACGCGGCAAGCGCATCATCGGATTCCTACGGTCATTCAGCGTACGCATCGCCTTCCGATGGTTCGTAAAATTGGGAATAATTTCAGTGCCATAATCGACGTGAGGAAATGTGAAATCATTATTTCAATTCTTTAGCGATTTCATTCTGCTAAATGGAAACTAATTTCGTTACCGGTTCACATTTCCTCTCGCCAATATATACGATAATTACATCCAAAGATGATCAATCAATATGTTAAACTGCGATGTTATCCGTTGCTTTAACGAAATCGTTCGGTGAATGGTTAGTCCGGTAAATTTAGGAGCTTAGGTATAATATAAAAGGTGAAGGTAACTTTCTTCGGTCACGAGATTCGGGATATCGGAATGTCTAACTTTGAATAATAATTTGGAAATTTTTTCATTTTTTTCACTTTTCGATTAAAACAATTAACTGACAAACTCCATCCCGTCACGAATATAGAGAAAATGACTCGTATAATTATACGAGGTCCCGCCGGACTCGACATTCGGAGCATTGTTCTAAGGCATAAACCGTGACCAATTGGGTGTGATTATTCATGACAAATTTATCCTGTAATCTAGACGTTAGAAATAATTCTGCGTGACGATATATCGCGTATACGTGGTATATATCCCATACATAATATTGTGACATTATTTATTATATTTTTATGAAATTGATTGTCTGTTTCCGAATTCGACTCTTTACGATGTCCAGATTTTCTTAGAAATTTGATAAGATGAGAGTGCAGAAGAAGTCTTGAAATTCTTACCGCGACCTTTATAAACCGTTCTCGTATTAATAATAATAATAATAATAATAACATCCGAATGACCGCAAAGCCCAAGAAACTCCGGAGGGACCAGGATGTGAAAACGATATAATGTCAAAACCTGAACCAACTCGCTCCTCTTGACTAGAATGCCTCAACTTTCTACCATAAACAGTTTCGCGTTCCGCCGAGGCGCAGAGGCGATCTTTGTATA
Source organism: Macrophya alboannulata (assembly GCA_949628255.1). Lineage (NCBI taxonomy): Eukaryota > Metazoa > Arthropoda > Insecta > Hymenoptera > Tenthredinidae > Macrophya > Macrophya alboannulata. The sequence continues at coordinate 2,662,379 of OX451210.1, read as the reverse complement.
AACTGTACGACCGATCCCTGCTGTTGGCTCGCCTTAACTTTTACCTTTCAAATATGAGCCGAAAAAAATAAAAAACTGGTATCTTCATCGCTACACATCTTACCTTATATCACTCGGTGTGATGAGCATAATTAACTTGATATTACTCCTTTTCTTACACATACCTTTTTTACCTGGCGCAAAACGAGGCGTTAAATTCATCCGGTGCTTTCATTTTGATGTTTCTAACGAGAAGTGAGATTCATGGATTGAAATAGACGGCGAATTCACTGAGACAGAGTTGCTGTAACATTATACACGTTGACTAAAAAAAGACGAGAGAAAATGACTAAGTAGACTGAACTCCGCACTCACATATTTTGGCTTTTATTTTTGAATTATTTTTTTCAGGATTTGATTGATATTTTTTTAACACGGTCTTAGTTTCTCTGCATTTTGCAATGTATCACGCTTCCAACTTCACAGCCACATATTTATGTGCTTCAACAAAATTATAATGAACCCAAATAAACCCTAAAATCGCGGTGATTAATGGATATGTGTAATTAACATGGGGACGGGACTGACAGACTGACGTTTACAGACGCTGATCATCCCGGTCTTCTGATTGTAAAACCGGTGAGACAAGAAACGAGTGAACATCACACATACCACAGCTTCCAAGGCGATTCTGTGCCAAATGGTCAACACCCCAGTCCCGCAGTTCTCGGTCAAAGTTTTGGAGGAAATGGAAAAAGCTCGGGTCTGGAAAACATAATCGGGAAACTTGCCGGTGCATCGAATTCAAACGGTGTAAAAAATTACGGTAAAGATGACGTCTCGGTAGTGCACGTCGACGTTGGACATTCGGTCGAACATGTCGAGCACAAGGAACATCAGCCGGAGTCGAGCTACGGTTTGCATTTGGGATATGATAACGCCGGTGAAAGTGCAGGGGGTCATCACGGTCACCAGGAAACCCACGTCGATTTATCGGTGGGTTCGCATCCGACAGAAAATCACTACCACCAGCATCAATACCAGAAATTCGAAGATCAAAATCTAGGATATAGGACAGTCGGTCCTGCGGACGGTCATTCGTCGCACAATGACTACGTCCCGATCGGGAATGGAGGACCGTTGCTGTTTTCCATGCCCCTGGAAATACCCATCTTACAATCCCACGATCAATCGAATTATTACTCGGCTCCCAACCAGCTCGGGGATTATAACGTCGGTGGTCACAATTCGTATAACCACGGTGGATCCCTCATCAAGAGAAACAGTGTAAAGGAAGTTCCTGCAGGCGTGAGAATATCTCCTTCGATTGCATACATGCTTAAAAATTCAAGGATCTACAGGATATAGAGACCGGATAGAGGAGGAATCAAGATGTAAAGATAATCTTCTATCATCTCGCATTAAAGATGTGAGGCTTCGATTACTCTCCCCTCTCTCTGTAACATTATTTTACATAGAAATTCAAATTTTCCAAATGGTTTTTCTTTCCGTCTTTTATTTTATTTCATTTTTTCATTAATACGAAAAAATGTTCACTTATTAATGAGACGCGAGCTGCTGAATTTAGAATAAGTTATAAAAACTAAGTCAACTGGTTTTCTGCTGACCAAAATCTGAACCAGGTATCATTAGACGATATTTTACGAATTCTGAAATCAGCATCAAAAGACTTGATGAAAAAAAAAAAAAAATGACAAATTTATCCTGATTGACTTTTGCCGTTTGGAATAATATATGGGTATACATATAATTGCAGGTTAAATATTTAGCTCCGAATGAATCGATGTGGCCGTTTATAATCGGGTGATTATATTATAGTAGCTTTCTCTCGAATTATTCCGGCGTTCATCAAACGATACATATTTAAAAGTTGACTTGTGCCGATTGGGTGTTTTTCGATCAAGTCAAGTCAAGTCAAAAAAAAAAAAAAAACAGTGGATATACATCCGGTATAAGAAACGAAGATAATTTAACCGGTTGAAAATCGGTCAACCGGTTAAAAACTGTTAGTAATATAGGTATTAATAGAATGAAAAAAAAAAAAAGAAAAGAAAGAAATTATCTAAGGGGATTGGAATCCATCGATCTTATGCATTCTGTTCTTCTAATTTTTCATTTTTGTTTCTTTTTTTTTTTTCTCTTATTCTTGTTTGTTTTGCAGTTGTCTTTTCTTACGCGTACCACCCGAGCTTCCGGTCAGACCGTGGTGTACAATACCAGCAGATGAACGCTTATCCCGCAGCAAACTACTAGTTAATCATCATTATACGTATACTTCTAATTTATATCGTAAATTGAAAGATTGAATACAGATATAATTTTATAACGGACTGCGGGAAATTAGCGGAACTGTAAATCTAGCTATAGACGAATTAATTATAACGATCGTGAAAAAGGTTTCTTTCATCGAAATATTAACTTGCACATATCGCAGAATTGTAGATATCGTCTTTATATATAGATAATGGTGTGCATTATTTATTTCCGAATTAAGATAAAACCGGTGTTTTTTTTTTTTTTTTTTTTTTTTTTTTTTTTTTTTTCGTATACGCTTTCAATTTTTGTATGTAAAAAAAAAAAAAGAAATTTAGTTTTGTATATCTTGTCATTATTTTTCTGGTTTTTTCTTTATTCTTTCCTTAAATGTGTTTCAACGGTGAAAACTGCAATACCCTATATAATATTACAAATATATGAACATAAGATTGTATAAGTATAAGCAATAATTATATATGTTATATATATATTCATTATTATATTATACAGTGTGTAGATAATTTTTTTTTCTTTCTTTTTTATATATATATATAGGTATATATAATTTTACCACTAGATTCATTTTTTGTTTTTTTTTTGTGATAAGAAAATAATTTTTTTTTTTGTCTGTTTCTTGTTCTTTTTGTATATTATAAATTATAAATCAAATATCTCAACGACAAAAAAACAAAAAAACAAAAAAAGTTTTATCCCGATCCTGATAATCCATGTGCATAAATACATAACAAGTCCAGCAAAAAAAAAAAAAAAAAAAAAATTTGCAGCAAGAAATAAAGAATGAGAAATAAAAATTTCGAAACGACTGTTATAGAGCTATCTCCGAGTAAACGCTTATTCGGACAATTCGCGACTCTAAACCGTAATTCAGTTACCGTACGTATCACTGTTTATGACCTGCAGAGACCAGAGAGAGAGCTGATCTTTAATCAGAACACGAGTCGATCTTTAGTTGGGATCATCTTTGCAGTCGGAGTTCAACAAACTTAACGTAACTGTCCAACTGAATTATATCTGAAACGAGTAAATGTGATTTAGATCTGAAATAATTGACCGGCTGACGTTATCAGGGCTTTTCCACTTTTGAAATTTTTTATTTTTTATAGATATATCAAATTTGTAAGACAGTCGATAAGTGAAAGATGTGATGATTGAGATTGATGAAAGGAAATCAAGATCGCGATTTTTGAGAGTAAAAAAAAAAAAGAAAAAATAACGACGAACAGTCCCGTTTCAAGATTTAGATAAAACCGGGGGAATTAAAATTCAAACGCGATTCAAGTTTTTTAGTTTTTTTTTTTTATCATTTATTTAGTTTTTTTATTTTGGCTTCACGTTCCTCTGCAGTTTTCTCTCCATATTCTTCTCCGCGCTGTAACCATCAGCGTTCGTTGATCCAGTGACCCAGAATATACGATGAGAACTGGCATAGCAGGTGCACATGTTTGATGTTTAGCGCAATTTCTCATTTATTGTACATACGATATCTCGTCCTTCTTCTTCTTCTTCTTCTTCTGTCCACGTACATACGTACATATATTTTAACCAAATTATCCTGCATCTCGCTTTCTTTCACAAAATTTAAATCTAACACCATGTTCATCAATACAAATAAATACCCAACCGATCATAAAGAAAAAAGATTCAACAGGTTTAAGCTTCTAGCTAAAAATTTCATCGGGAATTGGGAATCGGTAAATTTTTGATCGCGGAATTTTCGTTCAGTGCAGTAAATTGAACGAAAAAATCGAAGATACGATCGGTTACTTTCCGTCCGATTACGGAGGCTCGATAATCGTCGAATCAAGTCGGTATAAAATGATCAAAATTTGAGTTCGATGTATTGATCACGGAATTTCCTGTTTCCTGTATAAACGGATATGGGAGTAAGGTGGGCTATCAAATCGTAATTATATATATATAAAAAAAAAAAAAAAAAAAAAAAAAAAAACGCGATACGAGTGAGAAGAGAAGAGCGGTAACGTCACGAGGAAGTAGAAGGAAGGAGTATAAATGCAGGACAATGACCTAATTGTGGGCAGAACGCTCACTGCTTTCTCAACGGTCATTCACGTCGGTTTGACCGTCAAGAATCGTCTCAGGTGTCTTGTCAAATTTTCTTATTTACATTAATAGTTCTCCTCATATTCAAAGAACAAAAAACAAATATAATACCTTCGTAATACTCCGCGAGGTTCCAAGGTCGATTACAATCACCGTCTTCGACTGCGAGGTGCACACGCTTCCACAATGAAGGTAACACATCATTAATCAAATTTGTTTTTTTTTCTTCTCTTTACACTATTGATCGTTATCACCCGATTTTAGATGGCAAAAATTTCGTAACTAAAAAAAAAAAAAATCCCCGGATCGAAACTATTTTTTTTTTTTTAGAACATCTTGAGATCGTTCAAGAAATTCAAATTTCGCGAGATCATTTATTTTCGATTTTTAAAAATCACTGTACAAAAATTTCAATTTGTAGCACAGTGTGCCACCGCGTTGGGCCTTTATAGTAGCAGCAACAGCACGGTGTTACACTTCGTGAAAACGTAATATGAATAATGATTATAAGATTGATGGAATGAATAACCGTTGTGTATATACATAATGGCGATGATTTGTCGTGATATTTGTACAGTTTTTTCTCTTTTTTTTTTTTGAATTTATTAGCGTATAGGCTGTTTATTCAGGCGAAAATTCAACGACGAATGGTATAGTTTTTTTCTTCTAGGAACAGGATCTATGACCCTAAAAAAACCGTATTCGTAAATGAAATTATACCGTTGTGTTTTAAAATCCTATGATCGGTTATTGAGGCCGTATTTTAGCACTTTTCAATATGTAGTACTATTTTATATTTTTTTTTTTTATGGAAGGCCACAGATCGGGAACAGAGAAATTTTCCACTTTTCTAAACCGTAAGCCGTACAATTTATTCCAACATACAATATATGCGATCAGGCTTTCCAATTCGAAACTTGTCCGCGACGCACTGTTAGACACCATTAGTCTTCCACATACGTACATACATACCTACCTACCTCCACATATACGTATCGTGTTTAATAAATCAAATCAAGGACAGAGATAAATCCGCTCCGTTCAACTCTGTCCTCGATTTTAGTTGGAAAAGCTGATACCCCCGATTTTAAAATCGCGAATTTATTATTTCAGGCGATAAACTGGGTCCGGTGGATTTTTGCGGCATGTGTTTGCGCCTCGGTCTGTTCGACCGGACTTGCAAGACACAAGTTCCGACACCCTCAGCCACCTATATACAAAAAATCATGGCCAGTCGGCCCGAGGATATCGATGGGAAATTCTGTTCATATAAACTTAGGACCGGCAAACTACAAGCACGGTAGACCAATGCAGCACAAACCAACGAGTTACAGATTCCCATCACCAAATCCGTGAGCAGAATTCAATATCAGATATTTTCAGATAGGTGATATATTCGCGTTTCGAAACGGTTTTAGGGAAAATTTTTAATCCTCTTTTCAGGGTTCGGAGGCCTCCGATGTTCGCGGTTCTTCCATCGTGGAAGACGCAGTCTGTGATGGGTCCTCTGTTAAATCAAGGTTCGCTTCCTCAGCGGGGTCCGGTAAAGGAATTTCACTCGATGAACAAAGTGGCTGAGTACAGGCCTGAGCAATCAATTCCGATTCAAACGAATCACGGTAATTTAGACGACGACAAAGGCCCGATCCACACGATACCAGCACCGAATTTAAGCCCTGCAGACAAGCCGTACAACATGCCGCAGCAGAATTATCCACAAAGTTCCGAATACACTCAGACATTTTTGGGCTCGCCTCAATCGTCGGCTACGAATTACGTATTTGGTACCCAAGGGACTAGTCTGGCTCCTCAGAGAATGACCACTGGACCAACGAGCCCTTCGCCAACTCTTCATCGCTACGAAGTTACCGAGACTAACGAAATCGGTGTACAGGATTACCGCACCTCGGTACAGCCGAATTTCTTCACTCCGGAATTCGACGTGACTAGATTGTCGAACTTTCCGACTACCGGAGGCCAGAGTGTGGACGGATTTGGGAACCATCCGACCGGTTCAAACTCCGGACTCATAGGAACCAGCCTTCAATTTGGTCAGCAAAATTCACAACCGATGCAAACGAACCTTCACAGCTCTTTGCACGTCGGTTTTCCTGCCTCCGCTGTTCAAGCTCAGCAAAATTCAGTCGTTGATCACCAAAGTCCTGACCTTCATGTCGGACATCCGGCTCCGGCTGGACCTCCATTATCAGCGGATCAGCTCTACGATCTGTTGAACAGCTTCCCACAACAGTTCAACGACCAATATGCTAGCGGACAACAACAGCAACAACAACAACAGCAGCAACAGATTTTGCAGCAACAACTTGATCAGCTTTTCCAACCGGGTGTCGACACCCAGTTCTCTCAACCGCAAATGCATTCGTTTAACTATGACGAACAGTCCAACAAAAAACAACAACAGCAGCAGCAGCAGCAGCAGCAACAGCAGCAGCAGCAGCAGCAGCAACAGCAGCAGCAGCAACAACAGCAAATATTCGTGGGGCAGGATTACGCGTCCGGTCGTGTTACCGCGGATTACAGTCTCGAACCGGACACTCGAGAGTCTTTGAGGAAGACGAATATTCCTCCACGTCAAGAATCGGCCGGGGTATCGGTCTACCCTGGCGCAGATAATACCGATAACAATATAGAGTACGAAGAAACGTCTAACCGTAAGGGTTTATCGACGTATTTCACCCAAGTAGGAGACGGAGGTAGTAGCATTTCGAGTCAATTTTACACGACGTTACCTAGCCGCGATGCGGCCGAGAAACTCGCGGCTCTTGCCGCCGCTGGAAACGTCAACAGCCACTTGATCAATCAGCTCAGAAAACAGCATACCAATTCGCAGTTTGGTGGGACTGGAGCTATGCCGTCTAATCACAAGGACGATAGATACGGAGTTGACGAAGGAGATCAGCAACATCCCAGATACGGTCAGAGGGATAGGGAAGAGGATCAGGGTCACAATGACCATAAAGAAGACGACGAACGAAGGGAAAATGAGGATAAAATACCGCTAAGAATAATGGTACCAGATCTTGAAGATTACAGTGATGATATTGAGGGAAGACCTACGAGGGGTGACGGAGATTCGAGCAGAGTTAGCAAGGAGGATTACGAGTACGAGGACAACGAGGAATCGCAAATTAATGACGCTGGTGCAGAAGATCAGGGAAGACAACAGTCAACGGGAGGAAATGGGAACCAGGCTGTTTATAGACAGAAATTAGAATCCGAATTTGGATCACGTCTTGGATCTAAAGACCAGTGAGGAACTTGGGACTGTTAATGATCAGTAGCCGGTATAATTATTCGAGGTAATTCGTGTGAGGGAGTAGATTGAAATACTCGACACTCAGCAGGACGATGAAAAGTGGGTTTTACTTGATTTGATATAGACGTTGATAAGAACTGATTATTGGCTTTTGATAATAATTTCAACTCAAATATCGTATTAAAAATGTGTTTTTTCTTTTTCATTTCTCGTTATAAGTGATCGACGTAACGAAGGAGAGAATATTGGATAATAGGAATAATCAAAATTCCACTTTTACATGTACGAAGATGGGTGTTGAAAGAAGGAGAATAATTTAAATAAGATATGACTGGAAATAGAGATAAATTATGAAGAGGTAGTAGTTTCAAGATTTCAAGAATCAGATGACGTTTATTATTATCTAGATTATCGACGGAGATAAAAATTTTGTAGAAAATGGCAGCATACGTCGTTTCAAATTTTAGGTTTTTACGTTTCTTTTTCTATTTCATTAAATTTTCCAAGGTACAATGTCTGGCAAAAGCTTAGAAATTGAGAAATAATTTGGTGGACTGGACCGTTTTTTTTTTTTTTTTCGTCTCAAAATGACTGAAAAAAAAATAACTTACGATATATTCAAAATTTTCATTTTCCATTTCTTCATCCTTTGATAAATATGTTGAAAAGAATTTTTTGTTCCTTTTTTTCTGATTTTTTTGTTTTTTTTTTTGTTTTCTACAGTTGACACAAAATTCTCTGACAAAATTTAATTTTTGCAAGCTCGTCTATTGAACTCAATTTGTTATAATTAATGATTTTACCACAAATCACAAACTACACTCGTATTCTCAATGTTCAATTCATACCTACCCATTATAATTAGGCAGTTAAAATATAAGGTCCAATATCTTCGTTTACCTACTGAATTAATTAAAATCTCTATAATAATAATATTATTTATTTATTTTATTTTATTTAATTAATTAATTAATTTATATTATTTATTGTTATAAAATAAACGACTCGATATTCTCGTATCCTCATTCTAATTATTGTTGTTTATTATTTTTTTTTTTTGCCCCTCCCCCCCCGTGTTCCATTCCTGTTCTTATTTTTCTTCAACACCGTTATTGTTATTATCAAATAACGTTTTATTTTTTTCATTTTTATTTTTAATCTTGCTTTTATTTTTATTTTTTCACCAATAAAACGAAGCATGCACCTTATTTTTTATGTACATTATTATTATTATTATTGTTATTCATTATTATTATTTATTATTATTATTATTATTATTCGATTATAAATTATCGTTCACGCAATGTTGCAGAATTTAAAAACGCGACTACTCAATTTTTTTCCTAATACGTTATAGAGACCGATTAAGCGAAATACCAAAATCACAAAATTTCGGTTTCAAAATATATTATTCTTAATATTATTATTAATTTTTAAGTTGTTTATACATATAAGTAGCTGACTAAATTTTGGCAAATGATAAAAAACCAACGAACAATTATTAAAGAGAAAAAAAAGGAACCAAATTAAATGAGTATTTTACTTTTAATTATTCCGTTTCTGTTTTCATATTCTTTATTTGTTATTCATTGTTTATATTCATCGTCGATAGAAAACCATGAAGATTTATCGAAAATTTACCTATACCAGGAAAAAAGATACGATTGAAATTCCCTCCAAATTAAATAAACTATTAAAATAAATTGACCAATATTAAATTTGTTTTTCTGTATTTTATACTCTTGTCAATTGATGATATTGAAAATCCCCACTGACCCCAAGATAAGACTTGAGACTATATCAACATTCTGTTTGTTGTATATGTACAATACATAAATAAAATAAAGTCGATTTATAATAAAGCGAATAATAATTTGATAAATTAACAAAATACAGACGAGATTGAATTCTTGTTTTTTTTCTTTTCTTTCTTTCTTTCTAAGTGCTGACTAAACATTTATATACTTCGGAACAATTGACAGAATCAAAACTCAACTACACTCGAGCACAAAGTTGAAAAAAAAAAAAAAACAGCGAATGAAACAAGAAGCTTCAATAGAAATATTAATCGCACTGACAAAACCCACCCTGCAATTATTTACACCGGTGTACGGATTCCTTTTATTTTTTTCGTTTTTTATTCTGTTTTTCCTTTCTCTCATTCCTTAATTTTTATTTTCTTTTTTGTTAACCATCCGTAATCCCTATGCGTTGTATCTATATATAAATTCTAAATAACTATATAGAGAATTTTGGCGTTACTTTTTATTCAAGTTTCGCGATAATTTCAAGTATTACTAGATACTGTCCAAAAAATGAGGCTGACCATTGTTAACCAGACGTTTTGTCAGTATATCGCATCCTGTATCAGTTACTAACAATGTCTGTTCAAACTGTGCTGACCACAAACCGTTAGTTGTTACAGCAGTCCAATTATCTGGCCACATTTCATCCCTCCAACTACCCTGTGAAATCATTGGCTCGATAGTAAAACAATGTCCAGCCTTCATCACTCCGACCGCTTTGTTCTCTGAAATAATAAAACAAAATATCAATATTAATAATCATTATTTTCACATTTAATCGTTTTATTATATTCTCTATTTCCCTATTTCCTCTATATAATCAATTCAGGGGAAAATCGTAGCGGAACGACTATGAAGCCTGTATTTAATAAACACAGAAACGAATCGTTCACTCACTCGCATAATGTGGAACATTGGGAGCGGTGTGAAAGAGCCGATGTATTCCATGTCCGCAATAACTGCGAACAACGCTAAGTCCGTGAGCCTGTGCATGTTTTTGAATCACGTTACCAATTTCTCGATACTTTTCGCCCGGTTTAACGATCTCAATTGCCTTTGTGAGACATTCGTAAGTAACTTCGACCAGTTTCCTTATCTCCGGCTTGACTTTACCAACTAAAAATGTCTCGTTTAGATCTCCGTGGAAACCGTTGTGGTATACGGTAACATCGACTGAAATTTTAAATAGAATAGAAATTGTGAGTTTATTGTTGGGATTTTTTTAATCTCATGGATGCTAATATTATATTTTTTGAATTCTGGTTGTTTATACCGTTGCAAATATCGCCGTCCTCCAACGGCCTGGTGTCCGGAATACCGTGACAAATAACTTCGTTTACAGATGTACAACAGCTTGCAGGAAATTGATAGTAATTCATAGGAGAGGGATAGCAATCTCTCTCTATACAAGCCTCGTGTACAGCTCTGTCTATCTCTGCAGTTGTTACACCAACATCGCAAACACGAGCTGCTTCGTCCAGCACCTCTCGTCCAAGCTTTATTTAGAAAAGAAAAAAGTACATAAGTATGTGGAATGATACTTAGGGAAGGATCTTTGTACAAATGAGGCGATTTTTTAGATCCGAAAGACGAGATTGGCTCTTTAAAAATAAGAAATTGTCCAGATACTCAAAGTGGGACGGTTTTGAGTTTGTTGTTTTTAACTTTCTGCTTTCTTTGGAAGGAAAAAACAAAATAAGTATGCAAAATTTTACTCAGCGAAAAATCTTTGCACAAACGGAGCGATTTTTTGGATCTGAAAGACGAGATTAGGTCTTTGAAGACAAGAAATTGTCCGGATACTCAAAGTGGGAAGGTTTCGAGTCTGTTTTTTCAACTTTTTGCGTTCCCTGGGCAACAAATTTCAATTTTTTTAGCATTGGGGAGGAGAAAAAGGTGTCTAAGATCATTTCTAGAATAAAAAATCGCCTTTTTTCAATTTCCCAGCATATAAAACTCTGATTATTATCGCAGTTTAAACACCTTGCAAGCGACGCGCATTCCTTCGATCTCCTCATCATCGAGGACTTTAATTTGTGCTGAACCTCTGACTGCTTGTTCGCTAAGCGGGACACCGGCAGGATGAGTAGCATAATCTGGGCGGCCAATTGATTCTGGTACTTCACGATGGGGTTCTCTTCTATAGGGTCTTAATTTTCCAGTAAAATGATAGGACGGCCATGGATTATACTCGTCTGATGATTTGCTGTCGTTTTCTCCCTCTGTAATATTTCGTCAAATCAATTAGTGGGGAAATAATTTGAAAAATGAAAATGATCATAGTTGTTATCGATTTAAATATTTTATTACTCACTCGCAAGTTGATGAATAACTTTGTGAGTCTTCCAACTGCCTTTGAAACAGTCCTGAAATTGAGATCGAAAAAGAGTTTAGAAATGTTTTCATTTTTTTTTTTCTCTTCTTCTAAATTTATCTAAGATAAGACAAAAATTTGAAGAGAAAAATTTCTCTTAGCTCCATTCCGAAAAGTGGATCTAGCTAATCTGTAGCATCAAGTTGTTTCGTAAAAGCGGCCGGCGTTAGAATCAGATAAAACAAAAATAAAAATAAAAAAAAATTTTATGACCGAAATAGAAATATGGTGAAAAAATAAAATTAATAAAATAAAATTGGAATATGGGGTGATGACAGAATATCTGATACACGTTTTTTTTTTTTCTTTTTCTTCATTATTTGATGAATGCCGTTGAATAGATTCATCATTTTGTTTTTTCTTATTTATTATAATACTAAAAATACGAAAAGGCGAGCTAGATATGGTTTCGATAAATGGGATTCCTAACCTATAAACGAAAAATAGCATACCGCTTAGTTTTAGCACGGTAAATTATATCGTAACCATAAGTACCTGAGAGCAGAAATATGATCCTTGTATACCGATCTTCAAACAAGTTGGACATTGGAGACTAGCTACTGCCTTGCATCCCGGCGTTTCACACATTCCAAGAGCTAACGCCATTTTTTTTTTTTTTTTTTTCTATAAACGTGCACAAGATATTCAATAATAAAAACCTATTATTTATTTATATTTAAGTTTTATTCCCTTGACGATTGTAATGTAGCGTCGTTAACCGTACCGTGCGTGTTTCCGTTCTCCCCGGGAATGAAGAAACGAAACGGAAACAAAAGGAAATGAAATTTAATGAACCAGAGCCCGAGCTAATTCCAGCCTAACCTTTAACGAACTACCTTATCGACTTTGGTATTATCGACTCGGTCGATAAGTCAGATACTTTGGTACGGATATTACCCTACCGTTATTTGGTGTCGTGAGATGAACAATGCAAATCTTAAATTATCGTATATTTGTGAATGAAAGAATTTCCGCTCGTTAATTAGATCTTTCGTCTGCTTATTAATCGTCTGTTCATTCATCAGCTTTTCAGACTATTACCACCTATTACAGCCTAGACATATTTAACACGCTCTCATATCGAGGGATTAGAATTTGAATCTCTGGATAAAAAATCGATATCGAATTGAAAGATAGAAAAATCATTTCAAAAAATAAAATCCGGTTGTAAACTAATATAGCCGCCTGATTGAAATATTAGATGTTACGTATTTAAGCATGTATGATAATAATTATAGGTACATGTATAGATTATTATCTGAAAAAAGGCGAGGTCTAATAAAATGATGAAAAAGCCGACTATATAATTTACTTTCAATTACTTATTAATTTAATCTTAAGTAATTAGCATATTTTCGAATGATAATAATATATAATAATAATAATAACATATAATTGTATTATCGTAATAACAGTATATAATATATAACTGTATAATATGTATACACAATGATTTTTCCTTCCAAATAATAAATCGAAAAGAAAAAAGAAAAAAAAAACGTACGAAATAAAAAACTATTATAATTTTATTTCAAATATATTCATTAATTTTGAACAACGTTTTTTTTCTCTTTTCTTATTTTTTTTTTGCCTCCTTTAGCAATTATAGCTGTATATAGTATATATTCATATATATACATATAATGTATATTATATATATTGCGACAATTTTTCTTTCGAAACTAAAGGAAAAAAAAAAAAAAAAAAAATAAACATGTCAATCTGTATGCACGTTTATAATGTTAGTAACTTAATAACAATATTCTAATTATATCTATGTAGGTATATCTATATTCACATGCACCTTCTCGTTAGTATAAGTAGTAGGTAATAGATAATAAACAGTTTATTATTATTATTATTATTATTATTATAATTTTTTTTTTCTTTTCTTGTTTACCAGCAATTGATATTATTATTATTATTAATAATATCAGTCTAAATTTTATTATTATTATTGATGTTGTTAAGTAAAAGGAGAAAACTCTCAAGCTCACTAAATTGCTTCTGTTTACATTTTTTTTCTAATTTTTATACACACCAATAAAGCTTATAAATTTGTTAAACTATACGAATTACAATTTTTTTTTTTTATTACCTCTCTCTCTCTCTCTCTCCCTCTTTCTCTCATACAGACTACACTCAGCTGCAGAAAGTTTTCTATACCTATATTATTAACTAAAGATTTTTTTTTCTTCTAATAATCCTTATACATCTTTTGTATTATATTAAAAATGATTGAAATTAAAGGAATAGATAATATGTGTGGTAAAGATTTTATCCCTTTACTTGACAACATTAAGGATTTCTTTATTTTAGCCATTCACTTTTATTATTATTTATTTACAACAATTTAAATGTTCTATAATTATTATTATAATTATTATTATTAATATTATTATTATTGTTATTAGTATAAGTTTGCTAAAATTGTATGTTTTCTTAATGGTTTTTTTTTTCGTTTTTTTCCTTTTTTTTTTCTTTTCTTCCTTTCGTTCTGTGCCATTGGAGATGATGTGCGCGCATGGAGACTTATATAAAAATTACTTTTGATAGAGCTGTGGTGATTTTGGTGTTACTTATTACGAATTTATGTTCATATTACAACTAACTTACGTTGAGATCTAGTAGGTCACATAATAATGTCTGTCTATTGGCCTCCTTCTTAACTATGTTATATTGTGTACATATATATGTATGTAATATATATAATTATCCTTATCACATAGATGTATGATTATTATTATTATTATTATTTTATACATTTTTCTTTCATTTCTCTAATTGCTGCCAATGATTTCTTTTTTTATTATTCTTATATTCTTATTCTCCTTCTTATTTTTTTATCTTTTTATTTCTCATTATTATCCGTATATACAATTACAAACCAAGTATTATTATACAGTCATAATACCAATGTAACTATGTATTTAATTTTCAAATAAACTGCGTTATCTATTGAAAATAATTGATATTATTATTTATTTATTTATTTATTTATTATAGAAAAATTGAACACGCCATTTAAACTTCTCACGATTATACATATAAAGAAGCTATTATTAGTTCATATCCAGAGCACAGACCTGACCCTCAATTATATTTTGGACACACTACTTCTCAAAAAAAAAAATTATCTTCTTTAGTTATTCTCTTTCACTTTCTATTATCAATTTTACAAATTTTCCCTGAACTTTTATACTTCGCAGTTGTCTCAGATGCTAGATGAGAGAAATTCAAATCAAAGCATTTACGTATTGGAAAAGAATATAAAATAAAAAAAAATAAAATAAAAATAAAAATAAATAAGTAAAAAACCCATAAGGAAAAGAGCGAAATTATTGATAAAATTATTTAATTCTATAACGAGTAATTGAGTTATTAACATGAATATAATATCGTAAACAATTATCAATAGATTTATAATTTTCCACTTTCACTAATTCATTATTTTGAATTATTTTTTTAGTTTTTCAATCGTTATTAATCGATGGATTGTTACTTTGCAAATTTTACATTTATGTATTAACGTATAAAAAAACAAAGTATTATATGATATTCTCTTGTTTTCTTTATCTCACATAATATGTATGTATTGTTATATATGTATTTAACTAAATAAATTCTATAACTTGCTGAAATTGTGATATAATAATTTTGAATGAAATTCAACGTGTAATCATACAATTAGCGAGAGTGTAAAATCGGTAGCTCATTAAATCCAGGTACATACATACATACATACATATCTGTTTCCATTTTCGACACAGAATTTGAAATTTATTTAATAGATTCCTTTAGAATGAATTTCTAATCTGGTTAATGATTACAGTTAATTAATTCTCAACGCAGAGCTTGCTTAAAGCTAGACTCATACACACACACAAACACACATACACAGTTTCATTTATTTATTTATTTTTTTAAATGTATTATTATATATTAATAATAATAACATGACTTGACAATTTCGTATTTCTATAATTACTCTCTATTCCCTATTTTTTTTTTTTTTTCACTGTTTTTTCCTCCTCAATAGTATCTCTCTTATGATTTCGAATTAGAGATTAATTAAAGTTAATATAATAAATTGTATGAAAATTGTCATAATACCCTCAAAAGACCGCAATGATCAAATAAATATTCTCCGTCGAACGATCTTGAGAAGATTCCCAATAAAGTAAATTAAATGAGTAAAATTATGGAAAGGAAAAAGTATATCAAGCTTGCAAACACAGGTAGAAAGAAATTAAGCGATAGCAAAACTGAAGATTACTTGTTTTCAATGTTATTTCTTTGCAGATTGATATATACGACTACATACTATCTATCATCGAGTTAAAAAAAGAAAAACAAAAAAAAAATAAAATAAATAAATAAATAACAATAACAATATCTAAAGGGAATAAGTTAGTATTATAAATTGTTTGTTAATGTAACATTATTACTGTGTTTTTTTTTCTGTATTTTATTAATTTTATTTATATTTTATTTTATTTATATTTTTGTAACATATTAAAAACATCCATTTTCTCCTTATTACTCTTCTTCCTCTCCTTCTTCTTCTGCTTATTCTTCTTCTTTCTTTTTTCTATTTGTTTTGTTTTATTTTTATTTTATCATTTTTTATTTCTTTAATTTTTGTCTTATTTTTATATTTAATTATCATCTTCTAAATCTATAGGTACTTCCTTGTAAACAATCTATGGACAATATTGTATGCGCATTCCATATGTAATGTAATGTATGTAACTAGATCTGGTGTGTGTATATGTTTTAGAGATATTATGCCCGTGCCTCTTACTTACGTCGCACTTATGCCCGTACCTCTTACTTACGTCGCACATACCTACTATATGTATATATATATATATATATATATATATATATATATATATATATATATATATATATATATATATATATATATATATATATATATATATATATATATATATATATATATATATATATAAATATATCTCTACATATATATATATATTTATACGCATCTGGTAGAAAAAAAAAAAATACAAAACTCTTGCAAGGAAAATAAAATAAAACGAATGAAAAATCGAAATGAAATTAAAAAAATTAAATTAAAAAATAAAATTAGAAAAAAAAAATCAACAACTTCATAACTAACTGCTCTTCGTTTTAGATCTCTTCGACAATTAGTTCGGATTAGATAAAAACAGTACTCCCTAGACTAATTACATCTCTGGCACCTAAAACCGTGCAGCAGATAGTTAAACGACGATTACAATTATTGTGTTATTTATACCGCCCAATGAAATAATATTAAAGTAAGACACTTGATCAATGATCATCAGACAAAGCTCTTCAAAAGAAAAGAAAAAAAATATTATGCAGTTAAATAATTTAATACAATAATATTAGTAATAGTAATAATAATAATAATAATAATAATAATAATAGTAATAATAATAATAATAATGATGATACCAATAATAGTATAATAATAGGTAGTAACTGTATGTAACTTTAGGTTTTCGTTCATCAATTATCTATATCAGTTACATCAATCGCTAAGAACCACTAGATACATGATAATGATAATAAATTCTTAATAAATTGAAATACTTGATTAAAGTTAATTAAATCCCTTCGATAAATAGCATCTTCAAAAAAGCGAAAGTTAAATAGTTCTCGTTTTTTTTTTTTTCTTTCTTTCTTTTCCTTCTTCCAAATGATAGCTATTACTCGTCTATAATTATAGTTTTTTTTTGTACTTTTTTTTTTTTTTTTTATTTTTTTATATTTTGAGTTTTTATTTATTTTTCATTTTGTCCCCCTCTTTTTATTCTCTTGCCAATGAAAAGGTCTTTTTCTTTATTTTTATCGTCAAAGTTTTTTTCCCTTCTTTTAGCAATTAGGTACTATTCCATGTGTAACTCGTAAGCAAATTTTCATTCCCTTTTCCTCGGTATTATCATTGTTCGGAAATAGAAAGTTAGTAGACTGTCTACCTTGAGATTATTCATTTAATTTTTTTATTTTTGTGTATTTTTTTTATTTTTTTGGTTTTTTTTTTTTTACCTTTTATTTTTATTACTTTTTTTGTTTTTTTCCTCTCGGTTTATTATTATAATATAATAGCGTCCGTTTAACAAGTTCTGTGATCCGAGCTTCAAATTATCCTTCTTAATAATTAATTCATAGAACGCGCGGGGGGCAGTATTATTCTCAAATTAAATTTTTTTTGTTTGCTTTTTTTTATTATTTCAGTTCAGTTCGGTACCTAGTTTTGGGTATTTTTTTTTCCTGCCGAAAAACAATATGACAGATAGGACGTGAATCTAATATTTATTTAGGTACCTATTTATTTTTTATTAATTTTTTTTTTTTAACATTATTTTAATAATAATTGACAACACTGTTTCAAGGTGAGTTTATGATTTTTTTTTTAGTCACTTATTACAGTTTTTGAAATAACTTACATATTTAAGACGTTAGGATCATAATCTATGTATCTCCATCATTTATTACGTCCACAAATCCAAATTTCATTTCACCATTCATCAAATGTCCACATTAGGTATATAGTATTCAATCTTATTGACTTAACAAGCCTACCTAGTTGGTTTTAATTTTTTTATATATATATATATATTTTATTTTATTTTTTGTGTGATTTTTTTGTTTTTATTTTATTTATTTATTTTTTTCGTTTTCTTTCTTCTTATGCGAGTGTAAACAACGAGCATCCACAATTTAGAAATAAAAATCTGCAATGAAAATTATGAGTAAATATAACTAATAATAATTATCATATCATTATTATTATTATTATTATATTTTTTTATTTTAATTATATGTAGATATTAGGTATATAGGCAGAAATTGATCTACGTAATCCTACCAACGATTAATGACTTGAATGTGGAAAAATATAAAACTTAACTAAATGTACACAACTTTTTACGCTCTCATTTCTTCATACTTTTTTTTACAAGTATTAGCTCTCTTTTTTTCTTCTCATCTCAATCGCATCTCACTTTCATATCGCAGCATAAGCAGCGTCGCGCGTAAATCTTTCTCGTCTATATGTTTTCTGCGATATTATTATTAATTTTTTTTTATATCTCCAAAATTTTTTTTTTGGGTTTTTTTCTTCACAAAGTACAAACTCATGGAAAAACCGGAAATTTTTTTCTTTTTTTTTTAACATAATATATAGTTCAGTAATAGTGTATCATTGAAATGTATGTCCTAACCATTTATCTAATTACATTACATGGTCACACTTTGGTGTCCGTTGTCGATTACACAGTCGCCTCATTTCGTCATTCAATGTCTAATTAATGTCCGAAAAAAAGAGCAAGAGATTAAAAAACGAAAAAAAAAACAGAAAAAAACAACTAAAAACACCATTTCGGAGGATAATAACATTATCATTATCATTGTTATTATTATTATTGTTGTTATTATTATTAAATAATTTCGTTGGAATGTCCCAACTGCACCAACACTTCTAAGTACACCTTAGGTGCACTATTTTATCTGTCTTATTATCAAGCGATAATATATAAATATATATATATTAACACCATTATTTCCTTTGTTTTTTTATTTATATCATTTTTTTTAATACCCCTTGAAGCAATAATGCACGCCCAAGTCCTGCCCGGTATAAACAAAATTGTAACGAGCAGCGCGTTGCAACATTATAAAGATTCCTCAAACGCAGCCATTAAGTCACTCTGCATGTTCATGTCGATTTGTCCAGCCATCTAGGAGAAAAAAAAAACCGCAAATATTTCTGATACTTTGTCTAAAGGGATATCAAAAAAATACCATCAAACTCTGCAAGTTTTGAATTAAATAAAGGAGAACTTCTAATTGCTCACCGCTTCTCTTCTTCGACGATCCTGCTCTCGCAACCTCTGACGTTCTCGTTCAGCTGCCGCTTTGTCCTGACCAGAAGAATGTCCGGGACTACTGCTATCAGTATCCGCAGCGGCCTTTACTTCTTCCGCCCTCGTCGTAGCCACCATTGACGTTGTCTGTTGATCGACAACCGTTTTTCTAACTTTTTCTAGGGCATCTTCTTCCTCTCTTTCTCTTCTTCTCTCATTTTCTTGCCGCATTCTTTCCCTTTCCGCATGTTCCTGCCGCTGTCGACGTACCTCTTGCTGTTCCAATAATGCTCTTTGCTATGGATACATTATAATGATACAGATTATTGTCAAAGAAGAAGAAGACATCAGCGATTGAAAGCATAGAGAATAATCAAACCAAAATTACTCACCCTGTCTTGTTTTTCCTTGGCTTGTCTTTTGAACGCCTGGAAAGTGTCCCTTGCCGCACTTTTCATACTACTTCCGGCAGCTGATTGAGGACTCGATGCTTGCGCCAAAGAAGACCAGGATGATGCATTTTTAACGTTTTGTTCAACAGTCTGAAAATTTACAATTTATTTATTTACAAAGATGTGTAAATAGAGAGTGATTTCTGGATTCGATACAAGTCTATTTTCCACTACTACTAAACGTCAGTTTACCTTGTTTTTAAAAGCCGAAGCAAAATTTGCAGCAGGATTCTTAGAGTCGGGTGGTGTCATTTTCTTCTCAGGAAGATGCTGTGAACTTGAATGGTTGCTCATCGGTTGCATTCCCATCGCGGTCATCTCTGCAAACAGAGCTCCCGCTAGAGCACCGGTATTCAGGTGAGTGATTAGTAAGCAGTTAGTGTGCAAAATTAATGGTGATAGTCTGTTATTCAATATTAAAGCGATCGGTTCGTGTTTGAAATGTAAATTGATGAAGAAAATGCATTTGGAAGGGAAATTTCAAGGTGATATATGAAGAAGCATGTAACGATTATCAATGCACTCACCATCCATAGTTTTCTGAGGTATTTGTGGTTGCGACATAGACAAGGGTTTCTCCTCCTTCTTTATTGGCAATTGAGGCATATGTACAGGCATTGTTACTATGGGTAGAGGATCGAAGATCGAGCCCATGGTTATACCGCCTATTCCCATTCCCATATTTAATCCAGACACACCGTTATTGTTCAACATATTAGGAGGTGAATTTTCTCGTTTAATATTGGCAAAACCGTTTGAGTGTTGCTGGGGCATAGTCATGTTGTGAGTATTCTGAAGATTTGTCATTGCAGAAGTAGTGTTTATCATATTGTCAAGAGCACTATGAATAGAATGCAGATGCGAAGGTAAACTTTGCTGCAAATTCATATTCAAATTGGCCATATTTATGTTGCTCAAATTAAGATTAGACGCCATACTGGATGTCATCATGTTAACAGGATTCTTAAGGTCTGGTAATAGGTTTAACGAATTGTTGATCGTCGTTGATGGAGGTTGAATCATGTTAGACAACGTCTGTTCCAATACTGTCTGCGTTGTAGGCACCGTCGCTGTGTGGAATATCGTATATTTAAAATTCTGGATCAAAGCCCCAAGTCAGATTATCAGTTTAAATGCTTAAAATTCTCTCAATAAATTAATATAGAAAAAAAAAAAATTCCATCAAGATAAGAGCATCAATCAATCTGCAAGACAAGTACCTAGTGTATTAAATGGCTGTAGAAGATCCGTCTGGTGATTCAAAGCCGTTCCATCCGTAGTTACAGAGGAAGTTGTATTTGGATAGGAACTGACCGTAGTTTGGGTCTGAGTTTGCTGTGGCTGTGCCTGTGACTGTGCCTGTGCAATTACAGGCGAGGTCACTACAGTATTAGTATTTGTCGGAGTTACGCTAGGCGGTGGCGTAGGTACAGACACCGATGGTGTTGGTGGATTTGAAATTGTCGGAGGAGGAGTAGGCTTCTTTGTTGGAGCAGCAGTAGCCATCGCTATTGGGCGAGGCGGCTGTGCTGGCATTGAAGTATGACTAGCTACAGGTATTCCTTGATTAGTCGTTACCGTAACTGCTGCCACAGGCTGGGCGGCAGTGCCTCCTAATAAAACCAATCAACTAAGTTAAAAAAAGAGGAAAAGTTAATGGCTGCTCATTTCTTTCATATTTTTTATCCGAACCTAAATACGTGCAGCATGTAATTTTATTACCGTAATACTGAAACTATTAGAGTCACAGTAATGACTCCGGGACACGTATTATCCCACATATATGAATTGACTTAAATATAAACACTTATTTTGTTTAAAATTTTTTAAATACCATTGAACCTACCTTGTTCAGTAGGTATATTGTTGGGCTGAGTAACAGCAGGCTTAGAAGTTGGTAAGGTCGTATTTGATGATGGTTGATTATTGAGCAGCAGACCTCCGGTATTATTCAAAGTCGATGCCTACGTATTGATTTTTTTTTTTTCTCTCATTAAAATATCGTCTACAATTTTGATAGATTTAACAAAGTGACTCTACATTAAATATCGTTAATATATTTGGAAAATTTGAAAATAAAGTGATAAATAAATAAATAAATAACTGATTCAAAATGTTAACGTTGTCGCTAATTTTTTGCTTCAAATACCTCCAAGGGACAAGAATTCAGTTCATTTAGCGTGAATAATTTTAGATGAATGAATTCAAGTTCTTCGAGTTGAATCTGAATATGAAATGTACTAAATATTATATACTTGAGGATTTGAGTTGTTCTTATTAGAAAGTTAATCTTTTTTGAAGATCAACATATATATAATGAACGATGAATCACAATCGTTCAAGTACATTATCTTAGATATTAATATCTTACCGTTGTAGTAGGTACAGCGGAGGGCGCAGTAGTTGTTGCTGTTGTAGTTTTCTTTGTTTTCTTTCTAGGAGGACGATTAGTAGAATTTCCTGTAATAAACGTGACATGCATCTATCTCGGAATGGTGTGCAGTTAACGAATAGTTGTTTTGCTTTTATTTAATTTTTTTTTTCTTTTTTTTCTTCTAATTCTTAAAAGGTGATTTAACGTGGAGCTAGCGTAATGCTAACACAGTGCAGAGGATACCAGCCATGAAATATATATATATATACACATATATATGTTTTTTCTTTCTTGTAATCGACAAAAGTCATTAATTTAATAAGAATAAGAATATAATATATTTACATATATAAAATTAAACAACACCAGTATTATATTTTCTAATAGATTTTATTCATATACTTATATTATAATTGTATCACTGTGTACAACAATGTTAATTTAAATATCTCAATTGTATGCTTGTTTTATTTATTTATTCATTCATTTATTTTTTATGGTTTTGTATTTTTTTTTTTTTTTTTTGTGGACTTTCATTTTTAGGGTATTTTTTTTTTTTTTTGTATTTTTTTTTTGCTTTTTTTTCCTTTATATTAAAAAAATCTTAATGCATAGAACAATTTCTTCTTCCGTCATGCGTATTCATTTTTTAATCAATCGTAGATCAATATTCATTCATTCGTTCATCCGTTCATTCATTTATTTATGTATTTATTTATGAATAGGATTTATTTATCCATTTTATGCATGTATATACATATACATAGAAAACATAAGAAACTAAACGTATTGTAAATATTTATATAGATAGATATACATATATATAAATTTATAAATATACAATACAGACATACGTTTAGAATTCTATGATTCCTATTCTTCTTTTATAATAAATGATTATAAAACGCTGACTACAAAAAACCATCAAACTCTAGTAATTTTTCTCATACAATTATGTATAGTAATAATTAATAATAGGGTTAATTAAACGTAAAGTAAGAGTCACATAAATGGTACAATATGGGTTTAACTTAAATGTGGATGATACAAAGAGTGACGAAACGCCTCTGTTACAAGTATTTAATAATTTTCTTTTTAATAGAGTCGCGTTTAGCACAGCACTGAGATCGATGGCTTCGTACTCCTACTTGGTGTCTATAAAAATTTATTATTAAAACCGTCGGTTCATGTCTAGTAGTGGTTCGTGTGTCCATGATTTTAATTCATAAAGTCTTTAATATTACTATTTAATTCGGATGCGTTTTTTTTTTCTCTTTTTAATTTTTATATAGCAAACTGATTTTGAAAAGAAAAAAAAAAAAAAGAAAAATTTTAATAAAATATCTTTTGAGATTAAACGATACTGAGAAATACCTTTCAATGTTATAACGAGGGAGGGGAATAAGAATAATGAAATATCACGATAATCTATCTAGAAAACAAAGAAAAGAACAGCGAGAAGGAGTTCCAGCTTAGCTTAATTTATATAATATAGTGAGCTGGTCCACCGGACAGGCCAACTTCGACTCTGCACCTCACTCAAGCATCTACTAACTACCTCGCTCGTTTATATTTATTATTTTTTATTTACTTATAAAATGTTGCATATATCGTTTCTTGCTTGCTTGCTTGTTTGTTTCCGAGTGTATCTTAATGCTACTATTAATATTTTATGATATATTAGTTTTTACTATTTACAATATGCGTATGTTCATTACTGTTGATATTTTTTTTTTTCTTCTCATTTATTATTTATTATTTCAATATTTATTATTCATTCTTTATTTTTTTCCATGATAAACACACGAGATGTGTGAAAAATAATAAAAATTAGTTTACGAAATTACGAATGTTTTAAAGAAGTTGTGTGTATGTATGTGTATGTGTCAAGTTAGTTAATGATTATAAATAAAGAATTGTAAATATAATGAAGTAGTTACAAGTTTTTTTTATTATTTTTTTTTCAATTTTTCTCCGAATATATATATATGTTAAGTTTTTTTTTTTTTTGTTTGTCCCGATTAATAGATTCTCGCTATAAGGTAATTTTCAATGATAAAACGCGTTTCGTATATAATATTGGCAAATTTTTAATAGAAATTTTTTATTAATATATTTATTTTTTTTGTTTGTTTTGTTTTCCTCTCGTCAGAGCTACATTTTCACGTATAATAATCAATAATACAATTAGATTGGAAGGCAATTTGAATAATATTATAAAAATGCCCTATACATCGCGTTTTAAAAACTAATGGTGATTGTATCTTATCAGATGGATTCACTTTTTATCTATCCTAATATTCTGTTAATTTGTTTTTTGCGCTCGCTACCTAAACACATTGTAATTTCAGTTTCATCTAGCCCTGAATAGGTATATATATATATATATATATATATATATATATATATATATATATATATATATATATATATATATATATATATATATATATATATATATATATATATATATATATATATATATATATATCTATATTTAAGAATCGATTGATAAAGAAATAAAAATAATTATTCCTCTCGGCGATATTCCCTACCTAAGTCTAATACTTACATTTTCTTTTTGCGCAATGTAATAATAATCTTAGAAAATCAACGAACACTTTCTGTTTTTATGATCGATTGGTGATATATATATATTTTTTTTTTTTTATCTCATCGAGATTTGTTAGTTATTTACCTATACTTGTTAACGTTTCAGTAACTAAACGTTACTTATATTATGAACCTGTTAAGTACGCTGCTTTGTTTCTTTTTTTCTTTGTTTTATTTTTTATCGATGATACAGTTTAGTTTTACTAGAGTTCAACTTGCATCACCGTGTTGAAAATTCATTTTTTAATAGAATGAGTGATTTTTTTTTCTTTTTTTTTTTTTTTTTTTTATATTGAAAAATATAGCGCTATCCAGCACTTTAGGATATCGTGTTCAGTTACGTCCATATCTGACTACTTATGTATATATGTATAGCTTATTTGTTTATGTATTTTTATTTTTTATTCCTAATATTATTTTTATCATTCATTTTTATTTTTATTTTTTTTATCTTTATCTTTATTTTATTTTATTTTATTTTATTTCATTTTTTTTTTTGTTTTTGTTTTTCTCTTCTTGTTCTTTCTTCATCTAAATAGTAGAACTAAATTTACATGATATTTCAACAAAAAACGCTATCATGGGGAGCAGACTTCTTTTACACATAGTAGAAATATAAAAACAAAATTGTTTATTCCTAAAACTAAGCTTCTTTATATTCGTAAAAAAAAAAAGAAAAAAAAAAAAAGGTTTCTAAAAAGTTGTTACAATAGGACGGTTATAAAATAATAATAACTTGGTAAGGGTCCAGCAACATGGATTGATTGTATCGCGATATAAAAAAAAAAAATGAAAATAAAAAAATAAACATACGCTACATATTTTACCGACGTTACGTTTTTGGTGGTCTCGTGCCGCCTCTTTGATATCTCAAAAGAAAATGATATAAAAAAAAAAAAATAATCAGTATATTATATACTAATGTTGTTATTAATATTCTTTTATAATAGGCATGTAAAACCATACCGTACTAGGTACTTATCATTACAGTAACAATATTTATCCGAGCAGACAAAGATGACATTCATAATTGATAATTTAACTTCTTCGTTTTCTTAATACCCTAGTAATGAAGTAGCTGATAGTGAAATAACAGTTGCTTATGAGGAGCAACTAGTGGTAATAACGACGAGTCGAACAACTGGATATTCTCCAGCTGAGCGGAGTGCAAACAATGTGTTTGGAGGCCAGCGCGCCCGATTTACTTACATTAATCCAGATACCGACTTCTTTTCTCTCTATCTCTCTCCCGCTCTCTCTCTCTTTCTTTCTCTCTTTCTTTCTTTCTCTCCCCTTTCTCTCCCTGTCTCTTTCTCTGTTTTTTTCTGTCCTCTCGCAGGTACAACAGGCTTAAACGGTCGTCATTTGTACACCTAAAGATGGCCCTCAGCTGCATACTTGGCTCCGTTTGACGAACGTCTTACATTCCCACACTTGCAAGCCCAGACTCGATCTATACCAAATTATTGGACGCCTTTGCTTCGGATCTCCTACGATGTACTTCAAGACGAGTGCATATCCCCACAATATTTTTCATTATTCATTATTCCATAAGGCTCATCATTTCCAAGTAAAGTTACATTGGCAGTATTAGTTTTTTTTTTTTTTTTCAGTTTATATATCCTTTTCTATAATATATGTATATACAATAAGTATTGAGATGTAAATTTTTGTTTTTTCTTATTTATTTTATTTGTTTTTTATTTTTTATGCGCTCGTTTTAGTCTCTCGTGAATAACTCTAAATGATTTGAGGAATTGCTCAGGAGAGCATAAACTTAACAATAATAATGATAATAATAATAATAACAGGAATCTACCTACGTATTTATTTACAAGAATGATATCGCAGCCCTATCCCTACAATGCACTGATTTAAAAAATCCAGCCACCAATACACATTGTCTGCATTTCTTTATCGTGTATTATTTAATTTTTTTTTCCTTTTTTTCCTTCAAATTCGTTGCCTGATTATTAGTCCTCTTTTTCTGTTTCTTTTGTTTTTTTTTTTTATTTCCTCTAAAATACTGATTACCAAGTCCACTTATTTTAATGTGAAATAACGCCGATAAGATAATAGGTAATACCCAGAAAATTATGTTTCTTCCATTTATTTATTTATTTATTTTTTTTTTTTTTAATTTAGTTCTTTGTTTCTTAATTTCTTTCATTATTTATTTATTTTTTTCTTTCTTTCATGTATTCGGCCACTCAAAGACAGATATAATACGTATTTTAACGCACAGTAACATAGTAGCATTCTCTTTTTAATCTCAGATTTTCTTGCTACCAATCTCTTCTATGAAATGATACGATATGATTGAACCAATATGACGGTTGAAATAAATGGTTCCAAAAGAAAAGATGTAAAAAAAAAAGTAAAAAAAAATACAGAACAGTGACACAACTATCGATCTACTTATCAATTAATTCAAATAATGTTTCATACAATATCGCTATTTTAATCGTAATTACGTGGTGTTGTTTGGATTATATGCGAAATATGCGGGACATATACAGTTTTCAGACAAGCCCACCGTTGAAGTATACCAGTCTCTTACACCACAGCTTTCTTCGTTTAAAATTTCAATCGATTAAAAAGACATTCAGTTTAAGGAGAAAAAATAAAAAAAAATCATCAAATATTAAGCCTTGAATGCATTTTTTATCCGGGGACGAAAGCTGTGTCGTACTAGAGGTAATGTATAATATAGTCTGTGAACAAATTTACGCAGCGCTTGTTTTTCTCGGGGCATCGTCAACGTATTCATCAAGCTTGGAGAATAACATCGGGTCAAGAGAAAAGAATGAATAAATCGTTTGAATGAATAATAATCATCATTTGTGAATAAAGCTGGCATGGCATGGTATCCTCTAAACACAGTCTGCACTCCACTAGCTCACCATTAATTAATATTTTTACCATTATATATATATATATATATATATATATATATATATATATATATATATATATATATATATATATATGAATATATATATATATATATATATATATATATATGAATATATATATATATATATATATATATATATATATATATATATATATATATATATATATATATATATATATATATATATATATATATATATATATATATATATATATATATATATATATATATATATATATATATATATATATATATATATATATATATATATATATATATATATATGTTGTTTATTGTTTTTTTTTTCGTTTTTAAGTTAAACAAAAAAACCTTCTTACACTACGTGTAGTTTGAAATTATCGTTGAGTATTGTGCACAGACTTTGTTGATGATTTTTGTCTTTATCATTTTTATATCAAGCTTAAAAAATCTGCTATTAAGTTTTACAAGGAATGCTGGTGCTGAAAAAGTGACAACAACAACAAATGACTGAACAAATACTCAACGTTCAATTTCCATTTTATAAATGTAACGCAGCGCTTAGGCTACACCGATAACGCCGTCCTATTAAATAAGTATATTAAATGAGAAAGAAATATCAGTTTTCAATGTGTAAAAAAAAAAAAACACTTTTTTGCAACCAGTCTCTAGTTATCAATTTTCATTACATGTTAATCAATTATCGTTTTTTTCTTTTCTTTTTATTTTCTTTCTTGTCTTTTATCTATGATAATTTATCAAGTACGGCATTGTATGTGTAGCGCTACAGCTGATACATTGGTACATTTGAAAAGATCTTTTGTCCGATTATAGATAGGAGTTTAATTAAAAATTGAATCGAAGATTTATTGCCCAATTTCATAGTTGAATAGTCTAAACAAGTCTAGAGAGTCGTAAAGATAATTTGAAATTATCGTTTATCATACGAAATACTAATTCAAGTGTCAAAGTTAACAAGAAATGAATAACAAGTTCACATAATGAATGCTGACTTTTAAATTAGCTAATATACTTTCGAAGCATAAGAAATTACTGAAAATTATTGAGTATGTATCTTGGAATATTTATTCAAAGTTTCTCTCCAGTCTTATTTCGACTTGGCAATAGTCAAACCAGAGACTTTGGTTCATGGTGTAAAATGCCATTTTAATCATCAATGATATATTTAATCAAATTAATCTGTATTGGCAAATAAAAGAAAGTATTATAATTGTAAAAAAAATTCGCAAGTTACGAACCATCCAAACAATTACACGGATATAAATATACATACACATATACCATATAGACATATTATATAAAGGTGCCTATGAAATTGATTGAATACGATTGATCTGAGATGATGTTAGTAAAACAATGTTTAAATTGTATATTTACAAAAAAATAGAATCTATTTTTAAAACTAAAAATAAGATATTGGATTTTACTTTGCTTATTCAATCTTTGAGTTAGGAAAATGGGTAATACAATTTCATGAAAGAAATTGATATCTTTAGTACATTTAAATATTTACATATATCATAATTTCACTATATAAATTAATGAAGATCTAGTTTTCTTTTCACAAATCATGAAAAACAAAGTTGCTATCAACTGATTCGATTATTTCATAGTTTTAAGAATGGAATGATTTGGACATAGATAAAAGTCATGCTTACTTCTTTATTGGTATATTTATATGTTTATATCAATGTAAAATGTATGAATGTGCGTATCAATATTTGTGTATAAAAAAAAATTATGTAAACCATGTATCAGCAGCTCTGCATATAGATGAAATGATTCGATTTTGTGAAACGTATAATCATTGATAGGTATGGAAAATTGATCAGGCTACTCTGTAGTAAGAATAAATATGAGAAAAAAAAAAAAAAAAAACAACAATAACAACGAACAAAAAAGAGAAATAATTTCTTCAATTTGTAGTCACAAGTTTAGCTACCAATACCTGTAGATTGGTAATATAATAAATGTTTTCTTTCTTTCTTTCTTTTTTGTTTCTTTCCTTTTTTTTTCATTAAGCTAATTGTAAGTGTTATTATATTGTCATTGCAAGCTACAGAATATCAATTTTGTATTTTTTAATTAATAATAATAAAACAAGGGAAATAAAAGAAAAGAAATATTTTGTGCTTCAAAGTCAATTATGAATTTCGGTGCAACGTTTGTCTGAGATTAGAAATAAAATAAAAAAATTGAAAGATTTACCGTAACAAACTTTGAAAAAAAAAAAAAAAAAAAAAAAAAACAGAGAGTTTTTTTGTACTTAAAAACATTCAATTGCTGGATTAACGATGATTTGATAACCAGTCATCAAATGTTC
This sequence comes from Macrophya alboannulata, assembly GCA_949628255.1. NCBI lineage: Eukaryota > Metazoa > Arthropoda > Insecta > Hymenoptera > Tenthredinidae > Macrophya > Macrophya alboannulata. The sequence continues at coordinate 2,632,026 of OX451210.1, read as the reverse complement.
AATAATATTATTATTATATAATTAATTTTTTTTTTTTTTTTCAATTTGAATCTCATTTCAATAACTTTAACTACTAGGTATTAAAGTAACTCTCGTTGTTCCCAGAACAAGGGTCGTAATCTTGTTTTTTCTTTTCTGTTCTTTTCGTTTATATTTATTTATTTGTTTAATTTTTTATTTTGTTTTTTTTTTATTTTTCTTTTCTTTCCTTTTTGTTTCTTTTCTTTTCTCTCTGATATTGGAAACATTTACTTAGAGATATAAAGTCTAACCTGCTTCGCTGTCGCTCGAATCACTGGAGCTCGAGGAAAGCGAACTACTGCTCGAATCACTGTCGCTGCTACTACTGCTGGAAGCTGAAAGACGCGACGGTCCACCCGCACCTCCAGTTCCACCAACATCCACAGACTTACTACTGTCTTCTGCAGACAAATAGGAAAACATTCATCATTAGAAAAAAATAAAAAAATAAAATAAAAAACGATCTGAATATATCAAATCTACGATCTAAAATATTAACGTTATTCAATAATGATCATAAATATTATTATCATTGAACATTCACACGCCATGTTTGATGCAATATGAGTTTCAGAAGAAAAAAAAAAAACTTTCAAATTTTTATTATTTTTTTCATTTTTTTCAAGATTTAATATTTCTTCAATCAATAAATCGCTTAAAACAGGCGATTCTTAAGGAAAATGAATGCTATTTAGTATTTATCTTCGGGATACCTTAAATTTTAGTGCGATTATAGGAAACCGATGAAAAACGGTAAGTTTTTTTTAGAAGAATTGCAGTTTGGCCTGTAATAACGAGTTAAATTTACCTGTTCAAAAACTTATACATCTTCTAGTCTGTCAAAAAATAATTGTAAAAAACAAAAATAAGAATTATTATTCTGAAATAAACAGTGATGCTAAACTCACCTTTTTTAGCAGGTTTCTTGCAATTTCCTAGCTGCCCAGAGACATCTTGTAATCTCTTTTCCAGCTCTAATTTTTTCTCAGCCATTTGTTCGTCCTTAGGTTTACCGCTAGGCTTTTTATCTGTAGAATAAAAAATAAAATAAAAATATAAAAAAAATTGAATAAAAAAAAAATCCACAATAACAAATCAGTTAATGATTTTGTAATTATCCAGAGAATAATTAATCCGAATAATAATTCAAGTGATAGATAATAAAAGATTTCGATGCATTGTAAGTTGTAAAATATAAATTAAACAACTTACGTGGCTTTTTCCTAAGGCAGGATGCCACGTAACTCTCCAACTCTCTAAGTGTAGATGGCTTTAGAGTTTCAAAGTCAATTTCAATTTCATCAGGATTAGAATCCCTCAGCGAAGGCTCTCGTGATTGAATAATGTGTACAACTCGTCCCAGCTTATCGCCTATGAATAGAAAAGAAAAATATTCCTTAGTGAAAAAAAACTTTTGATCTTTAAATAAACGATAGTACTCTTCTCTAATATCGGATATTGAAACTAACCAGGTAATTTATTAATGTCCAAACTGAGCTGTCTCTTCTCATCATAAGACATTGGCTTAGCGTTGTCTTCATCCTCAGAGTCGAAGGCCAAAGGCGGAGGCTGATTGCTAGTATTTTTCTTTTTATTTCCTGTAGACCTGTTGTTAGCCTTAGGCCTTTTATTGGCAGTATTTGCCGTCGTCGCTTTTCCTGGTCCTCTACCTTTGCCTTTTGGTTTAGCGTTCGTCGGGGCAGGTAAATGGTGGCTAATTCCGGGTCCAGAATGGGCTTTGTTAGGACCAACGGTTATCGCTGGATGATGAAGATCGCCACTCATGCTGTTCGGCATCTTTAAATCACCAGCTCCCATTGCTACGCTCGCTATACTCGCCCCTACGCTGTCTGAAACGTTCGGAATTCTTCCGGGTTTCATCAGCTCTTTCATTGCTCCGCTGTGACCACCGCTGCCAAGACTTCCTCCTTTACCGCCTGAAGACTTTTTCGACTTTTCTGGCTTCTTAGGCTTTTTACTTTTCTTTTTACCACTCTCTTCAACCAACTTGCACATCTGTTCTTGCAGAGCTTTCAACTATAATTTATGAAGAAAGAAATGAATCAGGAGTTAAAACATATACCAAAAGAATTTCAATTTTCTTTCGTATTTATCTTCGTTATCTATAAATTGTAGAAAAACTTCGATTTTTTGTTTTTCTGGCAAGAATTAGTATTGCGTGTCTCTGTCACATGGATGAGCGCGAATTTTGTAGAAAAAAAATTTGTTAAAAACATGAAAACATTCAGACTTACCTCTCGCTCGAGAGCCACGAGTTTTTCGGTACGTTCGTCTTCAGAGTCATCACTTTCGGATGAACTTTCAGAACCGGAACTTGTACCGCTAGTACTGCTGCCATTTATTCCAACGATCCCACCCAAAGGTTCGTCGGGAATTTTTGCGTACCTGAAAACGAATAAAAGGTATATTTTGAACCACGGAATTACCTCAAAGACGATAAATTCGGATATTTTTTTTAGAATAGCTCAAATGTACAAACCTCATTTCAAAAACGTCCTGAAGTTTTCTTGCCATTGCGACAACGTCGTGATCTGGAGGATTATACTTGTAACAATTTGTGAATATAAGTCGTACGTCACCAGCAAATTCTTGTGCCGTCTTATACTCTCGTGAGTCCATTTTATTCTGTGTAATAATGAAAAAGAAAAAAAGTGTTTTAAGAGTTTCTTGTTAATAATTATAACAATAATTAAGAAATATTATTTACGTTAATACTTTACGTAAAACAACAACAAAAAAATTTCAAACAAAGTTGACTCAATACCTTGACCGTCCCAAGATCCATTGGTTTTTTGATGATTTCGTGATAATCGTGTAGACCGAGAAGTTCCGCGTCTACAGGCTTATAGAATGGCCATGCGTAACCCTGCAGTTTATTATATTGAATGAGTAATAATTGTTCTATTGAAATATAGATTTCTGTATTACCAAGTATGATATTTTTTATTGAAAATATTTACCGAGTGTTTTTTTGAGAACAGCTCTTTCAATATTTCATTACATGACTTCAACGCCTCGGATAATTTCTCCTTTGATTTACCACCTGCATGTTGTGGCTGAAAGAAATTAAAATTTGCGTTAATAATGTAGCCAGCGAATCTACGTGTTTGGAGATCTCTTCCTACCCAAAATACTTTTCTTGGAGAAAAAAAAATATATTTTCAGAACTTTGAATGAATAAAAAGAAAGTCTAAAAGAAAAAATGTAGGTATATATTTTCGGAATAGAATGTGTGAAAAAAAAACAAAAAGTATTCGATCTCAATGAAACTGATTTCCAAATATGATTCTTCTAAATTAGATGAAAGAAAAGTAATTTGGTTTTTTTTTTTTTTTTTTTTTTTTTTTGAAGAGATCTAATGACGATAAGACAACACAGATGAAACACGGCGTGCCTTAGTAGGACAAACTTAGGGGTATGTACCTGCTGGGCCATCGGCCCCATCAGGGGCATGTTGGCCTGGTGGAACGGCACCAGGCCGTCTTCTGCTTGCCTCGTTGGCTGAAACAGCCCCATCATCAACCCTCTGTTAGTATGTTAATGCCATGATATGAATTACATAAACAAGCACACAGAGCCACGCAATTATTACGATACATATACTTCAATTCATTCACTCCTTCAATGTTCTATATTCATATATTTATTTGTCTACAGGCCTCACAGTTCTCTCGAAAAGGTAATCTGACCAGGACATGCAAAATCCATTTTGTGTCTATTAAGGAAATCAAAATTTTGTTTAATTTTACTGACTTGGACGGATAAATAAAGGTGAAAAGTTTATATGTATTTTTGTCCAACTTGTGGGATAAAAATAATCCAGGATTTCGGGAAAAGATTTGATATTATTAATTAACAAATTGGTGAAAATAGTCAGTTTTTAGGAGAATTACCTACTGTTAGGTCTGTGAATTTAGATAAAATATCTTATCTATAACTAAGCGATCTACAAACGTAAGTTAAAGACTTTATTAACAAGCAGATAATGGAACCTGTAGATTCAATAATGAAGTAGTTAGAAAACATCTGTTTTCTTATTATAAATGATTGGACTATTTTTTCCAGAGATATTTCATAAACGAAAACGTTTATCAAGACCTCTCTATGCCCAAAGTTATCTAAAATTGACTTTCATCCCCAAAGAGATTGAATTCGGTGATATTTATAGACAAAAAAAGTTTGATCTTTATTTGAAAAAAAAAAAATATATATATATATATATATATATATATATATAGTTGTAAATATTCAGAATATTTCGATATCTAATCAACTTATAGAAACCAAATGAAAATATCTTAAAACTAACTCTTCATTAACGATATAAAAAAATACAAAACTGACTTACCTTTTTAATCTGTCTCCCAGACTCTCGCCTCGTTGATATTTTAGCATTTTTAGAATCAAGTGGTGGGTGGTAAAGGGGTTCAAACGAATTAGCAGTAGGCGTAGTAGTATCAGCCTTTCTCTTCACTCCTTTCTTGAGCTTGGCAGGCTGCGAGGGGGGCATAACAGTAGGCGCAGTGGGAACAGGTGGGGGTGGAGGAGCCGCAGGAGCAGCTTGCGTCTCCATAGCAGGTTGCGCATGGTACCCGCTAGTAGGAGGAACGACTTGTTGGGGTAAGGAGTTGTGCGTCGCCATTGGCGCCAGTCCTATGCTCGCAGGAGGAGCTATCGTAGTGGTGTTGGTGCTGCCGGGCACAGAAGTTGGGGCTTGAGTGCCCAGAGGTGGCATCGGTATGATGCCGGTTGTACCTGCCGAAGTTGCTGATGGCGTGAGGCTGTTTGGTACGCTAGAACTTACGGCCGCCGCTACAGAGGATGGTCGACCTCGTCCGGCACCAACGACTGGTGTACCAACAGGAACTCCAGGCCCCACGCCCACTCTTCCTGCAATCTTTTTCCCTTTTGGACCTTTTGGGACTGGGGGGTCTAGCTCCACCTCTTCTTTTGGCATTTGTGCCACCTTTTGATAACCGTTTTTCAATTTATTATACATCCGTTTCAAAAATTAAAACGAAATATCGATCTCCGATTAGTAGAAACTCGTGTTACCTTTGTGAGGAACAATTTTTCCAGAGCTTGTGCCATGACCACAACATCTTCTCCTGGTTTGTTGTACACGTAACAATTTGTGAACATTGTATTGAAATCCTGTATACACTCTCTCCCACTCCAATAGTAATTGTTCTCCAACCGTTTCTTTATTGTACCAAGATCCATTGGTTGTTTTATGATTTTGTGATAGTCCTGTATAAAATGTGAATAATAAAAAACGGCCTGAGTTATATGACTAAAGAACCTAAAATTAAATAACACACAAAAAAAAAATAGAAAACAAGAACAATAACATCAAAACAAGAAATAATCGTACTGGCAAATTCAGCTTCTTCGCATCTACAGGCTGTTGAAAAGGCCACGCAAATTGGTGCTTCCATACTGGTTTTAGTACACCTTTTTGAAGGAATTGAAGCTGGTTGGTAACACGACCTGGTCGAGTTGGCGGCGGGACTACGGGTGGTTGTACCACGCCATTAACTGGCTCGACGGGAGGCTCGTCTCTTGGAGGTGGTTCCTTAGGAGGAATAGCTGGTGCACTCGACGTTTTACCAGGTGCACTTGTCTGCGATTACGAAAAAAAAAATTTTTCTCTTGTTCAATATCAAATTTTTAGTACATATTCAAAACGAATCCGATCCTACAATTTGTTCAAAAAATTTATTTACTATAAATCACAAGAAAAAAAAAAAAAAAATGATCGTTTCGTTCAATTCATAATAACAAGTTAGATATCAGGCGATGTGAGACCATTTTCCTTGCATGCAGTCCTAGGCGACTTATTTATATACAGAATGCAGTTATTTAATTGTGATATTAATTTATAAGTCACAGAACCTGTTACAAAGATAATAATAAAGGGACTAATTTTAAAAGAAAAATGTAAAACATTGGGGTAAAATTTATCTCATTATTGATTAAAAACATATCATGCTTGTCCTCAATGAGCGTAATTGGAGCCACAAGAATCCTGTTGTTTATGTTATTTGAGTAATTTATAATTAAGCTGGAAACAAGGCATTAATATTTGTATTTTACAGCCATTTGTATTTACATAGTGTTATTCGCACAGCCAAATTCGATTTTTATTATTTTTTTGTTTTTATTGAAAATTTATTCACATGCAATGCAAAATTTAAATGGAAAATATCATTCCCATTCATGCAACGAGCGATTCAGGCTGCTAAATAATTTACAAATCCTCAACCGTTTAGGCATAAGCAATTTTAGCTATTTATTTAACACACAGAATTCAGATAGAATTATATTAATCAATGAGTTTAAACATCGAACAATACAAATTCACATAAAATAAAACTTAGTTCAGATAATGATGCAATGAATTATTGAATAAACTTTGTGATCAGGCATAAAGCAAAGCTTGAAAATTCTGATCGAAATCAAAGCTGAATTAATATCAACAGTTTTTTTTGTTATTTCTTGACTTTCAGTCTACATTTTGCTTTATTAGAGCAATCAAGTTATTATGATGATGGAAAACTAATTGATCAGATCAACCAACTGACTTCTTCAAACTGAGTGAAGAGAAAATCAAATAAACATTATTAATAATAATGATAGGAACAGAGACTAAGAATATAATGCAAATTTTTGTTGTCGTATTTAGATATATTATTTATTTATTTTTTTTTTTCTGTTGAATTTTTTGTTTAATTGTAAAGAAAAAAAACCGTCAGTTTATAATCTCACCTTGGGTATATTACACAGCCTCTCTCGCTCCTCCACATCTAACTGTAATTCATACATACATACTATTCAGTCAAACAGCACACGGAGATTTATACATATTGAGGTATATGTATACATGTGGTAAAAGAAGAGGAAAAAAATGAATTAAAATAAATAAATAGATGAATAAATAAGAGATCAGAGACACATCTGTTAGAACATTGTTGAATCTGGAAATATAGATATTAGATACGATTAAAAAAGAACAGAAAAGTATTAATGGAGACGACACAATTTTCGGGGTGAGTAATTAAGAGTAGGATGTTCATTTCACTTCAAACTCACACCTCTATGCATGACGACGTATTATTAATCTGATTAATTAATTAATTAATCAATTAATATTCGTTAAAGCCTCTTGCAATGGAAAATAATAAAAATATATGAATGTATGCAATTTTTATATAAATTAAAATTGACGCAAGCAAATTGTTTATTAGTTAGTGCAATGAATTGAACGTTATCTTGCATTTGTTAATAAATATGAAAGAAAAAAAAAACAATTTTAACATACAAATAAACGGATCTTAAACATAGAATAAAGTGCAAAATAAACAAGCCCTATGCTTGAAGTTTTCTTCCTAACTTTACTTAGTCATGACGGAAATTTATCTATTCTGATCTAGAGTTTAGGATCAGGTATCAACGCTGCGTATTGATATTCTGTAACTACAGAGTAACTAAAAAAAAAAAACGAGATTTCTTGTTTATCTTGATCTCTAAAAATGTGGGATAAGCAAGGGATCGCAAAAATTATTCTGCTTTATCTAACTTATGAAGATATCTTGCGATACTTAAAATAAAAATCATCAGTTCTGCCTCCAAAGGTATAGTAGTAGTAAATCGTTGAAGTTTCTAAATTGAATTTTTGAAAAAAGGTATTTCACAATAGTATCTCAGAAATATTACCACCATACTAATATATAGTATCCAATCTTTTCCACAGACACACATTAATTATCATTTCAAAATCAGTATTGAACAATATTTTTTGCCTCATGAAATTTCAGCCTCGAAGATTGTTCATCAAGTTTTTTGAAATTAAAATACAGAAGATTCTTTAGAATAAATTTGAAATTTTTAGAAAAATAAACTCACCGAGTTATTTTGTGAGATAGTGTCCACCTGCTGCATCTTGGCTTCGCTTCTGTAACAGAAGAAAAGAATTGATTTAAATATGCTGCCGATGGAGATTTTTTGAGTAAATCTTAATTTCTAGACTCTCATTAGCCAAGTATTTCACACATTCCATTAAAATACTCAACTTAATCGGCTAATCCAAGTGAATAAAACAAACACCATTTCATTTCATTTATAAAGTTATACCTTGACTATTTCTACTGAGTTTCTATAATTATCATAGATTAATATTAAGCGCCTAATTAAATATCATCGCTGACTGAGAATTTCTTGCAAAAAAAAAAATATTTATATATATTCTTCTTTTGAATGGGAATTAAGAAAAAAAAAACAAAAAAAAAGATTTGAAAACGGAGCCTCCTGCGCTTCTCCCTGACCTGCCTGCTATCAATATTTATAAACTCTTTCTGTCAGTTGTAAAAACAAATATGTATGCTGAAAAACGGTATTCTTTTTGAAACATTGTTTTTTTTTTTTTTTTTGTTATTGTTTTCTTATGAATATGAGATTTGAAAACTTGAATTTTTTTTTTTTTGATAAGAGAAATAAAATGAAAGAAATTTTTTTTTTTTGATTTTTTAAAATTTTTTTTCACCGCGATATCGAGCTTCACCTACCTTTCGGACATAAATTGTACATAAATGCTACGAAGCAGGTAACTGCTTTACGTTGACACTTGACGACGAGGCTAAGAGGCTTCATCAACAACGTAGCTTGGAAGTATATACTCGTGACTGAGCATAGTAGCTCGCTAAATTGTTGTAGAGATGATTGGGCTGCGACCTGGAAGGTTGGTGCCAAGGAGGCATAACACTAATCGTCAAGCCTACCGAACAACGGCGGCTCCAATGTCAGCCCTCTATCATCCACCAATTCGCCAAACCTCCGGCCAAGACTTGCGACTTTAGCAACATCTGACAACATAACAAGAGCAGAACCCATTTTTTTACACCCCTAAAACTTTAGCTTCTCTTTCTTATTTTATAATTTATTTATTTTTTTTTCTTACTATTATCTTCTCTTTTTCAATAAATTCTTATATGTATATACATTTCTATCTCTTTCTCTTTCGAAATATATCTATATCATCGAGCATCTTCTAACTTAAAACCAATCGCATGCAATCACACGCACACTCTTTCCCTCTCTTTTTATCTCACACTATTATTTATGCTTATCATTACTCACTATTTTTATTCAAAATCGGATTATATAACCTTGAAATTGTGATATTATTTTCTTTTTTTTTTTTCTTCGTTTCGATTATGATATATGAGATAAACACACAAGTATGAATAGACAAATAAATAAATAATTAGAAATAAAATGAGGAATTTATTATTCTATATTTTTTTTTTTTTTTACGAGTTGTATGTAGAATAAGGTGAGGTATATGCAAGTTGATAATTTTATCAGCAAAGTAAACGTTGAAGAAGAAGAGGAGGAAGAAGAAGATGGAAGAACGACGCTGATTAATATTGCTTATTATTTCTTCGAAAATAATTCCCAAGTACGTTGAGTTAGGTATATTGTGTATTCGTTCTGATAACACACGCGAGTACAGCAACAGTAACAGCAACAGCGGCCAGCAAGGACGCGAGAGAGGAATACGGGAAGACGAGTTGAGTTGAGTTGTTTTACGAATAGAATTCTAGCAGGCAGACCACGGCGGGTTGGAGGAAGAGAGAGGAGAGATAGAAACGCGACGACGAAAATGACGACGACGAATAATGTGGTTGGTTTGGTGGTTGCCCGAAGATTAAAATACTATCGTGGGAGTATATATATTTGTTATATGTTTTATATATACGAATATATTATTTATTAATAAATATATTTATCAAGAAGAAACTAAAGAGCGGGCGAATGAACGAACGAACGAACGAACGAGGAAACGCGAACTACTACACCACCACTATAACTTTTTAGTGCGTTCGTCGCTCGTTCGTCGCTCGGCCTCGGCCTCGGTCGGTTGGTCTGTCGGTCGGTAGGACTGGCTGGCGGGATCCGCGCCTAACCAAACCGATTCAGAACGACGTCAGTGTCGTTAGACCTTTCTCGGTATATTAAGTAATGAAAATAACGTATATTTAATATTTGGGATAGTGAAAAATCGCTCGGTTTTAAATATGCCTAGTTTATTTCACTTAGGTTTCATTCAACATGGCGGTTTGCCCACTTGGGAAAGAAAGCTTCGAGGTCTATCGGATATTTTTCGTTATTTATACGACATACCGGCGTACATGCACTGCTTTAATATCACTATTCAATCGTGTGGCACTCAGGATTATAGAGAACCACCTACCTGATGATTGCGGGCGGTTTTTCAATTCGAATTTTATCAAAAACACTAACACTACGCCTCGGTACGGAGCTCTACGCTTTCTCCCTGCTCGCTAGCTTGGTGTTATGGCCGATCCGTTCCCCGCCGCCAGCCGCCAGCCGCTGCCCGCCCTCCGTCACCTCACTCGCACTATCATACAATTATATTCGGGGCAAACCACTCACGTTTTATACATTTATTATTTTCACCTCAGCATAGGATATTTATTGATAATAGATTATCAGTACCCTGCACAATACTCCGTAGACATTTTACTCGGGCATTTTATTGTCGGATGCTTCTCAGTACCCATGATGATTTCGGATCTACAAACTAACGATCGCAGCACCAACAATGGCTACGCATTCTTTACAACGTACGAATGGTCCGTTCCGACGTTCCCCATAGTCCGATGGCGATTCATAGTTTTCTCGGTATTTCAGGAGATTAGCCTTAGACAAGTTCTTATCTAATTACGATAACGGATCTCCGCTACGTGTTATACATTTTAAAAATAAAATGGGGAAAAGGTTTAGTCAATAAAATATCCATTGTATACGTTTGAAGACGTTTCATATGACGCTTTTATTATTCAATGTCAGAAAGTAGCCATACGCCGTTCCGCCGTTCCGTATCCACCCACAATGCATTTCAATACCGCCACAAAATCTATAATAATATAATAAACTTTTTCTTTATGCTTTTACAACCACTCGGAAGAACATTATAAATAATTTTCACTATTTTAAAATCAATTACACGCTAGACAAAACTGTTAAAAAAAATTTCAATAATGACGTGGTAGTATACGTCAACCAGTTCCGTTAGCCAGATAAAATGGCGGCCTCAAAAACCCCGGCCAAAGGTTTATTATTTGACAATATGTCCAAAATATAACCGACACTTTGGCGACAAACTTTTCTACTCAGAACTTCATTCTGATTTATCAATTTACCTCAATAAACAAACAAAATAAAAAAAAACTATCAAAACTACACGCTTTACCAATACCAATTATAAAAGTATTATCAGGAGCTGCCTACGTCCATGGACGACGATATTGTCAGCCATATTGAAATGATGACGAAACATAAATGCTATATAGCGAACTCTGGGGAGTTCACTAACCTCCCACAATAGGCGTTTCGGTGCTAAACGGTTTTTCCCAAACGTTAACAACTATTTTACCTCTACCTAGACGCTGAATCAATGCGCACGCAACCCCATATCAATGAATCAGAAATATACATCACGTATTTTCACGCGACGAATTATATTATTCTATTTATTACGCACAAAATATTAGTCTTTCAATGATAAATTACTTTCTTACTCATTCTAACGGTAAATTTAACAGGGAAAACGGTACTAATTGAGTCGCAGCTCAACTTATGCGGTTATTTCTCGCTAATTACTTTCAATAAACCGTTTCATACTTATTTACGATTCTATCTCCTTCCAACATTACAAATATATCTTCAATTTTCAATGAAACCTATTCAAAATACGAAAAAAAAAAAAAATAATAATTAATGGATCGTTTAATTTTATTCTTTATTTTCGTTTCATTACACTACGATTACTCTCTCTTACTTTTTGTACACTTATTATTAATAAAAATAAAAAAATAAATCCACGAAGATTTTCGTTCATTTGTATCAATTTTTAAAATCCTAAATAATTCCCCAAACTTCTTCAAACGCGGAGCACAATTTCGTACAAGTCAATGCTCCAGAAAGTGGATAATTACTTATAGATATCGTGTCTTCGGCGTAGTCTGGTTTTACCTGAAATAAACCAGAAAATTTAACAAAATTGATCAATCTAAGAGAATCTTGCAGAGTAAACGAGATAAAGAAGCTTCTGTTAAAACATACTTGACCATGAGCCATTGCTCCAACAACAATAGCGATCGGTTCATCTTCGGGGACAAATTCCCTTGGATTTTGGACCTTCTTAGCGCTGAAAGACATTGCTAATTTTTTGCAGCCTACCGGCAGATGATCAGTAACAGGATTTTTAATAACTTTGAGTAATTTCATGGGACCATCAGAAGCTCTGACGTTAAATTTGTGGAGAAGTTGTACTGCGTGAAGAAAAGAAACGAAAAGTCGTAATGATAATTCACAATTATGTACAAGAAAACAATATTAAATTTAACCAATGATCAGATTTTTACCCATTAGTCCAGCGAAGCGTTTAAAAGTCCTCGGTATACGTGTTTGCGGATTAACTTCAATGAGAACATTTTTTTCAGTGTGAATATAGACTTGTAATAAACCAGCTCTGTTCAATGGACTATCCATCAACATTAAAAGACACTGATGGGCAATATCTGGTCTGCAACTACCAGGGTCTCTGTTATTCTTTTTTAACATGTGAGCATGATCGTCGCAGTTCAATAATTCGAAGCTATTTCCTACCTGTAAATAATATTTGAAAAAAAAAAAATTAAGATAAAATGTTGCGATTGAATTTACAATTATTGAGATATTTATCGTAAATAACGTTTCTTTTTTTTTTTATTTTTTTTATATGAATTAAACAATACGAGGAAATGATTAAAGCAGAAACAAATTTACGAGTTCAAATTGATCTTAAAATTGTAGTATATGTATAAATAATTATTGAAAATTGTTTGATATTCTTTAGAACATATAACCATAACCTTACCTTTACAGATTCTAACTGAGCTCCGTCCAATATAATGACCAAACGTTTCTCCTGTTTTTTAATATGAGCAATTTGAAGATGTTTTGGTAACGGATCGAATTCAAATTCATCTTTATCGTCACAATTTTTCCTTTTCTTTCCCATTGCTGTTTATTATCAATATTTAACCTCAAATGCGTATTTCAGAACGGCAATAAAATAATCGACCATTAAATAAACACGTGTTCAATCGCACCATCTAACGGATGTAGATAACGATGATAGTGCGCTGAGCTAGGTCGGTAAAGAAGAAATCTTCACTGCGGCAGATAACTCCGCCAAAGTTCAAAAGACTGGAAATACATTTCACAGCGTACGATTTGTCTTTAGATTTTTATTATTGTCGATACGAGTGAGATAATTCGAATTTTTTCAGTCGTAACAGCAGTGATGATAATGGTTAATAATTTGGATATAGGTATAAATATGTAGGTGTGATAGTATCTAACAAGTAAAATGATTTATTTAACGAGCATAGGTCCGGCTACCTCAAGCTAATTTAAATTGTATACATATGTGTATAGATATTATAATTTACAATATTTACAGTATAATACAATCCCATTAAATATACATTTATAAGAATGTCTTTTGAATTTGTATAATTTCTCGATTATAATAGAAATATATTAGGTATATCTATCATTTAGAATTAACTATATGCATAGATTGTAGGTATATATCGCAGTTTTTAAACTGTCTATTCGTCGTCATCTTCCACTACACCCTCCAGTCTCATTCTGGAATAAAATTTTTGTAAAATTATTATATTCACAAATCTGTTATAAATAAGTTTATTCATTTATAAATATATAATTTTTTTTTTTTTTTTTACTTTTTGGGAACTTGATGAGAGACTCTGAAAGTTGTATCGTATTGAAATTGGTATAATAAAAAAAGAAATTTGTTTGAAGTATTTTTTGGTCTGAAGTTTGGGTTCAGTTTATCGAGAAATTTATAAATACCTATATAATAAGCTGTAAAAATACAAAAATTGATGTTGAATATCAGAATCAACTCACCACTATGTTATTTCAGCGTTATTTACATGCAGCAAACTCACACGGCGTTCTTCGAGGCGTTTATTAATTTATTCGGATATACAAAGCAGGGAATTATTGTGATGAGTATGCAGGTACTATATACGATCGAGAGACTTTTGCGTAATTTTATTAGTAAAAAAAAAAACGTTATTTCCAAAACGTAATATAGTATTAATGTAAAGGGTAGACAAATGTAAAAGAGTAAAAAAGAAGATTGAAGCGTTTCGCTTTTAAAAAATGAATCGTCACATAGACGGGAATAATTAATATCCATTATCGATCCTCTTGTGAATGAAAAAAAAAAAAAAAATGAATAAAAAAATTTAATACACGTACAAAGCTTTTGGTGCGAACCTGTTAAGGGAAAAGAAAATAATGTATTGTTAGTTTCTTGTTAATCAACTACTCGTTAGTTCCCTTATAAATCCCATGAAGAATTCAACCGTCTGCAGAGATTAGCTTATGTAAATATGGGAAGATGTTAAACTGTTTATATATTCGATAAGCTGTGATCCAAGAAGAAGAAAAAGTATGATTAAATCCCTCCGAATAACAAAGCTATTATATATATAGAGCTACTATTTATACACGTATCGTAATCGGAAATAAAACCCACCGCAATAATATAAACGGTGACTATAATTATCACATGCTAAAAATAACGCGATATAATTTATAGGAAAATATTTGAAAAATACTAACACATGCTCGGGGTGGCTGCGAATCTGGTCGATCAATTCCGTTGGTTTCAATTCCGCGATGCACACGCGATGCACCGCTGTGAATAGCGGAAATTTCTCGGTTGCACCACGGCTCGCCAACATCCCATGAACCTCATCTGCGGTTGCTGGACCCTGGAGTTTCTGGCCAGCCAGTAACTCGTCTTCTAATTCTTTGATGGTCTGCAGATTGAATAAAAATGATTAATAATTCACGGCATAGACTTGCAAGCTTAAAATTTTTTTTTTTTCTTTTCTTTAGTCTCTCTGGTTTTCGCAAATTGAAATCAAATTTCCACAAATCTTCGAATTTACCATGAATCCTGTAATTTTGATTAAAAATTTTGGAATTAGACTTGAATTCAGGTTTCAAAATTCACTGACCTTTCCAGTTTTTACGAATTGTTCACAAACGCGTCGATTACGTCCGCCGTAACAAGTCGTTATGAGATCTGCTACCCCGCAGCTTTCGAAGAAAGTCGACAGTTTCGAGCCTCCAAAAAATGTGTCGACAAATTTGACCATCTCCATTAATCCCAGTCTTATTATTGCGGCTTTTGTATTGTCGCCCAGTCCGAGTCCATCGACGAACCCTGCCGCGCAGGCCACGATGTTCTAAAAACCAGAATAATTGAAAATTTTATTCTCAAACTCATTTATTTATTCGTCAATAATGCCCAGAATTTTTTTCCGTTCATTAGCCTGCACTTAATTAGCGTTATACCTTCAGAGCTCCGCACACTTCGACAGCCTCCGCATCTTCGACTACCACAACTCTGAAGTTTTCTGTTTGGATCATGTCTCTCAAGAGCGGAGCTGTGCGCTTGTCTTTACATCCTGAAAATTTTATTTTAATTATGTTTCTGAACCATTTTAACAATATTTAATACAGCAGGTACGTATTTATGTATCATACCTATCGTAGTCTCGCAGAATTTTCCCTCCGCAACTTCGTTCGCAAGATTGGCCCCCAT
Organism: Macrophya alboannulata; assembly: GCA_949628255.1. Lineage (NCBI taxonomy): Eukaryota > Metazoa > Arthropoda > Insecta > Hymenoptera > Tenthredinidae > Macrophya > Macrophya alboannulata. The sequence goes on along the minus strand of OX451210.1, from coordinate 2,616,266 downwards.
CAAAACGTAGCATTGGATTTTTAGCAGATTTTCAATGATCTTAGAAATCAACTCGATCGATTTACCGTCGCCTTGATCGAAGCCCTGGAATGAAAACAATCAGCTATAATGTTTAGAATCTTTTGTACCGTATTTTTATAAATGGATAATAGTTGCGGTTTGGTAGTTAAAAAAAATATCAGAACGAACCACAATTTTTTACTTTTTAGGGAATTACCTTTATGAGCGATAATCCAACGGCCGTTGGTTTTATTTTTCCAAGCAAAGTTGCGCACAGAGTTCTAATGAACTGATGAGGAATTACGAAGATCAAGAAATCCGCGTCTTTCGCAGCCTCGACGAGGTCCGGAACGGCGACCTTAAAAATCGAAGGATTTTTTTTATTTTTTTGTGAAACGTGTAGGTATTATTAAAATAAGCCGAAATGGATAAATAAGGAATATTAGGGAATTGGAGATTTGCGAAAATATTCTTTGCTCCCGAACAAATAAAAAGAGAACAATTTTTATATATTTTTTTAGACATTGTGTACACGCGAATCGCTATTCTTGGCAGAGATCCATCATTACGGTCCAACAATTTACATCATATACTGGTCGAAAGCACGTTTTAGCAACGTACTTATATATACGCCAAGTTGTATAATCCCTTTTTTTTTGTCTTATAAGACACGTGAGTCGCACGTGGAAAATGACTTCCGCAATTTAAAATAAATTTTGAGTTAAAATTTATCTGAAAATTAGCTAATTCGAAATCATTTAGATCACGTTCGATCGCTTCTTTACGATACTGCAGCATATAGCCTGGATTTTTAATTTACGTACATTTAATTATATCGTTGTGTCGTAAGAAAAAAAGAATAATTTTCAATTTTCGCATCGGAACGAAGTGAAAAACTTTTTTTATGATACCGAAGATGAATATCTATAGATAAATGAACGAAGAACGAGTAGGGGAATAAAATTCTTGTTTCAATTGCCTCGGTTTTCCTCTTTTCTCCAAGACAGACATCCTGATGTTCGAAAAAGCCACTTCAACCACAAAAAAAAAAATGAAAAAAAAAACTGTATAACTAGTAACGTTTCTCACTCGCAGATTTGTAAAATTACGAAGATGCTTTGTCAGGCATGAATGACTACGACGTAATGATCAACGTCGAACGTTTCTAGACATACGTATAGCTGATATGTCCACCGAGCAATAGTAATAATGTAAGATAAGCAAAAGCTTCATGAATCGGAGTCAGTCATTCAGTCCAGTGGAGACGGTATTCTATTATCTGAAGTAGTCGAGTCACTGAAATCATTCCTGCGGTCAAACGAGCGGTTTAAAAAATCGCTAGTCATTGCTAAACCCTCGCTGTGAGCGCCAATGCTAGGTTTGTGAAAGGCTGTAGAAGTGGGGATTCCGGTTGTCAATTTTCTGGTTCATGCATACGGTTTTCGTGGTAGTGGGAATTGGACTCAATTAGCTTCACAGACACATACCTACGTGTCGATATGTGCCTACAGCCACTATCTTGCTGAATCATTCTAATAGCAATTCGGTGTTTTAAAATTTCTAAGATGCACGGATATAGGCGACAGGAAATCCGTGATCGTAATTTTTTGGATATCGACAGCCGACTTTTCCCCATTGATAAGAAAAAAAATCAAAAAATGCACAAATAGTGTTCATTTCAAGAGACAGTAATTTATACAGATTGTAAATTTCCGCTACAGGATCACGTCGTATTATTATGCAAATTATTATACAATATGGGAATTAAGTATAAGGCGCTTTAAATCCGCATCTGTAATAACGACGATTGGTATTTCCTTCTTACCGAATGATAAATTCGTCGTTATAGTTATGCCATACAAGCGTGATTAAGAATTTATTTTTAACACTGCAGCTTGTGCTTTTCATTCTTTTCATCTTTGAATTTTTCCAGGATTTCTCTTCTCAAATTAAAATAGGTATTACGTTTTTACTTCAGTTTCTGACTAGTTTTCCGCATCCTGTATTAATTTTTTAACTATAGGATAACGTTTTTTTATAGTGAAATTAAAAGCCCATAGAATTTAGATCCAGTCTCTAGTTCACTAACTCCCGTAGACTTGGTTCAACATCGAGACGTAGATCGCGTATGAAAGATTGTAAAATCATCCTGTATCATTTCTCCCACTCTGAGAGGCGATGTGTTTATTCGTATCACGCTTGATAACAAACCGCGGCTGGATGATTGTGCGCTACTAGTCAGGCCCGACGTTCACCAGACCTATAAAATAGCTCGCTGCTTTCTCACCGGCATCAGTGTTCTTCGAAACTACAAGCAGCACACATTCGCCTGCAGACTGAATTTGCTCAAGCAATTTTGAACTCGAGTGTTATTCTTGTTGTAAAGTCTTACTTTACTCGATCGATCATCATGAGGCTGAACTCCATCATCCCGAACTTCAAGGCTCAGACCACCCAGGGACCCATCGACTTTTACAAATGGCAGGGAAACTCGTGAGTGTTGAATATACTTGAAAGAAAAAAAAAAAAAAAATAGAAACGTAACGAAGGATAACGAACGAAATAAAAAATTTCTGGTCCGTTTTATAGATGGGTAGTGCTCTTCTCTCATCCGGCTGATTTCACTCCCGTCTGCACGACGGAATTGGGTCGTATCGCGGTCCATGCTCCAGAATTCGCAAAGAGGAACACGAAGCTGTTGGCCCATTCCTGCGACAAGCTCCAAGACCACGTCGACTGGGTAAACGACATCAAGTCCTACTGCAAAGATATTCCCGGGGAATTTCCGTACCCCATCATTTCTGACGCCGAGCGTACCCTGGCTGTACAACTCGACATGATCGACGAAGAGAACCGAAAGAATCCTGACTTTGCTCTAACCGTTCGTGCTCTCTACGTCATCAGCCCTGACCACCGTCTCCGCATATCTTTCCTCTACCCAACGTCGACCGGGAGAAATGTCGAGTGAGTTTTTTTTTTTATCTTTGGATCATTGTCATTCGTGATGAATTCACTAACTTTTATTTCCAAACTTGACCACTTCTTTTTTTGTCTATACAGTGAAATCCTGAGAGTGATCGACTCCCTGCAGCTGGTAGACCGAATCCCCGAAATCGCCACACCAGCAAATTGGGTGGTGAGTTATTTTCTTTTTCAAGTATAATTACAGCCCATTTCTTCGTTTTCAATATTTAGTGATTAACTCTGTTTTTTATTCTATCTCTTAGCCCGGAGACAAAGTGATGATTCTGCCAACGGTCAAGGAAGCAGACATCCCTAAGCTCTTCCCAGGCGGAGTTGACCGAGTTAGCATGCCCTCCGGAAACGTTTACGTCCGCACAACGACCGACTACTAATTCTAAAAGGCTATGAATTGGGTCTAGACAATTCCCGATGATAAACTAAGGCTTCTAAATAATAAATATCTATTGTATCAAAAGATGTCTCTAATTTAAGTTCACAGTAAATAAATAATTCGCCAAAGATTAAAAAAAATCGTTTTATAAAATCTTCCTCAACCACCTTAATATCCCTTAAAATAAATCTGCTCACCACATTCTCCGGTAGTTTATGGCCCGGTAGATATTTGACATTCTCGTGTTGTTCGTTTATTATTTCAGTCAATTTTTTGCCATTAATCATCTCCTCGTATACATACATCGTCACCCTTTCCTCAAACTTGGTATTAAACTTGACGGTGTTGGCTCCAACGATTTTAGCAATCGCTGATCCCCTGGAAAACAAATATATAAAAAAAAAAAGAAAAAAGTCAATATCATCACGTAAAATAAAAATCTACCTACAGTTCCTATTACAATTATAAACTTGATATCGCAATACGTGCGCACTATAACTTTCATACACACGATTGTATAAAAGATATGAAATATCTCTGGCATAAAACCTTCTCAGATTACGTATACAAGGCTGCTCTACTTTTTATACACAAAGATACAACACTGTGTCAGATCAGGGTCCAAGGTGGGATAACAAGCCGTACGGTTCAATGCCATCATAATTAGGATCTCGAAAACGAAAAAAAATAAAATAAAAAAAGAAATCTTTACGTGCAGATATAGACGCGGTTGGTTATCTGCTCAAAGTTTCGTCTAAATCCTATAACTTGAATGATTATATACGGTCCACTTATCAATGTCACATTACAAATCGATGTTTGACCGACACGTTTGACCCGAATATCTTAATAGCTGCTGGCAATGAGATGTGATTTTATTATAGAGTTGCTCAACTGGTTCAAAGTCAAGGTGCGTATTAATGTGAGTATACGCATATTTTTATGCACGTTATTATAGGTAAGCTTAACGCACATATGCACTGTATATGTAATCTGCATATCCTATATGCTCATAGTATTTATTAGTATATTAAAACTCTCGGAGAGACCTTGTTCTCTATTAAGCTAGTTGATCTATCGACATAATTACAATCGTGTTCTTGATTCAACTTTACTAATTAGTACTGTATAATAATGATAGCACAACTTTTGGATAAGCTGGGATTGCAAAAAGACTTAATGGACCATCCCGGAAAAATCCGAAATACAGAAAAATATGTAGAACATCGAAATTGACGAAAATCTTCGATTATCCCGGTTTTTTTTTTCTTCTCTTTAATCGTCCTGAAGACATTCTGCCGATTTTTGTACCGATTTTTTTCTCTGTCAACCCAGAGCAAATTTATTTCTCTTCAACTTCGTATTATTCTCTTTATCTAGCGAATTAAAATACGCGAATTACGCCGCATTGTGTGCTGATTATGATGAGAAAATACATCGCAATGCAGCTGAACGCAGATGCACGTCACCTTGACGTGACCTTTGAATGTTGCAGTTTATGCGAAGCATCTGAAGTCTACAAAAAATTGTGTTTAAAAATTTGCCATATTGATTACAGTCCGGTTTTGTTGTTTGCTGATTCAAATTATCGGGCGACGAAACGTAATCGCCATAATACAAGCAAAACAAATCTGCACACGTTAATATATATCGAAAGCTTACCAATTTCCACTGCCCACGATGCAGACCTTCTTCTTGGTTCGACCCATGATGTTTTTTTTTTTTTTTTTTAATAGATTTGTCAATTAGTTTTCTTTATTCTCTTTTATAATATTCGATTATTATTTTTCGAATGAGCGAATTGTCTCGTATATTCAAATCGATATCAGACCCGCACTGACACTTATGCCGATTATATTACAGTCGGAAGGGCTTACCACCTCGGACTGGGTCACTTAGCAAACTCAAACTGCGATAGTAAGAACGGATTGAGAAGAGTCTGGTCGATAGCTGAGGCTGTCTCGTATTCAACTATGAACCTGACGTCCCTGTCCGGGTCTGGAAGATCGCCAATATGCAAACGCAATAGTATAACGTAACGTAACCAGGGTGACCGCTAAAATAAGACGAAATTAGCGGCGAATACCGGGTGATATTTTATTTTTATTAATTTTTTTTTTCATTATATCATTATTATCATCGACAAAAATTAACATCCTCGATTTTCCTGTACATTAATTTTATTCGATACGTACAACAAACGCCATTAGTTTTTTTTTTTTTTTTTTTTCTTTGTATGCAGCATGTCGATGCAGCGTTTATTTCAAATCTGCTGCAGACAAGCGTAATAACGAATTAATTGTATAAAAATTAACATGTGTATGGAAAATCGTGTGTAATTGCTCGTTCGGTAAATACATATAATATAGATACAGAGAATTGGCTATTGGATGGCTGAGTAAATATATATAACTTTTTAAAGCAGGTCGCGTATCGGTAGACTCTTGCCAAGTCTGGCCAAGGTCTCGACCATGTGTACCTCATACTATTGTACGAGGTACTTCCTGATGTTTTATTTAACACGTGTAATAGGAATTTGAATGTAGAGTTGGTTTAGTTATAAATAATAATTTTTTTTCTTAGATTTCGATTTCTATACTATGTTGTATCACCAGTTTATACTGCAGAAATTGCATATCGCAGTATTGCAACACGATTAATAATTAAAGATACGACAAAAAATTAATGATCGATGATCTTAGTTGAAGCGATGTAGATACAGGTCGATTCTATACATGATTAATGATCTATATTTATTGCAAAATAAATAATTACGTAATAAAAAATTTGGTGTTCGGATATAACGATGTTGCCCACTCGAAGATTTTGTCAGAATGTTAGATATTGAAAGATTACAAAAAAGGAGAAGATCAATCGATCATTAACGTGATTAATTATTTAATAATTAATTTTGCAAGATATGAATGCAGCAGTGTGGTTCGTTGAAATGCAATTCGCATAACGCGTCGTTATCATACCGACGACGGATTGAAATTGTTATTTTATATTATTTAGTTAAGAAATATTCTTAGAGATGGCACGAACTTGGGAGATGATTTTTAAAATTCCGACGACGACCGGCGGTTAAAGTTTGAATCCGAAAATATGATCGACGAGAACCGAAAAATAACAGGTAAAGGTGTTAAATATTAATAATTTCTCACCGATATATTAAAGTATGTGAAAAGTACGAAACGTAATGATGTTATTGAAATTAATTATAATTAGATGACTGTGTTTAGGTATTCACAGGAATCCGTATGCAAATCACTAACTGAAAAACGAGGCAGTCTTATCTTATCTTTTTTATCGCGAACAGCCTATTATCCAAAAATAACGTGTTGAGCAAGATAAAAAAATAAATAAAAACGTAAATTGAGATTTTACGAGAAGATGTTTGTTTGATTTTTAACAATTTTCGATTTTCTCCATTGATAGTACGGATCTCCAGGAGAGACTTACTATTAATCTTGTTATTTTTTGATTACAACCATTTGAATATATTACCGTAATTTATGTACGACTATTTACAGCTCAATTGTGGCTAATTTTTGCCACATCGAAGCCCAAATTCCCATCACATGCGTTCAATAAAATCTCAGGAATTGGGACTGATAGGTATAATAGATACACAAAGTTGCGAACTTGGTCAGACTTATCATTTATTGTTAACATAAATATAGTTACAAGTTTCTTGGGAATTATCTGAATCTAAGTCATAGCGTTTTATAATTAGTAGTCGGTTGTTGTGCGGACGTAAACGTTTCCGGAAGGCATGCTAACTCTGTCAACTCCACCTGGGAAGAGCTTAGGGATATCTGCTTCCTTGACCGTTGGCAGAATCATGACTTTTTCTCCGGGCTTGTAGGAAGAATAAAAAACAGAGTTATTCACTGAATATTGAAAAAAAAAAAAAAAAAAAAAAAAAAAAAGAAATGAGCTGTAATTATACTTTAAAAAGAAGATAACTCACCACCCAATTTGCTGGTGTGGCAACTTCGGGGATCCGGTCTACCAGCTGCAGGGAGTCGATCACTCTCAGGATTTCACTGTATAGACAAAAAAAGAAGTGGTCAAGTTTGGAAATAAAAGTTAGTGAATTCATCACGAATGACAATGATCCAAAGATAAAAAAAAAAACTCACTCGACATTTCTCCCGGTCGACGTTGGGTAGAGGAAAGATATGCGGAGACGGTGGTCAGGGCTGATGACGTAGAGAGCACGAACGGTTAGAGCAAAGTCAGGATTCTTTCGGTTCTCTTCGTCGATCATGTCGAGTTGTACAGCCAGGGTACGCTCGGCGTCAGAAATGATGGGGTACGGAAATTCCCCGGGAATATCTTTGCAGTAGGACTTGATGTCGTTTACCCAGTCGACGTGGTCTTGGAGCTTGTCGCAGGAATGGGCCAACAGCTTCGTGTTCCTCTTTGCGAATTCTGGAGCATGGACCGCGATACGACCCAATTCCGTCGTGCAGACGGGAGTGAAATCAGCCGGATGAGAGAAGAGCACTACCCATCTATAAAACGGACCAGAAATTTTTTATTTCGTTCGTTATCCTTCGTTACGTTTCTATTTTTTTTTTTTTTTTCTTTCAAGTATATTCAACACTCACGAGTTTCCCTGCCATTTGTAAAAGTCGATGGGTCCCTGGGTGGTCTGAGCCTTGAAGTTCGGGATGATGGAGTTCAGCCTCATGATGATCGATCGAGTAAAGTAAGACTTTATAACAAGAATAACACTCGAGTTCAAAATTGCTTGAGCAAATTCAGTCAGGTGAATGTGTGCTGCTCGTAGATTCGAAGAACACTGATGCCGTTAAGAAAGCAGCAAGCTATTTTATAGGTCTGGTGGACGGCGGGCCTGGCTGGTAGCGCACAATCATCCAGTCGCGGTTCCTTATCAAGCGTGATATGAATAAACATATCACGATCGTAGAGTGGGAGAAATGATACAGGATGATTCTATAACCTTCCATACGCAATTTACGTCTCGATGTTGAACCAAGTCTGCAGGAGACGGAATATTGGAGGAAAATTGTGATCTCATAACTGAAAATTTAATTGAAGATGGGCAAAGAGAATCAAAGACTGGAGGAAAATCGTAATATTTTAGCCGGCGAAGGGAAATCGTGAAAATACTCAAAGAGGAAGGGAATTAGAAGAAGAATAAAATTTGAAGAAAAATCTTAATCATACTAGTGATACAACTAACAATGAATCAATATTATAGTGAGAAGGAAATACCAGATCACCTATACACCTAAATGGCTGCATCATGGAAAATCAAATTTTCCTGTATCGCAGTCGCGGATTCAGAGCGCCTTATATTTAATTCCTATATAAGGTGAAGTGAGTGAATATCCGCACCACCAAGTTTCAAACATTTCTTCTCAAAATTTCGCTACAGCAAAATGAAAAATCTCGCCATGAAATTTAATCAAGTTTTTCTACTCCATTCAGACTAAAAAAAATTACAATTTTTTGAATACATAATTGTTTGATTCAGTATGAGGAGGTCCGCATTAATCTATGATTCTTTTATATATTTTAAAAATGGTCTGGTAATATTGAGGGCTCAAGATAGTGAATATACTTATCGACAAATATAAGGATAATTTATCTTACAAATTAAACACAAGACGCGATAAATATTGATAAAAAAAATGATGAAATGTTGGGGCCAGATGAGTAAAGAGTTACTTGTTCTAATTTGATATATTACATCATACAGAAAATGTTGTAATTATTCCGATGTTGAGAATTGAAAATAAATTTTTACGATAATGAAAAGACAGATCATCATCTAGACTGACTCTTCAATGCCCGGCAGTAAGTAAATCAACTTTTTTCACAAATGCCTTGTTTTCGTCTGTCGACCATGATCAAAATCCTGGAGTTCGGAAGAGTATTTTTTTTTTCTCCAGAAAATAGACAAAGAAAACGAAAAAAAAAAAAAAAAGGTAACTGTGTAACTGTAATCTTACAGTAATTTTCTATTCACATATTTACAGAATCATGAAAACGCTTTGTCAAGCATGATTAACTATGACGAAATAAGCATGATCGAACGTTAAAAACTACGTATGTATGTATGTATGTATGTATGTATGTACATACATAGCTGGCCACTAAGCAATCGCCAGCACGTAAGATAAGTAAAAGATTTGTAAATCAAAATCAGTCACTCGGTTCAGTGGAGGCGGTATTTTTTTATCCGAAATGTTCGATCCACTGAAATTATGCCCGCGGTCAAACGAGCGGTTAAAAAATCGCTGGTCATACCTAATCCCTCGCTGTTAGCGCCAGTGCAGTACATAAACGATCACCAACGGCTGTAGAAGTGGGGACCCCGGTTGTTAATTTTTTATTACATAATTATTACATACTACATTCACTTGCTGAATCATTGAAACGGCAATGTCGTTTTAAAATTTTAAAGATACAGAACTACGTTCCTGAAAAATTGATGATTGTCATTTTCTGACTATCGGAAATTGAATTTTTCTCCTAACAGGAAACGGGAAACTGAATGAAATGCTTATTGTAAGAGCCAATTTATTCGATGCTATGTTAATAATTATAGTCACATGTTCTTTGCATACATACGAGATTATGCAAAATACGGCTTGAAACAATTCACGAATCCTATTTATGAATTTATGATGTATAATTCTCCAGGATGATGCATGACGATTTTCTTGACACAAACTGTGAATTTCCGTTGCGAGATCACATCGCATTATACATACCTTCGAGAATTAAATAAAGTGCTTTAAACCTGTATATCTACAATACCGCATGATGCAGCCATTCTAGTTGTGCTCGCGATCTGGTATTTCCTTCTTACCGAACGATGGATTCCGTAGAGTATAATGATTGAGATTTATTATTTCAAGATTCTTCTTATTTTTTGTCTCTAATTATACTGTTTGGATATTCTCACGATTTATTTCTACAAATTGAAATAGGCAGGATAACAATTTTTCTCCAATTTTTCGTCTTCTGCAGACTTGATTCAACATCAAAGCGTATGATCGGATGTCGACGGTCGTAGAATCATCCTGTGTCATTTTTCCCACTTTACGGCGAGATGTGTTTATCCATATCACTCTTGATAAGAAACCGCGGCTGGATGATTGTGCGCTACTAGTCAGGCCCGCCGTCCACCAGACCTATAAAACAGCTTGCTGCTTTCTCACCGGCATCAGTGTTCTTCGAAACTACAAGCAGCACACATTCGCCTGACTGAATTTACTCGAGCAATTTTGAACTCGAGTGTTATTCTTGTTATAAAGTCTTACTTTACTCGATCGATCATCATGAGGCTGAACTCCATCATCCCGAACTTCAAGGCTCAGACCACCCAGGGACCCATCGACTTTTACAAATGGCAGGGAAACTCGTGAGTGTTGAATATACTTGAAAAAAAAAAAAAAAAAATAGAAACGTAACGAAGGATAACGAACGAAATAAAAAATTTCTGGTCCGTTTTATAGATGGGTAGTGCTCTTCTCTCATCCGGCTGATTTCACTCCCGTCTGCACGACGGAATTGGGTCGTATCGCGGTCCATGCTCCAGAATTCGCAAAGAGGAACACGAAGCTGTTGGCCCATTCCTGCGACAAGCTCCAAGACCACGTCGACTGGGTAAACGACATCAAGTCCTACTGCAAAGATATTCCCGGGGAATTTCCGTACCCCATCATTTCTGACGCCGAGCGTACCCTGGCTGTACAACTCGACATGATCGACGAAGAGAACCGAAAGAATCCTGACTTTGCTCTAACCGTTCGTGCTCTCTACGTCATCAGCCCTGACCACCGTCTCCGCATATCTTTCCTCTACCCAACGTCGACCGGGAGAAATGTCGAGTGAGTTTTTTTTTTTATCTTTGGATCATTGTCATTCGTGATGAATTCACTAACTTTTATTTCCAAACTTGACCACTTCTTTTTTTGTCTATACAGTGAAATCCTGAGAGTGATCGACTCCCTGCAGCTGGTAGACCGGATCCCCGAAGTTGCCACACCAGCAAATTGGGTGGTGAGTTATCTTCTTTTTAAAGTATAATTACAGCTCATTTCTTTTTTTTTTTTTTTTTTTTTTTTTTTTTCAATATTCAGTGAATAACTCTGTTTTTTATTCTTCCTACAAGCCCGGAGAAAAAGTCATGATTCTGCCAACGGTCAAGGAAGCAGATATCCCTAAGCTCTTCCCAGGTGGAGTTGACAGAGTTAGCATGCCTTCCGGAAACGTTTACGTCCGCACAACAACCGACTACTAATTATAAAACGCTATGACTTAGATTCAGATAATTCCCAAGAAACTTGTAACTATATTTATGTTAACAATAAATGATAAGTCTGACCAAGTTCGCAACTTTGTGTATCTATTATACCTCTTTCCTGAGGAGAATATCCCGAAAACTAAAAGAGATAAAAATTTGTCGGGACGTTTCCGAGATTCCAGTGCACTCTGCAAAGCAACTCGGATTTAATAGCTCAGAATGGCTTTGCAGACCTATGAGAAACAATAAATAATTTCCATACTATAAACTCGCGATCACAAAAACGATCATATGCGTATATAATATTATAGGACAGGGTTATAGGACCAGGACAATTCTACAGAGAAATATTTTTTTCAACGATTATTTCAGAATCTCCAAACGATAATCCGTAATAATTATTATTATTACAATTTATTATGTAATTTGATTATCGCGCCTTATAAAATAGTCCGGTTCGAGACTAAATTCACCGTGGTCCGCGTAAATTTCCCAGAATCACCCGCGTAACGCGGCTTCCGGTCAGTTGCCATTGGCTAGGGGATGCAACAGGTTCGTGTTTGTTGTCCCAATTCGTGCTAATCTAATTCAGAGCGACGGTTTATCTATAAACAAGTATTCCGGATTATCGTGAGTTCAGCTAATTTGTGCGTTAATTGAAGACAGTGAAATCGGCCGGTAAATATATGTAAATTATATTCGCGGTGATCGGCAAGTGTGTGAATGCGTCGGCAAGGGATGGCTACGGTAAAAGCGACGCCACCTCCGCATCTCGCTAAAATCATTCCCTACGCGTTTGTCTATTTCCATACTTAACCTAAAATCATTGCCCGCCAAAAAATGCATACAATTAGCACAGGTTATCGCGACGTGCTACCATCTATCAGTCGGGGCAGCGTAACATCATGGCACCCATGATCCTCCGCAGCGCGTTAGTCAGTTGTTTTCGGCCGGGGGGTGCAACAGGTTCACGTTTGCTCTCTTTACGCGAATCTAATCGTATACGGCTAGTGTTTGAATTTATCGTAAGTGCAACTAATTCGGGTGTTGATTAAAGACAATAGAATCGGCTATTAAATGTAGATTATATTCGTGAGTTCGGAATAAATTTTGGTTGTGTTGGCCATATTGTACCGGCGAAGTGTCGAGCGTGACAATTCACACCCCGGTAAAAAGTCTCTACGCGGTTTGTTGTAGTCAGAAGGTTTTTTTTCTTTCGCTGTCGAATGTCAGAGAATGTAATTCCTTAGAGATATCGTGAAAAAATATTGTGAAATTTTTAATATTTATGAAATTCGCTGTGTCGCCGGGTAATAAGATTTCATTTTAAAGTCAAGACTGTTGACGCATTCACTCGAACGGCAAATTCGAAATACCCCCTAACTATATAATGTAAATGTGCGGTCAATCTCCCTAACACTAGGTATTTACAGCTTCGGTATATTAGTCATTTTCAGTCAAGTCGAAATTTTTGCATTCAAAAAATAGTTTTTATATTAAATTATTTAGGTTTAATATTCACGGAATCAACAGAGAAATAATAATTCGTCGAAGCGCCGCGGAGGAATAAAAATTCGTGTCAAGGTTAAGTTTGTTTACATTCAGCCGTGCGCGTACCACGATTCTCAGCGTCCTTTCTGTTATTTATTCGTTGGTAAAAACTTCTATTTTATTGTCATAAATATATATACAATATATTGTCGTAGTAGAATCATCGAAATAAAAATATTATTTATAGTGAGTCGGAGAGTTTGTTTTAATCGTACACAGTGCGAGTGAGGAGCTGCCGCGGTATGGAATATAATATAAATCAGTGAGCAATAAAATAAACTCTTTTATAATAATAAATATCATCCGAATGTATAATAAAAATACAATGTTTTTAAATTCTGCCCACCGTATGGAATCTATACGCATATAATAAATTTGCAGTTCAGTGTAATATTCTTCTAGATCTTATAGCTAATTAAATAAATAAAAGTTCAAGCAGCAGTGAGTGAAGTTTTCCCTAAATTCAACCCCCCCATCTGGAGCTGCCACCGCCGCCCCCCCCCCAAACGCCCCCATGAAAGTGATAAGTGTTTTTAAAATCTATATAAATACGCCGTATGTTATTCATACATATAATATATTTGCAGTGTAGTGTCCCATTCTAGCTATTCATCGTTCCCGAAGACCTAGCCGTGTATCCAGAGCAGTGAGTTCATAAAATAATAGAAAATTCCTCGGTTAATCTGCCGATTCACGCGACGATTTTTCGTTAGAGTAAGCGTAGAGAGGCCGTTGTACACGAACTATCTCCTTCTCTTCCGCTCCAAGTTTCTAACCATTGACTATTTATCTATTGTGTTGGCTCGCGTTTTTCCTGATAATTTTTTCGTAAAATAAATCTCATTTATCGATCATTATTTTTTTCTATAATTATTCGCTGATTCGCAATATTTATTCAATTAATTCTATATTTCGTTGATAAAGCTTCACAACGCATTGCACTCATATACGTATAAATCTATTAATAATCGAATAGGATTTTGTAAATCAACCCGTTCGTTCGCGACATCCAACCGAAAGGGTTTATATTTACGATTAAACATTTAAGAATTAAGTAGGAAAAATATATCCGATGAAATATTTTATTTATAATTGTCATAAAAAATTATTATCATCGTTATTGAAGTATACGTGAAAAGTATAAAACGTATTAACGTTACATCATTATTATAATCACAATTTATATGGCTGTATATAGTATATACCTAGGTATAAAAAAAAAAACACAAACTACGAAACGAGACGACTTTTATCTTCGTTTTTTTTCTTTTCTTTTTCCCTATCTGGCGTAAACATTATCCTTATAAAGAAATATCGTTAATTGGTAAGGTTTGCTTAAATCAAGACTTTTTTAAGTACACCAATAATCCTTCTCTGGATTCGTTTGATACGAATTTCGACTTTCTTCATTCACAGTTGAGATCTCTGGGTTGAGACTTGATCATGTATTCCCATTATTCCGCAATCGTCAGTTCTGAATATGAGGATAAATTAATAAATCGACCAAACAAATAATTAAATGTTGTTATTTTGATATTAAAAATTACGGAAAACAATTACCTAAATTATAATTACAAAAGCTCAGAAAAGCAGGAAATAAAATGGGCAGGATAGAAAACGGGGGAAAAATAACTTGCCGCAATTAAAGTAATAATAATTGTCCTCGTGTAAATTCAATTGAAACATCGAAACGCTTCTAATAACAAATAATAGTCGTATATTTTCTCTTTTACATATACAAGGGATAATGTAATATTTAAATATTATACTAAAAAATCGTAAATGGTAACAATTATTCAGGTTCCCCCTATCCGATTTTTTTTTCTTTTCATTTTCTTTTTCTTTCAATGATTGTTTTTATACAATTTACAATAACAAGTGATATCAACAAATATTATATTTCTCATTATCCGAATAGTAGATGGAGAATAATAAAAATAATGGTAAAAATAGAAAAAAATCTATCAAAATATTAATAATATTTGTAACATTAATAGATCTAGCTGTCGATTATACTTCGCACGCAATTTATTATTCATCATTTTGTTGATTTTGGAATCAATTTGATTCGAAACGAAAAAAAAATGTTTAAAAAGTGAAAAAAAAAAAAAACAAATATGAAAAAAGAACTGTCTTATAATTATAAAATATTTGCGTACGATTAACGAGTGTTCAAATTTCAACGACGAATTCATATTCAATATACATATATAATAAATAAATATACATTTGAGCTACCCAAACCGAGTTTTATATTCTATTAGCAACACAGTAGTAGCAGAAGTAGTAAAGTCGAACAAGATAAATGAACCCCTGCGTGGAATGAATGAATGTATGAATTTCATCTGCTTTTTTCTTTTTTTTTTTTCTATCACTATTTATAAATGCAACTTGAAACTTTTTGATTAAAAGTTCTACAAACCGCGCCTTAATATATATTCTCATAATAAATTTTTTAAACGTGGCTTTATTATTCGTGCGTTTATCAATTTGTAAGACACGAGCTAATCTTATCGTAAGTTGATTACGTAATATCTACGATATTTTGTTTATTATTATTTTATTTCATTTTTTCTTTTCTTGTTTAATCTTGTTTATCTTATATATATATGTATATAGTTTCACAGTATATATCTATACTAAGTGATAATCTACAGCAAAATCTTTGTATAGCCGTATTTTTTATATATTTCTTTTTTTATATTATTATTATTACTTTACTATATATTTCTAATGATTTTCTTATTTTTTCATTAAATTTTTTTGTCATTATTACTTTTCTTGCGGTTTCCCAAAACTCCTGCCAATTAGAAATCTATTTCTTTGATTTTTTTTTTTTTTCTTTAATCAACGAGGAAAAGAAACGTGATGGAAAAAGCAGGGAAAACATATATTTTTGTTTTTTTTGTTTTTTGGGATCGCTTTGGGCTTGCTCTGTCTGTCGTGGCTAATCACTCTTCACAATTTGATTAACTTTTCCGCTTACATATGTTCCGGATGAGTCCTAATACAGTCGATTAAATCTGCAGGTTTCAATTCCCCAACGCAGATCCTATGGATTGCTGTAAAAAGTGGGAATCTAGCTTCCATATCCTTCGATTTAAGCATGTAATTAACTTCTTCCGCCGTAAAAGGTCCTTGGAGTTTCTGTCCGTTGAGCATCTCAGTTTCCAGCTCCGCGATGCTCTGTAAAAAAAAAGAAATCGATGTTTTTTAAATCAATTATTCATCAAAACTTTACCCCAAAAGCTCTAATAATCAGTGAATATAAAATCCTCGCACCTTTCCCGTTCGGACGAAAGCTTCTGATACTTTTCTGTTCCTTCCTCCGTAGCAAGTAGTTATTAAATCTGCGACCCCGCAACTTTCGAAGAAAGTCGATAGTTTACCACCAGGAAAAAAAACGTCGACAAATTTAATCATCTCCATTAGTCCAAGTCTTATAACAGCGGCCTTTGTATTATCCCCGAGTCCCAAACCGTCGACAAATCCGGCGCCACAGGCTACAATATTCTGTAATTAAAATAACCATCAGATTATTAAGAAAAGGAAGATTTTGAAGGCTCCAAAAATTCGTTTTAGGCTTTTCTTTTAAAGTACTCAGCATCAGTTTGATAGTAAGACGTATTATTTCAATCTTGGTTACGGGTTTGGGGTTTTTTGAATACTTTTATAGATCATTTAGTTACCTTAAGGGCACCGCAGCATTCAACTGCGTCAGTATCTTCGACGACGACAACCCTGAAGTAAGAAGTCTGAATAATGTCTCTAAGGAAGGGGGCAACAAGTTTGTCTTTGCAAGCTGTAAAAAAGAAAAAGATGATTAAATTCTGGGCTTGATGCAATTTATCCACGATATTTACTTATTATGTAGAGAAATAAATGAAAAATGAAAAAATTTGAAGATAGAAAAGTATGAAAAATTCTTTTTCATCGAATAAAATAATCAGTCAAAAGCTTATCACGCAGTCGTTTATCTTTTGGCTGTAAATTACGCTCTTAGAGATAGAGATAGAAAAGATAGGATATACCAAATCTAATCCCATCAATATAACAGATTATAAAAATTATTCATCTATCATTTCCGACCGACTTCTAAGATCCCTAAATCCTATCAATAAAATAAAATGTTTCTAGCTTATTTGAGAAAATTTGTCAAGAATGATTTTTGTTTTTTCTTTTCTTTTTTGTACCCTAGCTGAATGACAATTTCACATTCTCTGCCTGTTCAATTACTCGATTATCTATAAAACAATTTTAAGAAAAATTAGGTAATATAAAAAATAAACACGTGTTTCTAAATTAACGATGCAATGTAATCTCGAAAAGTGAAGATAATCTGTTCTTGGTCGGACATTACCAATAAATACTACAAGTTATTTTCTCGCCCGTTATCACCTAAAAAAAAAAAAAAAAAAACTCTGCCTTATCTCTCTGCAGCTCATTCCGATGCTTTGACGATATACACATATGATCATTACGTAGCTAATTTTAAAACATTTTTAAAGTCTCGATGATAATACGAATATTTGACTAGTTGCAGTGAGTAAAGATATATGCGCGTACTTAGATATATAACAATATAAGTTATAGATAAGCGTATGAGAAGAAAATTGTATTTTTAGTTTTTTTTTTTTCTTTTTTTCTTCTAATCTTCTAGTCTTTTCTTATCTTAAATCGAGGTTACATTATATTTTCTTTGATGTGAATAATACGAAGAGAAAAAATATCCGAACATAATTACCGATTGTAGTTTCGCAAAAATTCTCGTCCGCAACTTCGGAAGCGAGATTAGCGCCCATTAAAACAGAAACCGGAATTTTTAATTTTTCAGTTATTATGTGTGAGATCAGTTCGATGCCTCCACCATCCCGTTTGTCGAAACCCTGCGAATAATGATTATTAAAAAATGAAATCATTTTATATATACCATTTATTAGATACTTAATTCATTTGTATATAAAAATATAAAATTAAAATTATTATTTATATTAACACGTCGCCGATCTACAGTCGGAATGTATACTTCTTAAATAAAGTAAAAGAATCTCGTTTACCTTGATCAACGAGAGACCAACAGCTGTTGGTTTTATCTTTCCAAGAAGAGTGCTGCATATCCTGTGAATAAACTGATGCGGAATTACGAATATCAGGATATCAGCGTCTCGGGCAGCCTCGAGTACGTCCGGCACCGCTACCTGAGATAGTTTCACATAAATATAGTATACAAAAAATTTCATTTTTTATCAACATCAAAGAAAAAAAAAAAAAACAAATTCAAAAAAGGGATTCAAATTCTATTTATTTATTTATTTATTTATTTATTTACTGCTTTTCTCGTCACGGTTTACTGTACATATTATAATATATAGTTCACCTACATTTATACCTGCATATATATCTATACGACAGACGCCTGACCTAGAGCAATTCAACCTTGCGGTATAGTGGCGGTGCGTGTTTAATTAATGATCCTTATCTAAATCTCTCTCCGAGTTAGTATTGCTGCTGCTGCTGCTGATGCTGCTGTTGCAGTTCAAATAGCAAAAAACTAAAGCTAGGCAATATAACTTTATCTTTATTCAGGATATAGTATATACCGTTGTCTATGCACACATAACATACTCGTATACTAACACGTTAGTTAGCTAAGGTATATACAGTTGATACACACCTCACCTATCTGCAGAATCAATTTTATTACGGAGCAAATATCACCGCGCTTGCAGCAACACGGGCATGCGGTCGTTGTTATAGTATTAGCGTAGTTATTCGCAACGTGGAATTTTCTGGTTTTCAGGTATATGCACGGTATGTATGTATACGTATCTATATAACCGTGTAAAAGTGTTATATATAAACTAACGTCTGCAACCTTCGCACCGCAATCGATACACCGCGGTGTGTGCAATACGTATGTATGTACGTACCTATATGTATATTATATACTAGTATATACACCTTATATATCTATAAAATACATACGTATACGTATATATATGTATACATGCATTTGAGAATCACGATTTAATTCTAGATGTACATATATTGAAGAGAAGCGAATTTTCATCGACAAGAATTAGAATTGGAAGTTTGCGAAAAAAAAAAAAAAAAAATTGTAAAAAATAAATAGAAAAGATAACCGATCGAATATCCGATAGAGTTAGCGCAATTAGTGATGATCCATGTATGTGTGTGTGTGTGTGTATAGTACGAATGTATATATGTACATAATATACATATATACGAAGATAATTAATCATTTATTCAATGAATAAATCCACACATTCGGAGTAAAGAGACTCGAGGTCGCCGCATATTATATTATGCAGGTATATATGTATATATATATATATATTTATGTATACACGTAAATATCCATATAGACGATTGTCGTATGTATGTACATACAGAAAAGTTACGTAAGTGTAATATGTACTCGCGCATATATTAGTGTGTATATATAAAAGAATTTTTTCGCTACTGACATAATTATGGAAAGAAAAACAACAACAAAAAAAAAAAAAAAAAATACAAAAATTTCTAATTTTTCATTCTATTTCACATTTTTTTTTCTTCTTCTTTTCTATATAATATGTACTCGTTTTTTCTTTTTCAAAATTAACTGTAAAAATTGAGTTTTTCATTTTTTTTTTTTTTTTTTTTTTACAAATTTTCTTCTGCGCTTCTATTCGTGATAATTAAAGTTTCCAAGGTGAAACTATACATACATGCAGATACTCGTTAAATATTCGTACATTATTATGTATAGATATATATATCTCATTGTACATACATACTACGTACATACATATAGTATGTACTTTTCATTAAATTACATTACACCAAATGACGCGCGTTGCTGCCTATAATATATATACATATCTATTTATCTCGCTATTTATTGTTACACTAAATTATTTATTCAAGGTTATCATTTGTTACACGCGTCATATACCTACACCTAGATGCGATTAATTAATCAGTAATTGTCTCGTTAAATTGAAAGAAACGAGGGGGAAAAAAAATACGTCGCTCGATTTTAATTTTAAAATATTTATAATAATATTATTATTATTATCATTATCAGTCTAATCTGCTGTTATTAACGGGTCAATTAAAGGTAGAAAATTGACAATCTTTAAGTTCAAATATAGAATAGAATAATAATATTAATAACGATAAGCGTACTATATTTAAATATAATTCATTTGATACATGATAAATATAATATATATGTAATAATATACGAACCACATTTTCAGGAAGTTTGTGGCCAGGAAGATACTTGACGTTCTCATGTGACTCGTTTATTATTTCGGTCAATTTTTTACCGTCTATCAATTCCTCGTAAACGTACATAGTCACTTGGTCCTCGAATTGGGGTAATTTCTTGGCATTTTCACCAACTATTTTAGCAATAGCCGATCCCCTATAATAGGATATACGAACACACGTGTATATGTATAATAGGTATATATAATTATAAATTTAGGTATATATACACGATTCTTAATACACATTCATTAGTAATAAAATATTTCGTTAAATTCCGAACACGATCAAAATGTTAAATAAGAGATTAATATCAATTTTTTTTTTTTTTTTTTTTTTTTTTTTTTTTTTTTTTTTTTTTTCCTTTCGATGACCTTTTGTGGACTTTCAAGGCCGTTGTAGAAAAATATTTCGATAAATAGATGAAAAAAAAAAAAAACCATACGCGCATACCTATATGATAAGCAAGTTTATCAAGTTTCAATTAATATTTACATCGTCGTAAGAATAATAATAATATTAATAATAATAATAATAATAATAATAATAATTAGATGAAGAATAATAACTAAATTTGATATATTTATGTTTTGTGTACGTATACAAGTATGTATATTATATATTTATTTATGGTCAATGACTTTGAATACACGTGTATGTATCATGTACTACGTACAATAAAACCGGTTGTTTACAAATTTAGATAGAACAACGTAACGTAAATGCATATATACGAGTATACGGTACATACGTACGTTCGTATGTATGTATGTATGTATGTATGTATGTATGTATGTATGTATAAATACGTAGATACTAGTTTAAATCGTCACGGTGATTCAGTATAAACTCATATGTACATAGTGTACTCTGCACTTTCACCCGCGTCAAAAGATCACTATCTTCGGAGACTATATTTAAAACCGGAATCTTTCCGTTGTTCTGTCACATCGCCGGTAAAAAGAGAAAAGGAGAAATAAAACCCGAAATATCAAACCTCAATATCCACTTCCTCTTGTTTTTATCATATTAGCTCGAAAATCGGAGGAGGAAAAAGAATATAAAAAAAAAAAAATGGAAATTTTTGTATCAACTATTATTATTCTTATTATTATTCTTATTATTATTATTATTATTATTATTACGTACGCATGTGCGTCTGCATAGATCGTAACTCGAACCGCGTGCTACTGCATAATAAAGCATAGTTTAGCCTATAGTATAGAATAAAATAATGGACTAGTTTCGAAAAATTGCTGACTTTAAAACCTTAAAAACGAGAAATAAAATGTATGATCGATCGGGGGGATGACTTACCAGTTGCCAGATCCTACGATACAAACACGCTGTCTTTCTGACATGGTTACTAATGCTGCAGTAGTTCGAAGTATACGTAGTATAACGTCTATAAGTACGTAGAGAGAGTTCAGCAGAGTCTTCTTTACAATAGACACGAATTAATATCAGTCTATACGTATATTTATTATAGAGTAAAGCGTGTATCTTTGTCGCGAGGTTCAGTTTACTCCTCGGCACACGCGAATATCGTCCGTCCGTCTGTCTCTGACGCGAAATTAGAACTGAGCTGAGGGCTCTGAGCCGCTGACAACGATACTACGATACTTATGTATGTGTGTAGTAGAACCAGCCAGGCAGAGCAGCAAAGGCGCCGAGAAAGAGAGTGAGAGAGAGAGAGAGAGAGAGAGAGGAAGGGAGGGAGCAACGAGAGAACCGAACAGCAATGAATTTCACCCGACTCGAGAAACGGAACGCTGTGAGAACCGAGACGTAGTTATAGGTACGTTCGTTCGGTACGTTCAAGGATCGAAGAAAATTAGTGGGGATAACCGACGACCAATTGCGACGTGTTTTGATAAGCAGCAGCCGTATAAAGCGTCGAGCAGTGATGACGAAAATATTTCGCGATAGGGGAATATACGATTTACCGTAACGTTCTTTTTTTTTTTTTCGAATTTATTTAGTACGATATTGCGGAAATGAAGAAAAGCGATAAGGAAAAGCTCGATTTGTTTAGTCTTAACAAACCGCCAGCGAGGGAAACAATCTGCGGTTTACAATTTGCAAAATAGTCGATTTAAGGATCCGCCCGTCTAGTGACTGCGCCGATGCTTTTATACGCTAATGGAAATTTTCTACGTTACGCATGCGCGGGGCGATAATGGTAATTCATAAAAGCGGCGAATTCGGTTTTCAGAATGGAGATATTTTTGAATTTTTGCATTTTGTTTGTCCGTGACGATCGATTTCCGCGTTTCGTATCATAAGCCCGAGCTTAAAGTTTATCTTGACGATCTTATACAAAGAAAAAAAGCAACAAAAAAAACGCAGATTATAGTCGTAAATTTATAGCTTTAGGATAAACCGGGAAACGTAAATTTTTTTTCCCCCAGATCAGCGGAATATTTCGATTCTTATTACCCGACGATATTATCCGATCCCACGTTTTATCATGAATCAATATTCGCTCTGTACATAAACCGATACGAATTCCGTCTATTCAAGTCAATTTTGAACTTGAAATCTTTCCGTTATTAGTTCCATCGTTGGAACTAACAGGCCAATTTATGCCAAATGTATAGGTACTACAATTTAACGGTGGAAAAATTTCGGGGATATTGTATAAGTATCATGCGTTAGAACTGTTAACGTTGCGTGTTGCCACGTTACGCGTTTGTATAGGCCACGTGGCCTGAACTTCGAACCTTACGAACAAAGTTATCGTTTAATGAATAATTTCAATTCGCAATTATTGAATGACAAATAAAATAATTTGACTATCCCTATACTCTCCTATATCGTGTTTCATTCCAAACCCTTGAATATTCAAGTAATACTGTTCATTCTTTTCGTAGGAAAATTACCTCCGATTATTCAATACAAAAAAATGATAGAAACTTTATTTAAAGAAAATGTCGATAAATATATCTTATTAAAAATTAGAACGGTTATAATTGTCTTAATTTTTTTTTTTTTTTTCATTCGATTCTTAATTACGAAGATTCGAGAATCGTTTATCGCACGAACGAATGGAATATTTTTTTTATTCTCCGTCTGTTTGAACAGTTGTTTTTTTTTTTTTTTTTCGTGTCGATTAATAGAGGGAAGTATTATGTAACAATTGATCGTGTTTTTCGTCTGTATGATAGTCAGAAAATGATACGAATACTCAAATTTCAATATACATATGTTCGAGAATTTTGAGTAAAATTCTTATCAAACTCAACGAATTATAATTTCGTAATTGTTTACGTAACCTATTGACTCAATTGTCTAATCGAATATAATGATATTAATAAGAAAATAGCGATGAATTATAGTTAGTTTTGTTTTTTAATGAAAATATGAAAATTCGTTGTTATTTTAATTCCTGAGGAGTGGAAATTGATTAAGTAGATTATAAAAACCGACGTAGGATTGACCGAACATGAACATAACCTGAAAAATTGTAAAATAACAACTCTGGACGTAGCGATGAGCGTTGAGTAGCGGAATCTGTTGTCGATTTTAGAAACTGAGTTAATTTTTGTAAGACGAGTTCCGTAGGGTAAAAGGCTTGTGTCAGATCAATAACATTTGAGATTTTTTTTTTCTTTTCATTTATTATTATTTATTAGAATGGATAATAGATTGATTGATTTCAAATTATAATCGACATGGTAAATAATGAATGCATACTCTATTATCGTTCGCTTATATATTATATTGTATTATATTATATTATATTATATTATATTATGTTATAATTATATTATAATTATATATAGTTCATAGTTTAATATTTAATCATGTACATACAAACACAGCCAATAAATGAATAATTTTTTACCAATACAATGAATAAATTCGCTTGAAATTCAGAAAATCTCTATATATATATATATATATATATATATATATATATATATATTATATTATGTAATGTATGTTAAATGTAGGTATATGCATGTATGTATGTATGTATGTTATAATATTATAGCGTTCCTCAAATAATTTTCTCGATACATTTCGCTGGGGCTTTTTTTTTTCTTTTATACCCGCTGACGTTATCGCGTAAAAGCCTATAGATACTCTTTATTCGGTGCCTAGTTTTTTTTTTTTTTTTTCAATCTATTTCTTTATTTTATCTTTATTTTTAGCTCGATTACCGATAGTACTTAACGTTGAGTTTTTTTGTTTTTTAGTTTTTAATTATGTTTTTTTTTTTTTTTTTTTTGATAACGCTTGATAATTATAATTATAGTTATAATAATATGCGGCGTAATTTTGGAAATAGTTCCTTTTCACACCATATACATATACACATATACATAAATATATAAATATATATATATATATATGTATATATATATATATATATCTTGATATATGTATACATCACAGGCTGCAATTATGTATCCACACTTTCATTTAGATCCAAAACTTATATTGGGTATTTAAAAGTGCAGAATAATATAAATTTTTTTTTTTTTGTTTTCTTTGTTTTTTTTTTTTTTTACTTGCTTTCTTCTTTTTTTTTTTTTTTTTTAACAATAATTTATAATTATTAATTGCATAATTGCATATCCACTTGCTGACTATATATCTATAAGGCTTGTCTTGACAATTATTATTATTATTATTATTAATAATGTTGTTGTTTTTTTTTTTTTTTTCTTCGTTTATATATTATTATTATGTATATATTATATACATATTTATAAATGTAGGCGATTTCAAGGAACCACATAATTTCAGGCAGTTTAATAATTATATACGTCTCATACTATTTATGTATATATCCAACTGCATATTATATATACTATATACCTACTAATATATTTTTTGAGATTTTTTTTTTGGACATAAAATATTACTATTATTATTATTATTTTTATTATATCAATTTATCATATGATCGGCAAGAATCGCGGTTGCAGCTTTTTTTTTTTTTTTGTTCATATTTACTTATTATATACGTAATATGATTTTTTTCGTTTTTCTCTTTATTTATTTGTTTATTTATTTGTTTATTGTTTAGCTTTGAATCAAAATTTTCGATATTACTGACTGCTGCAGGGTTCGAAAGTACATATATACATATACATATATATATATATATATATGAGTATGGATATTGTGAACTTTGAGAGAGAAAAATTTGTAAAATTTAAAAGAAAATTTGACTTTTTAATAATAATAATTTTTTTTTTTTTTCTTTCTTTTTCTTTTAATTTTTCAATTCAAATCATAATCAGCGAAACACAAAATTTGTGCGGGTGTATGTTCAATGCCTTTTTACTTGTATCATTTTTTTTTTTTTTTTTTTTCATGTTATCAATTACTTCTTATTGTTTGGCTAAAATTATGTAGTTCAATGGATTTTGATAGTATATTATTAAACACAGATTTTGCCAGCACGGTGAAAAAAGTACAAAAATAACAAGAATAGAGAATTGGACAAACTGGACAAATATATATAGATATTATTATTATTATTTCTATTATTATTATTATTATTATTATTATTATTATTATTATTATTATATAATTTTTTTTTGTATGTTCGTTCGTTTCAATGTTTATATTATGTTAATTAATTATGCGCAATATATGTAGATATATGTATGTATGTGTTTTTATGGCAATTGCGAGGTGTTCCGTGCGTCCCGTACGTACATACAAACGTACATCGACGAAGAAAACCAAAGAAAAAGAAAGGAAAAGTAAAATCTTAATCTCATCAACAATTTTTTTTTTTTTTTTTTTTCTGCATTCATTTCATTGTGTTTGATTTAATTTTTTTATTTTTTTTTCTCGTTTGTTCGCAAGTTTTTTTTTTTCCGTTCGCACGTAACACCCGACACGTAATAATCCGATAAGATATAATGTATAATATATATATATATATTTTCTCAGGCTTTATATTATAATATAGTATATATATATATAATTCTGTGCTAATCATTACGGACATCACCGAGAATCGCAATATATGATCATATTATTTCGTTGCTAAAATCAGGGTGGCGACAAAAGACCGGGAAAAAACCTGGAATAGTCAGGGAACTTTGTAATATTCGGGGAAAAGTTAATTTTATAAATTCAAAGTGCGTTTTTTTTTTTTTTTTTTTTTTTTTTCAACTTATGACATTATTTGACATTTTTTAATATTGTTTTTTTTTTTTTCGAAAAGCCTTCGAAAATTTCCTGGAAAAAAAAAAAAAAAATTCAAACCTATTTTGTAATGGAATGATATGCGTTTCTCGGGAACTGCAATCGTCTTTGTTTCATAATTTTTTTTTTTTTTCACTATATTTAACCTTCTCGTAATTTTTATTTTTTTATTTTTTTCCTCCTTAAGAGTAAGTTGTAAGAACTTTTGATCTGTAATAACGCAATCCGTATAAATATTTGTAATATAATCAATTAATCAAAAATTAACATTACAATAACTTTCATAAAAATTATTGCTTATCATTCGAATATTCTCACTTGTACGAGTAGGAAATTTTAATTATATAGAAACTTCGATAGAAAAAGAGGAGAGAAAAAAAAAATTAAATTATCCATCAAATATTTTCATTCGATTATATTATAATTTTCTTGGAACTATATTCACAGTTCTGCAGAATAATCCGCGTAAGAAACGGAATAATAGATACTACTAATCCCCCCCCCCCCCATTCTGTCGAAAAACGTCATCAAGGAATATCGAATTTTTGTCTGGACAAAAGTCAGGGAATTTTATTTCAACCGAACTCCCGCCACCCTGCGTTAAAATAAAGGGGGAAACAAAAAAAAAAAAGAAAAATTTAATCGTCCGAAATCTTGAAGATACATTTTTTTTTCTTCTTCTTCCGTTACATTATAAAACGAAAACTGTTCAACAAGAAACGAAAAGAGAGAAAAAGAAAAAGAATAGAACACACATGAAGCAATTCTCGATGATTAAAGTTTTTTTCTTTCTTTTTCTTTCAATATACATACGTATATATAATTATATTTATATAAATATTTGAATAAAATCTCAACGCAGGATGAATATAATAATTATAGTATTAATAGAAGCGCAGTATGTATGCAGGTGTGATATATACATATACTATATATCACATGATGAATAATAACGATCAATAAATTACTGCCCAGCAGTGATTGAAAATATTGAAAACCGAAATGAAAGAAAGAAAAAAAGGTAAAAAAAATAAATAAATAAAAAAATTATCAATTAAAAATCGAAGGTGTGTATTAATTAAAAACAATAATTCATGTATATCCTACACTCGTATACATATATATATATATATAACATAAATTATCAGAAATAATAATATATAATATACAATCAGCTGAATTTTAGCATAAATAATTTCAATGCATAGGTAATTTGTATATACATATATAATATGTATAACATATAATATAGATATATATATATATATATATATATATATATATATATATATATTATATATTAATAATAATATCAATAATATTAGTAATTAACATTTAATCATAATAACAATATATAATATGAATATATATATATATATATATATAAGGTTTTTTTTTTTTTTTTTTTTTTTCATTTTTATAAGATATATACGCACAAGCATACAATATATCGGTTGATTTGGACCACAGCCTAGTTAGTGCACAGCTAATACAATATAATTATAATAATAAACGTATAATAGGGATTAATTATAATTTGGTCCGAAGAGCGTTAAACTTTATTACGGTATATATATATATATATATATATATATATATATATATATATATATATATATATATATATATATATATATATATATATATATATATATATATATATATATATATATATATATATATATATATATATATATATTATATATATATATATATATATATATATATATATATATATATATATATATATATATATATATATATATATATATATATATATATATATATATATATATATATATATATATATATATATATATATATATATATATATATATATATATATATATATATATATATATATATATATAA
>OX451210.1:2509789-2587549 GCA_949628255.1 Macrophya alboannulata | reverse complement strand
ATGTATATCTTTTATGCAGTTGCTAACTAGATTGGGGCTTATGTGCTTAGCGAGCCCGAAGCGTATGTAGACACGTTAATAATAAACTAAACGCAACTCATATTTGATCATAAATTGCTCTAGGGTCGTGGGATCCAATTCCTCTTCATTGTTCACGCTTGATTGGAATCTTGGATTTTTCAAAAACTCACGGTACCCCCTTCCCGCGGCGGGACTTCTCCATTGTTGATGAAAAATTGAAAATTATATTTGTCACAGACCGAGCACAACGGAGCGGAAAAAATATCACGTTGTTATATATACATATACGAATCGTGAGAAACGATAGATTTTTGCAAAATTGAAGGAAAAAAAGAAGGGAAAATAAATTTATAAATAAAAAAAAAAAAAAAAAAAAATAGATAGAGAGATTAGATACGTAGAATTCAGATATTCCAAATTTGGAAAATACGGTGATCTGTATTTTATGTATATCGATACAAAATCTTACCTTCTCAGGTGAAAATTCCTCTTTCCCTGCAGCTCCAGCTTGAATACACAGCAATTAACTGGCTAGAATTTTGTTTCGATCTTATTACACAGGATGCGTATAAAACACCTCAAAAAATTTGTATATATATATATTTTTTTTTTTTTTATCTATATGTACAAAGTATATAGTTCATATATATATATATATATGTATATATAATATCTTTGAACAATGACCACGTGACGTCGTTATGCTATATACTGATCCTGAGAACTGTTACGAGGAGATTAATCAAGGCGAATGAAACGAGTAATTAGAGGAGGTAGAATTTTGAGGGAGGGCGGGTGGGGGGGGGGGGGGGGGACGAGATGAGAGAACAAAGAGACAAGCTTGGGTACGTACATACGTGAAAAAAAAAAAAAAAACGAAACTCCAAAAACGTGGAGAAAAAAAAAAATCGAAAAAAAAAAAATTCTGATCAGAAAAAAAAAAAAAAAAATATAATATATCTGAGACAAATAGAGAGTTTATAGAGGTGATCCGCGGTGAGACACAATTGACGATACTAGAACAACGAGGTAATTTCTCCGTGGTGGGGACTATTTTGGATTGTGTGCCAAATAATCGTCCAATCAGAAGAGATCGGACCGCGGAGCCGTGACCAGCCAACTGATGAGCTATATTTTGATACACCGTTTGTTGGCCGCCACTCTTAAAGTCCATTTAAATATCTATTTATAATACTCAAGCCTTAACCAAGGGTAGAGACCGTACATGGATATCCACTGCGCAAAAAAGTTTTTTTCTCACTCCACGTCTGGCAGCGACGATATGAACATTTTTTTCTTTTTTTTTTTTCAATAATCTCTTCATTTTTCAATCAACTGTGATTTTATGTATGGGAATAGCTACAAGTCGAATCGTTGTGCAAAAATTCGGTTATTTTCAAATTCGCAAGTTCAAACGATGCTCGATATTCAAGGCTGCAGGTCCTTCGAAAACCTCAACGAATTTTATTTTATTTATTTTTTTCCAAGGTCGAAATTTGATGGTCAATGTCCAAACACTCATTACCCTAAATTTTCAAGGGTTTAGAATTCAGCTGATGGCATACCTGAACCAATTTTGTAAACAATTTTTTTCCCATCTCATGATCGACATTTTTTCCCCTATCCATCCGCGAGGCAACAATCTCGTAGTCTATTCGCAAATGGAGTAGTGGTGAGTACAGATTGCGAAGTCCGGATAGTGAGTGGAGTATACTGCAGGCTATAGGGTTTAGAAAACAAGCCTGCGGTCGACAGAAGGGAAAATAGTACAGTGAAAACTGCACAAGCAGAAGCAGCAGCAGCGGAATCGCAGGAAGCCGATAATGTCAGTCGCGGACTGCAACGGTAACACGAACACCGATACATCCCTTGACATGTCTCCTTCACAGAACGTTTGTACCCTCGTAATGGTTTGAGGAGAAGAAGGAAAAGGATGCAGTGGAATCGAAGGCGAATTACTTCAGGAGATGATAAATTCAAGGGAATATAAGATTATGGGATCGGGATTAGCTGAGGATGAGATCGCGGCGTCGTAATTTGCGATAAAATATTCCGCAAGATTGACGAATGTCCTGGGACATCGAATTTTCCGAAAAGACCGGGTATGCATGGACTTTAGATGTATCAAGTGCCAAATGTCGAGTATGAATAAGTGGGCTCTCGGATATTTTCAGCAGAAAATCTCGAACAGTGTAGGTCCGGATGTGGATGTGGGTTATATGGCTAATGTAAGGATGACACTGGGAACAGGATAAGGTTCACACGGTTCCTTCCTTGCGCCACTTGACTTTCCTCACGGTCGGTCGGAGTTTATGGTGAAAGTAAATCCACCCTTTCCACCTTACACTCGCTACTTCACACTTCTCACTTCCCACTTATCTCACTTCCCACTTCCCACTTCCACTTTCCTCTTCCGCTTTCATCCGACTTGTCACACAACTCAGGTCTCTTATTGCCGAATAGTCTACCGTGCAGAGTAATCTTTTGCCTTTGTAAAAATTCGCACCCGTTCTGTAATGAAATTTTCTCCACGAATCGCAAGCAGTTTTACAATTTTACAAGTTTTTTTTTCTCGACTTTTGTCGAAATTTCTAAACTATGTGAGACAAAATTTCATCGGAAGAAATAGAAAATGCGTAAAAAAAAAAATTCTGAATTTTGAACCGGCTGTGATAAATAATTTTCCAAAATTTATACCGTTGTAATAATTTTGCGCGGGTTGGAGGTATAAACATTTGACGTGTATACGATGGTTATACAAAATTAGGGTCAGTAATTTTGTAGAAGAGGAGGGATCAGGAAGTCATCGTTTCCCAGATACGAGATAGCGCAGATGCGTTTGAACCGAGGAGAGACGAGACACCATACCTAACCCTATAAAGAGCGATAAAGCCGAGGGTACGACGTTCATCATCTGGGAGGGGTTTCATTTAGCGAAGCATTAAATTTTAGAACGGTACGTGGCTCGCGTGACTCTCTTGAGGATCCTCTCTCTCGATATGGAAGCGAGGGGAGGTGAAACTGGGTGCCGGGGTTGAAAAAAAAAAAAAGAAAAAAATCAAGAGGAAGGAGAAATCTAGCCGTGAGGAAAAATTTTCCGCGTATAATTCGTTCTCGCAATATTTCTCTTCTTTTTTCGTTATTTTTTTGGGGTATATACATTACTTTTTCATTATTTCCTGCCGCTGTTTTTTTTTTTTTTTTTTTCAAAATTTTTTCTAATTTATTCAGATAATCGATCCCCAGGAGGATAATAATTTATAGGATAAATTCTTCTTCTTCTTTTTCGTTACGAAATATAAATCACGTTGCATTAGCTCTGGGTGCCTTATATATTATACATATACCTACCCAGTTATCTATATATAACAACCGAGTGAATTAATTTTAGATAAAGTTATAACGCCGTTGTACAGGGATAATCCCCGTCTTAGGTATATATACCATGTACAGGTCTATATACAAAATGTAAAAACAAAATAAAATGAAAAAGAGTCTTAGGCCTCTCTTCCAAACTAACCAATTATAAATATAATGGAGAATTTTGTGAACTCGAACCGTCGAAGAATATAATATATTGATTATTCGTGGAAAAAATATATTATTATACCTAGACGTATGTATGTATGTATGTACATGGGGTATATAGGTATATATATACATAAGGTAAACGACTGCAGATTCGTACTACTATATTAAGTGAGCGACTAATTAATTAGCGGGCTCCGAGGTTTTTTTTTTTTTTTTTTTTTCTCCTCTTCTTTTCTTACCGAGACATTTTTTACTCCCCTATATAACCGGGGCCGTGCAGGAGCGGTATAAATTACGGTATTTCAAACGGTTAATTTAACTAGGTATGTAGCTTCATATAATTATATTTTTCATATACTATATACCAGCTTGCTTATTATATAGAAAAAAAAGAGGGAAATTGAGTGAAAGATAAATATGAAAATAGAATTTAATATCATTCTTTCTCCTACTTTTTATATCTTCTTTCTTTTTCTTTCATTAATTTTCCTCTACTTCTTTGAACGATTATGGTACATCAAAGTCGACCCCTTTCTCTCTTTTTTTCTCCTACAAAAAAAAAATGGAAAAAAATAAGAGGTTTTCGTATTCCATATCCTCATCGATCGTTTTGAAAGGAAGGTAGCTGTTCGTCGGATATAGGTACCCGTAATGCCCAACGAACATATATAATTGTACAGCCAACTCTCTACGTCTATATCCAATTATGCACTTCCTCGCTGACTAGCCAGACTCTGAACTATGGAGTAGGTATGGAGTATAGATATATGTCTAGCATGTTTAGTACCGAAGTTAGCTAAACAGAATTACTGCTGTCGCATGCGGCCTGCTTTGTAATAGAGTTAAACTCCGAGTATACCTACGGTTCTATAAAACAAATTTTCTATTTCTGTGTAAAACGGTGTAAATTTTTGTATTTTGATTTACTTAACCGTTTATAGTAAATTATAGCAAAATTGGCCCAGGTCGAAGTTCCGAATTTTGGAAGAAAAATTCTAGTCAAAGTCAAAATTACGAATCCGTTCGAGTCGTAGGCCTTCCGGAGCTTTAGCTCTCGGAATTTTGAAGCCTCGGTGTTCTTAGATTTAAAGTCTTTCAATATCGACTATGCAGAATTTGGCGGGGAATAAACTTTCTAAAAACTGTGGATTCGTGTCAAGTTCTGTTAAAATTCAGAACTCCAAGCCAACGTGGCTCTATAAAATGAGAAATAAAAAAACTGAATAAAAAATAGAAACTCAAACGTAGCGCAATAAATTTGATATCCAGTCCACGGTCCGCACTTGAATTTTAATTTTGAAAACAGATTTTAAAACCTTTGAGCTATTCAATTCCTCCGCCTCTGCAGGGTGAGCTGCTCGCGGTTGCTGCAGTATACATATACAGAAGCTGTCTAGGAAGCCTTGAAACGTAGATAATCGTCTAATCCATTCAGCATATTCATCCCGGCTCGCGAGCTTGCAAATGAGGAAGTAAAATGTTGGTGCAAGAAAGGAAGGAAGGAAGGAGGCTAGTGGATAGAAATATATACACCAGATTTAAGACAGACGAGGGGCGAGGGGCTCAGGGTGCGAGTACGAGTACGAGTTGATCCTTCCTCGGATAATTTCCATATCCTAACTGCAGCAGCAGCAACAGCATGGCGAGTTATAAATCACTAAAAGTTCTACTTTTAAATTATACATAAAACGATTTGTTATACAGGGTGTATCAGGTTGAGCGCACCGAAGTATGTGGGTAGATTCCTTGAGTCATTCTAAGACTAAATTCCCTTTACCAAAAATTCGAGGGCCTAATAGTTTCTGAGTTATAGAATATCTTAGTTGACCAATCACAGGGCTTGGAGCTGGCCTATTCAGGGCCGTGTCAAAAGAATAAAATAGGTAGTGCCCATGGGTGTGAACCCGTAAAATTTTATTTTCCTTTTTCGAAGGTGACATCGACTCATCTTCGGGAAATTTCCTCGTATAGCATACGTCTTCCTTATCTGCGTCCTGGCTCTCTGCTTCGTAGTTTTCAGCGTCCAGGTCATCCGCTCCGTAGTTTTCGGAGTCCGGGTCATTCGCTCCGTGGTTTTCGTCCTTTAGGTCATCCGGCTCATCGTTTTTGTTGTCCAGGTCCTGCACGATGAACCTGGAAGATGAAAGCAACGCAGATGACCTGGCGCCGAAGACTACGAAGCGGATGGCCTGGACGCCGAAAACTACGAAGCGCATGACCTGGACGACGAAAATTACGAAGCAGATGACCTGGCGTCGAAGACTACGAAGCGGATGACCTGAAAGACGAAAACTACGAAGCAGAGAGCCAGGACGCAGATAAGGAAGACGTATGCTTTACGAGGACATTTCCCGAAGATGAGTCGATGTCACCTTCGAAAAAGGAAAATAAAATTTTACGGGTTCACATCCATGGGCACTACCTATTTTATTCTTTTGACACGGCCCTGAATAGGCCAGCTCCAAGCCCTGTGATTGGTCAACTAAGATATTCTATAACTCAGAAACTATTAGGCCCTCGAATTTTTGGTAAAGGGAATTTAGTCTTAGAATGACTCAAGGAATCTACCCACATACTTCGGTGCGCTCAACCTGATACACCCTGTATATTAAGGTACAGAAACTTTTTCAACTTGTTACACATTTTATCTCTTTTATATATATAGTCAGTCGAAAAGAGAGACAGGCTTGTGTGTACAGAATGTCAAATATCCGTTTCTAGCTTCTTCACCCGCAACTTATAGGTCGTTGTACCTCCAATTTGCCAATAACTGCAAATATATACTACTTCCGGTTCTTAAGAGTGAACAAGTTTATTAACTACTTCATATAGTTACACAGACATTTCGATACGTATACATAAACCGTGTACCGTATAACGCGTAGCTAGAAAGACGAATTTCAATCGATGACTATATATACACTTACGATAACTCTCATGATTTTCAATCCGAATTGCGGTCAACCACGTTGAATTAATTCATCGATTGATTGATATATTATATATACGTACAATCTGTACAGAACTTTGGGAATACACATGATAGGATAATCGAAACATGGAATTACTTTTGCCTAATTTAAAATATACATATATATATATATGTATGTATGTACAGTGATAACTATATATAGGAAAATAAATACATGTGAGATAATCCGAAATCCAGTCTATTAATAATCGATACTATAAAAATTTCTTACCAGACAGAATCGCTTCTAGATAATAAAAGGAGGCTAGTTTCTAATTTGTATATACATAGGTCTATGTACAAAAAATTAGCAAAAAGTAAAGAAATATGTTTGATACAGCGTATATGAAACTAAAATTCTATAAGGTTTTGTCTTCTATAGAATGAGTCCCCGGTTATAACGTCGAGAGATAAAAGCTCTACTCGTCTCCCATGTCAGTTCCACTTTGCTATTCGATTTCGCATTCTATTTTCACTCACCCTAAGTATAGGTGGGAAGGTAGGTAGGCAGGTAGGTATGGATACCTACCCACCTACGCGAAGTGGTATAACGCGGGTTACAGCGCGTAATTAGAGAGGACTACGGTGACATATAATTAATTGTAGCGCTCCCATCAACTACCAGGGAAATTCTATTAACCGAGGTTCATGAGCAAACGAACGAACCGACGTTATATACCTACCCATACCTATAACCATATCGCGTCGAGTTCGCGTTTGTACTCGTTCTCGAGAATTTATACGAGAGAGAATTGAACAGGGTTTGCGCGGCGAGTAATCAATGTACTACATATATACGTGATTATGTACATTGTACAGCTGATAATAATTTGATAAAAAAAAAAGAAGAGATTCGAAAAAACCAAAAAGAAGGAAGAAACAGAAAATATGAAAAATTATATTTTCCACGGAATTTTTTAACTGTGAAGAACGAAATCCCACTCCATAATACGCCGATCGGCGAACCGCACCTGATCCTCTACTCCTTCTCTTCTCGTCTCTTCTCTCCGCTTCTCTTCACCATTCCAATTCCGCGTGTCGATGATACAGCGCGATAGCTCGAGAGCATCGAGTCGAGAACTTTCCTCCTCTCGTCTTGACGGGTCGTTTAAAGTAGCTGACGGCACTTGACGCATTGATTATAATAGCTGCTGGGTGTATATACGTACAATACATACACATACACATGCATGTATGTAGTACATGCACGATATCGTATGCCTTGTACAACCCGTACAACTACCTCCGATATGGCGCAAGGCTGACGGGTCTGAACGTCGAAACGTCCAGATTTTTGACTAATAAAAATTTTATTTTCTATAACGATCGATGTTTGTGATAGCTGGAATTTTTTTTCTTGTAACCATTTTTTCTCAAAATCTTCGGTGGTCAGCAGCTGCGGGAATTTTTGCGGACGATCGTAAACCCGGTTTAGCGACACGGTTTATGGTACGAAACGAAACGGTGAGGAATGGATCGGAATGGCCTGAAACGGAATTGAGCTAAAAGAGTTTAGAAAAAATTTCGAAAAAAGGAAAATAGAGAAGCTTCCAAAGAAGAAGAATTAGAGGAAGAGGAAGAGGAAGATAGGATCGGTCCGAAGAGCGTTATATACCAGTATTTATAGTATGGATTGTGTCTGGTTGGCAAACGGCCATATAGCGCGGATAGGTTGTCCATTGAAAGCGAATTAAGAGAGAGGGATAGAGATGGACGTGGGTAAAAAAGAAGAAGAAAAAATACACGGAAAAAAAGAAGAAAAACCGTGGAACCGTTTTCATATAGCGAGTTTACCGATTTCCTATAAAATCTGTACACGATATACTAATTTCCTCCCTCTGCCCCCGCCTATACTATAGAAATAATTCCACGTCTGGTAGTAATTAATTAATCAAGTAAATGATCGATCGAATTTTGCACATTTATATTCGAAACCGGATTCTTCGTTGTCTATTCTCTCGCGAAAAAATTTAAGTGTATTATATGTATAAATAAACTAGACCCTCTCTTCTCTCTCTCTATTCTATTTCTTCCGGCTCCGAGAACCCGCTCGCTTTAAATTCTAACGAACGTTTTAAATAATCGATGGTAATATCGGTCGTGGAAATCGATAGTTATTCATAAAAAGTGAGAAACGTACGATTGGTTTCTCCGTGGCGAGAGAGTTGGTCCATCCTCATGACAGTTTACCCCAAAAAAGCCGTAAAAAATTATTCATAAAAATAAAAAGAAGCTATACCTATACACGTATTTTTGTATGAAAGCTGTAAATACAGGAGTACGTACGAGTTTCCCTTTTGATAAAAAAAAAAAGAATCGTCATTATTTTACAGACGTAAAATAAAAGGAGAATTTGCACTGCAACTGCCGGCAGACTGGTCACACGTTGTCTGACAATGGACCGTCGTAGCTAGGCTTACATTGGGCATATAATGTCAGCAAACACTCTCCACTGATGCATGTATGTGATCATCAGCGTTAGAGAAACAACAAAGTCACGTATTCCCCCGTCTCGCCTTTGTGATGCTGTACCGAGAGTATGCGGGCGTGTATATATGTACACACGTATCTATGTGGCAGGTACGAGGATTGGTAAGGAACAGTCAGCAGAGTGAGGTGAGATATGCGTATAGACACACATGTAGGTATATGTCCAGGACGAGGGAAACGCACGAGAACTATACACTGTACCTACCAACACGTACGTATACCGCGCCGTCGAGTCACAGCAAACAGTGGAACACCGTGGCTCATGGTTGCCGGTGTGTTACTTAGGTGAGGCGACATCAATTAGCTGTTAGAACGTTGCGAACGTGGATAAGCCCGGAAAGCCGAAGGCCTAATGAACCAATCTACTTACCTTATACACACACGCGCACACATAATACGTATATATTCTCGTTTCTCTCCATGAAGAGGAGGAAGTCCGCCCATCTATCTGCTTGTCGAATTTGATCCAGCTGCCATGCAGAGAAATTGATAGCCAGTCGATCGGAGAGCTTGGACCTCTGACCTGTTCGATTTTTAATAAAAAATCTAACGAACAAAAAAAGGAAAAAAAAAACCGTGAAGACGGGTCTCTTAAAATAGAAAATAAATGGAAGTTTCGGTATATCTAGGGGGATGAGGTGAGATCGGACCAGATGAGAGGAGAGAACAGACGGAACAAGTTAGTCTCGGTCAACTGGATATCATATGAGGGTATAGAAGAAATACTGGCAGACGATTATATCCGGTTGAACAGACGAGGTATCCTCGTTTCGAAGAGGCTAGAGTCTTGGTAAAAGAGTGTGCAGTGTTCGAGTTTCGACTTAGCTGCATCGGGGCTCTTATTTTATTATATTTCTTTTCTTTCGTTTTTGGTTTTTCGTCAGGGAAACCAGTTCTCTGAAAGATGAGAGAGAACATCTCGAGTTCAACCCTAACCCGCTCGCTTCGCAGACTTGTTACAAAGATATTTCATCACCGTCCTTGTTATATCCACCATCGAGAAGTACAACGGCTTCCTGATGCTGCACAGGAGCAGCTATACTAGCCTCTCGCTGACAGAAGCGAGGAGATCCACTCAAAAGTTTCGGCCCTCTCAAAAGCCTGGTACTCGAGAAGGCCTTCAGCTGGCTTCAGGATATTCGTCAATGACTAGGAAGACTACTCCGGTAAGGCGTTTTGTCCTTGCGGAGATGCTGCGACACTTTTTCAACGAGGTCAGGACTCCCACTTTTTGGATAAACTGCAGCAACTGACGGGGCGAAAATTTTGCCTTTTTTTTATTCAACTTCTTTTTATTGTCTTTTAAAATAAAACGGGACCAAGTCGCGGTCATATACCGGAACCAATGAACGTATCGATTTGATTGACGTCGAGTCGACGTATATACTGAAACTCCGCGTTTTGGGACGGAACGCTACTGCAGGAATTATACCAACCGTCAAAAAAATGAAAAAAACAAAAATCAATCTGCACATTCTGAATCGAACGGTTTTCATCAGTCTGCACATCTCGTATATTTGACGGGCTTTAACCATAGTAAAAGTACGTGAAACGTGGTTAAAATATGATAAAAAATTTTAATAGGGTAAAATTCATTCATCGAATATCGACTCGGAACGATAATTTTGTTCTTCTTTATCTCGAGATTGATTTCCGAAAATTTGGAGCGAGTGAAAGAAAAATATCGCTCCTTTAGGATCTGGAGTATTATACCGGGTACGATAAAAGTATGTAGTGTGCAAAACTTCTGCCATACGCCACTGCCTCGTATAGTCACTTGGCAATTTCGTACCAGTTCAGAGAATCCGGGTCTTTGATGCTCAGCGATTGGCATCCAGGCCAATGAACGTATTAATCTGGTTACCCTTTTCGATTCAGGTATATAGATGTATGGGTATATAAAACCCAAGGCTGGCTATGGGATCGCGTATGACTACGTCCGAGCTACCTACATAAGATCGCATTATCGTACACTATGTATACGTGTGTCCCTGCAAAATATATAACTACAAAGAGCAATTCACCGGACGGGCGGATGACCACCTTTCCAGTTTCCTACCCCAGGCAACAGCTTCCTACCTCCTTTGTACCTTCTTCACTAAGATATGTGTGTTTATTTTATCTATGTATGTACTACGTATGGATGAATATATGTGTTCCAGTGTCTAATGCCTCCTCCAGCTCTTGTTTGTACCTTGTACAGAATTTAGAACGAGGTACTATAACAGCAGTTAGACCGTTCAGGTGGAACCCGAAGCTCCCTAGCAACACGCTTTCGCGTATTTTAGGTGTTTCAAACTGAACTTTCGCGATTTAAATGAGAGGAGAACTAGAAGAGAGAAGGAAAAAACACAGGTGTATACGAGAGAGAATGGAATTGAGTAATTTCGGTCGTTTCGGGGAAACCCTGGCGCAGATACGTTCGTATATAACTGTACAGGTATTTACAACGAGAATTATATACGACGGGTAAAAATATACAGGGGTTTAGACAGCCTCGGAGGTTGGGGGTGTAACATCGAAAGGAAACATTTATTGAACGTTATTGAATACAAGGGCGCCTTGGGGTGCACAAGTCCTATCCTCTTCCTCTTTCTCTTGGTTGAACCGTCGCCTTATACTCCGCCCTCTCTTCGTCGCGTAAGCTTTCCGATAACTTCATCATAATTCTCTAAAAGGATCCGGTGCCTGGGATCGCTCGTGGAAACTCTGAAGCCGTCGAGTCGAGTCGTGTCGTGTCTCGGTAATATGCCAAGGTGGTGTTTTCTCCTTGTAAATTTTTGGCTGACGGTTATAGTGACGTATAAAAAAAAAAAAAACGATTTTCTCTTTTTGTCTCCTTTCACGTTTTCATTCTACATAATAATCTACGTCAATGATACTTCATATACATAACGCCGGGGTACGTGTTTATAGAGACACTCGAATACAACTCGACGCGGAATTTCTCTTGACAGATTCTGCTCGCTCCAAAGCAAAATAAGAAGAAGAAGAAGAAGAAGAAGAAGAAGAAGAAGAAGAAGAAGAAGAAGAAGTAAAAGAGAAAGAAAAAAGGTTAAAACAAGACAAAAAGATTTCGCACTGCACGTGTGCGAATGGAGTCTCTTTGCGGGATCATGGACCAGGCCGAATATCGCACGGCACGCCATCGATTCCCTCGTAGGTTAAAGTGTGAAACGTACAAGCGCGTCGCCTCGCGGCGTTCGTCTCGGTGGCATAGCGCGAGTATACCAACTAGCAGCGAGGATCATTGCCAAAATAGGACAGCCCGAACAATGCCTCGGACGAGTATCTAAAATAATCTTACGTTCTCTTGCAGCTACCGCTACTTGGTGCTGCTAAAGCGTACCGACTCTTTCGTATACTTGCATGGCAGTAGTACGATATATAGCTACGAGTGCAGCACATTGCCGAGGAGTCGATGCACCCTCAACCGTTGACAGTTGAAAGATTGAAATGCAGGCAGAAGGCCACGTGGGGTTCGAGGGGCGAAGGATTTTCCGTTTTCTTTTCTATTTTCAAATTTTTTTATCAGATTTTCTAAAGCCATTTTTCATTTTTCTTTCTTCTCCTTCTTCTTCTTCTTTTTCTTCTTCTTCTCTCATTTCGGTTGATACTATTATTCCGGTAATTTGTACACATGGATTTTCTCAATGTGGCGAAACTTTTACCCAGTTTC
The DNA here is from genome assembly GCA_949628255.1 of Macrophya alboannulata. Taxonomy (NCBI): domain Eukaryota; kingdom Metazoa; phylum Arthropoda; class Insecta; order Hymenoptera; family Tenthredinidae; genus Macrophya; species Macrophya alboannulata. The sequence goes on along the minus strand of OX451210.1, from coordinate 2,574,857 downwards.
TTTTTTCTTTTATACCGCGAAACGCCAATTTTCTGTGTCATCTTATTGCAGCTATACGGACGATTTTACCTAACCCATCGGGTAGGTAAGCACTTTCGGTATTAGATCCGCGGACCGCTCTTTGACCCATTTTGGAAGCTCGTTAACGGTTCTTGAATTAATTGTCTACCACCTTGTAGCTGCTGTTGCTGCAGTTATTTCGCTAAAGCTATATACATACATAGAACTGCTTTACATTACTATACTTTATCGGTATATCTATGTATCTAGTTTTAAAACAATAAGAAAAAAACGACAGTTATTGTGTATACCTCAATCTACACAGATACGTATGTACGTACATACACACACCTGTACATATATACAGTACCAACTGTCTGGAAAAGCAAAAAGAGGGTAAAAGGATTGACGTTACTCGGTTTATACCCTCATGTACTGTATACATGGGTATATACTACCTATGATACTTTTACTGTTTTAAAAAAGTGTGTATAAGAGGTACACATTTGCACGTCCCGTGTATGTAAACTATGTATGTATGTACGTATGTGAAGATATGGGTGTTGTGTATATAGATGGAAGACAACTCGTGCGAATTTCGATCCATGTATATGGTGCAGGTACGTATAGAGTAAAAGGAGCGAGTGCGGTAGCTGGTGGATATAAAGCGAGTGAGCGAGAACCGTATGGGGTAGCGGAGCAGCTCAGCTTGCGAATTCTCCACATCGTTGATTCCTCTGCGTAGCAACCAACGACGACAACGAGAACGACGACGACGACGACGACGACGACGACGAGGACGAGGAACCTCTGTCGTTTGCTGTTTACAAGACCGAAGCTAACGCGTCGGTAGCTGCTGGATATACCCACCTCGGCTTTCTGGCTGTACCATATACCTTTTATACATATATAGGTATATAATATGTATATACCGTATATAGGTACAATGTACAAACTGCAGTTAATTTTTTCTTTTTATTTTTCTCTCCGGCATTTTCTTTGGATTTGGATTGAACAGCGAAAATTATCAAGTGACAATGATTCGCGTGTAATGAAAAACTGTTCAGAACAGAAAAAAAAGATCTCAAAGATCATGTCACATCTCATCGTCGTTCTCGAAGGATATCGAAATTCTACCTGTTCCGAAAAGAGGCCAAAGAAACAGAAAAAAAAATAAATAAAATACCGTAAAAGTAATATAAAACGTACATATTTCTTTCTGCACTGCACCTACACACGGACACACACGTCTTCATCTTTTGCAATTTTCTACTTTCGTAGATATGTGTGGTAGGTATAGTTATACGTTTTCTGAACTGCCTCGTTAACCGTCACATGCACAGTACATACCTATATATGAATATGACCATAATATATAGGCTGCTTCGCTGCACATATGCATGAATGCATGGTTACCGATGCAAAGGATTATAGTGTGGTGTATACATTTAGTCACGAGGTTGTTGTATTTTTTATATACCCATATATGTATGTATATACTATATATAGGTATATATAATTTTTTTGTTTCATTTTCTCAGTTTTTTACATCATAGAAATTTTACATAAACGAAAATCTTAGCATTACAAAAAAGAAAAAAAAAAAAAAAAAAAAAAAAAAAAAAAAAAAAAAGAAAAACAGTAATCAGAAGTATAAAAATTTTAATCACAATCATCATTCATGGTGAACTATATACCATCAATTCTGTGATAGTTTCTAACCACGTAGATTCATCAACGTAATACACACATACGTACGTATGTATGTACATACACATATATACCTAGATATCATATTATTATAATTATTATGTAAAAGAGCGGGTTATCGTAGTACGAAGGTCATGTTTACCATCATCCTAATTAAGATCCAAGATCCACACTGCATAGTACAGCCTCGCTATACATAGATATATAGTAGCCAGTCTACATAAAGTTCTCTCCTCTCTCTCAATGCACTTCTATCCATATACTATTATAGTTACGGACCTGATCTTCGCTTCGACGTTTATCTAGCGGTTTTCTAATTCGAACTGTACAGGTATACCTATACAAACATACATATACATACGTGTATATATCTCACCTGAAAATATAACGTAAAACTTATTCAGGGATGGTATAAACCCTGCAAGAAGAGGATCATGTGGGGGACGCGGAATTACGGAATTAAATAAGAACGACCCATACATCATATACATATATCTTCATACCGATTGTCAAGTGCAATTGCACTACATATACTATATTTATACACGCAAAGCTGGTGCATAACAAGAAAAGAAGATTAAGATACACATGGAATGATGTAAGTACACCATACATATGTATGTTTACATGTATTATTATTATTAATGTAATTATTATTATTATCATTATTATCATTATTATTATTGAACAAGAAATTATACCGGTGGTTTGAACGTGGGTGGAGGATTTATAGTTGAATTTCTGTCAGCGAGAGAACGCCACATCCCGAATGGGAGAATTTTCAGCTTAGTTGATAATCGCGAGAACACGTAGAAAATTGATTTTTTTTTTTTATATACATATACCTATATATATAGAAATGCAGATTATTGTTTTTAATTTTTGTAATATTCGAAGAATATACTCGATTGAATTTTTATCAAATTGGATTATTCGGGTGTACTTGAACATTATTTTCATTTAAGAACGATATTGATTATAGGCTTGATTGTTATTCATATATAGAAATATAATATATACCGTAACGGATTAACACCTACGTACATACGTACACATATAAAGTTATTTGTTTTTTGATAATATAAAGAATCTGGGATCATTAATGATAACAGCAATCTGCGCGAGTGGCCGGGAATTCTAGAAGTGAAAGTTATCACTCACATTTTCATACCATACTCGTTTCTGCAGTTGATCTGTGTGCAATGTTACAGGTATATAACAAGACTCGGATTTTCATTGTGGACGATCACTCGGCTATGTAATTGGTAGTTTTAAGAATTTTTTTCTCTCGTTGTTACTTCGTACTCAACCCCATCCGGTCGATGGTAATTGAACAATAATTACAAATCAAAACGAGCATACGTACTGCGGTAGGTATATAGTCATATACTTACATAAGTTGAAAAACAACAAGCCAGTATTAGAGTACCCGGCACTTGGATATTACGTACAGAAACTCGACTGACGGTCTACAAGCAGCGATCACATCATGGCGGATAATCTCATCAATCATTCCGATATCTACGATCCGGAGACCGTCGAATATCTTGATAAAGAATTCGCCCGTTTAAAAGGTACGATATATGAGTTTTAATATCACCCTTATGTGATCGGTGATAAATATATGTATGTAAGAAGAGAAAGAAGAAAAAATTATATTAAATCGTGAACATAAAGTGACTCGATGTATTTCGATCCAGATAATTGCTACCTCGATCACGCGGGAGCCACACTATACTCGGAGACACAGATGAAAAATATTGCCGATGATCTTTGCTCGGCTATTTATGGAAATCCACATTCGCTCGGTATCGCGAGTAAATTGACTCTTGATATTATTGAACAGATTAGATTTAGGTATAAAGTAAACAAACGTCACGCTTCGATATCGTCAAATGCTCAACGTATGTATGTACGTACATACGTCATGAATTACTTATCGCATAGAATTCTATTTATTTTTTTCAGAATACTGGATCATTTTCACACTAACAGCGACGAGTACAGTGTCATTTTTACCTCGAGTGCAACAGACTCGCTGAAACTGTTATCGAATGCGTTCGATTTTTCACCATCGGAAAATAAAGTCAATGGAAATTTCGTATATCTGGAAAACAGCCACACTTCGGTTCTCGGTATGAGAGAAGTCGTGGCAAAAAATGGGGCTAAGGTTTACTGCCTGGGGCACGAAGAGGCTTTAAAAATTTTTCGAAACGTTGAAACAAACCAGCGATCTAAAACCCATGAGGATAATACGAACGGGAATAATTCACTCTTCGTTTATCCAGCGCAGTGCAATTTTTCTGGATTAAAATACCCCCTCGATTGGATTGAGAAAACACGGGAAAACCGAGCCCTTGACTCAATCGTTAATGACCATCGGTCGAAATGGTTTACTCTTTTAGATGCAGCGAGCTACGTACCAACGAACGATTTAAATCTCGCTAATCACTCGCCGGACTTTGTATGCTTTTCGTTTTACAAAATTTTTGGATATCCGACAGGACTCGGGGCTTTGCTGGTTAAAAAATCGGCCGAAAATACACTGAACAAGGTTTACTACGGGGGTGGAACGGTCGATATCAGTCTTAGCTCCGAAATGTTCCATTCAAAACGGGCCGTTCTTCACGAGAGGTATAATAAAATGCCGATAACCACGAATCGAGAAAAATTGTATTTGGTAATTTTGAGGAGAAGTTGAACCCGTTTCTTTCCGCAGATTTGAGGACGGCACGCTTCCATTTCTGTCGATAATATCCCTGCGTCACGGTTTCGAAATTCTGGATAAAATTTCCATGGAAAAAATAACCCGGCACGTGTTTTCCCTGGCTAAATATCTTCATCATTCTTTGCTGGTTTTGCATCACAGCAACGGTTCGCCAGTGGCAAATTTGTACGCGGAAACAGATTACGAAACGGAGGAAAACCAGGGCGGTATAGTGGCGTTTAATCTGCTCAGACCGAACGGGGAGAACGTGGGTTTTGTAGAATTTTTGAACGTCGCAAATCTGCATAATATCCACGTTAGAACCGGGTGCTTTTGCAACCCCGGAGCCTGCAAACGACACCTTAATTTATCCAACGATAAATTGAAGGGAAATTTCAGCGCCGGACACGTCTGCGGTGACGAGAGAGATCTCATCGAGGGTGAACCGACCGGTGGAATACGGGTATCTCTCGGATACATGTCAAAAATTTCTGACGTCAATTTATTGCTAAATGTTATAAAAAAAGCGTTCGTTAAGGGGCCAGAGGTCATCAAAATTCCAGACTGGTGGAACCTGAGGGGTCGCGGGATAAAAGTGGAAAAAAAATACAGGGATGATAATTCCGGGGATTTTGATTCTAATGGGAGCGACTATTCGAACCCGGTAGAAAATTTGGAAAATTTTAATGCCGCGGAGGAGGAAGTTGGAGAGGTTTTAATAGAATCAGTCGGGCATCCGGAAGAAATCGTTCCCGTAGAGAAACCGATTATACTTAAAAGACTGTTTATATATCCTGTTAAATCTTGCGCAAGCTACGAAGTTAAGGACTCCTGGATTATCGGAGACAAAGGATTAGCTTACGATAGAGAATGGATGATTACGACTTCGACTGGCGTATGTTTAACACAAAAACAGGAAATTAAACTCTGTTTAATTAAGCCGAGCGTTAAACGGGCCGAAAATTTATTGGAACTTAGTTACCCTGGTAAGTGAAAGAAAAATAAATAAAAGAAAGAATGGTAAAACACTATTTCAGAACCCATAGATTTTTCCTTCCTTTGATTTTGTCATTCAGGAATGCCCACGATAAAAATCCCACTGAAATGTGAATCGAAAGAGTTTGAGAACAAAAACGAGGCTCCTTGCAGAAGTAAAATATGTGGCCATAAAGTGGAAGGGATAGACTGCGGACCTGACGTTTCGGAATGGCTAAGTTTAACTTTAGGTCGACCAGGGCTTAGACTGGTGAAAGAAAATAGCGAGGCGAAAAGTGGCCAAGGTAAGAGATTGAAAAAAAAAAAAAAAATACATTTTGATTAAGAAAAGTAACGATCTCTCGAAAATCGGTTTGTTCCCCTCGAGTGCAGGAAGCGAGTAAATCAATTGTACATACAAAATTTTAGTCAATTGAAGTTCGAAAACTTTTCGATATTTCTCGAATGATTTTTCTTGATTATTCGATAATTATTTCATCGCTACTTTTTCAGTCAAAAAATTACCGGAAATAGCTTTCGCCAGTCAGGCTCAGTACTTGCTAATAAACGAGTCGAGTATCGGTTGGTTAGCCGAAAAAATTCCCCCTAATTCTGGATGCGATAAAAATACGATTTTGGATAGATTCAGAGGCAACATAATCGTCGAGGGATGCGAACCGTTCGAGGAAATGAAATGGTCGAGCGTTAGAATAGGAAGAGAAAAATTTCAGGTAACATATCGCACACCTCCTTCTCTCCTTTTTTTTTTTAATCATTAAATAACGCGATACAAAATTAAAATTTCATTCAATTTCAACGATTTTTGTTTCATTTTCAAGGTCGATGGACAATGCACGAGATGCCAGATGATCTGTATAGACCAAACGACAGGCTTGAAGACAGTCGAGCCTCTGCGTACACTGGCAGAAGAATTTCACGGTAAAATGAGATTCGGGATTTATCTTAGCAGAAAAACGGGGAAAAATGTTGTTCTAAAAATCGGGGACAGAGTATTTTATGAATAAAAACGAATTCCCTTGTTATTATTATCATTATTATTCATATAGGTACAAATTACTACAAGACAATATACGTATAAATTTTTTTCTTTCGTTCTTTGTTTTATTTATCGTTCTTGTCTCATTCACGAAATCGAACAGTCTATAGGCTGCTCCTTTTTGATCGATCTTATCGGTTCTCCCTGAGAAACTTCTTTAGCCAGACTAGTCACCGCTTGGTAATCGGGAAAAGCCATTGTCTGAAGTTTCGAGTATACTAAGTGATCGTTCATTCGAATTTCGAACGAAGCTGAAAGTTTATATCGATAATTTTAACATACACGAATGACTGAATAAATAATTGAATAAAAAAAAAAAAACAAATGAACGTAATTGAAAACGTGAATATGTATAAAATTTATTTCTTATGTCAAGTAATTTAAGGAAAAATCGGTTCATTTATTTCAAAAATTTTTAAATATATGTCTAGCCTTGTCTTCCTTCGCTTCCGGTAATTACAACTTCCGGCAATTCTTTACGTACTACTTCAGCCATTTCTAAAAATTGTTTTTTATGGCCGCAGGAACCGCTGAAAATTTTTAAACTCTATATTAAAACTAAACGAATATAAAAATAATTTTTCTGCATCGATTTGAGTATAATATTACACTCGTCGAAAAATTATTTTCTATTGTGAATCGAGGTTATGTTGTGCTAGTTTTTTACGCTTGAGTCGATTATATAATTGGAACGATTCAGTATCACGCATAAACACTCACCAATACTCTACATTAATCTTGACGTCCGTCATGATTCGATTATCGTGAAGGTTTTATTTAACAGTATTTAATCAGTTCAGCATTACGCCGATGTAAACAGAGTCAAACGCAACATTTAACACACTGATCGATCTCTAGACGACGACCGCGAGCTAGTCTTACTCGCGGTAATACAGGGAGCATTGATGCCGGGTATCTGCAATATCTACCGATATTTACGGTTTCGCGTAGCCTGCCAACTCGGGTGTTGAATGAAAGTTTGGGGAAATGCAGGTCGGTAGTGTAGAATCTGATATACTCGCAATCGCACTGTTTTTTCCCACTTTATCGACTACGTCGACAACCTGTTGCTCAGAGTTTTCTTGATCTCCATAGAAAAAAAAAATCAGTTTTTGATCGAAATCGAACGATTAACTGAAAATTCGGTGTCAAATAATCATACTAAAAATTCATTCTGACTAGAAAAAATCTCAGACCGATTCGTATGCTTCAGATATAAAACTCTACGGTATAGAAACTGAGTTTTATTGATTTTCAAATGAATAAAATTGTGCTGTTGGCCGTAGAGATCGGTGCACCTTGTCACATGCAACCCGCATGACATCAATGTGACTTGAAATTGGCAGTTGCATATACTAAGGCGCACCAATGCTTACCTCGTCGTGTCAAAGAGTTCGCGTGGGAGTTGCGTTAATAAACGAGACACGACTGTCGTAATAAAATGAACTATCAGTTCCTCCAATTTTATTGATTATTTTCTATCCCTGATCTAATGAAGAAAAAAAATATAATATCTTGATTAGATCGATTTCTGATAAATAAATTGTCGTTTGAACGTAGCGTCGAAACGGTTCTAGGGAGAAAAATAGATGAGCTAAAATTTATCAGGAAACAAGTTGCCTCCAACATACTCGTGATAATCAGTCACGTCAAAATATTCAGAAACGATAAATTATCAGTGTAAGAATAATAGCATCAATATGTTTTAAATAAATTGGAAAGAATTAACCGACACGATTTTAGGCCCACTAAATTTTACAAACACACAGACGCATGTACACAAAAATACGTAAATAAGAAACGAAGAAAAAAAAAATACGACAAAATAAAATAAATCCACAAAAAAATAAAATATAAATAAATGGAGGACAACGAAGACGAACCTGAAGACGTAAGGAAAGCTACTCCCGTAGCAGGTGAAATTGAATCAGGAAGAAAGGATGAGGAAGCAGGAAAACCAAAAGCCACAAGCAAAAAGAAGGACTCGAAGAAACCCTCGCGGTGTGAAAAAGATGGTAAAAAGCCGACAGTAAGTGACGCGTATTAAACATCGAACGATTTTCTGAAATTATTATTGAAAATTATCGACGTTTACAAACAGCTCGCCAAGTCTGAGGCCGATTGCTGTCGCGGCAGGACAACGAATCCGTCTAAAACACCGAAAATGATGTCCGTCGTTGTCTATTCTCCACCATGCACTCTTCCAAGGCTTGAAATAATCCCTCGACACTGTTTGTCGAAGGAAGAATACATCGATATTCTTGCTGCCCCGAGGTCTGTATAATAAAGAATGAAAAAAAAAAAAAGGAAACTCAAAATTTGACCTTGTGCTGTAATTTTACAGCCGAAAATGTCCACCGGAGTGTTTCGGCAAGACCGTGGTCCGAAAAATTCGTCCGATATCGGCGCGGATGAACGAACTAGCTCAGCCAGCAAGGCGACTGTTAGTTAGCACCTTGCAAGAACGGGGTGAGACACTTCCTCCGGAAATGATAAGCAATCTAGTAAAATCGATCGAGGGTAGTGCCTGCATGACACCCGAGTAAGAAGCCCGAACTGTAATGAATGTAAGATTGCTAAATGTATTAATCCAATAATTTACATTCATGTATTTTCTGGCCTCTGCAGACAAGCCGAGAAATATTTCCGGGAGAAAGAACGTGAGAAAGAAAGAAAGACGGGAAAATCTCATGGAAGGCAAAAGTGTAAAGGAAAATCAAAGAAGGATCAGTGCTCCTCACAGCTGGACAAGGAGGCAGTCATGTGTCAGTATATGATGGCTGAAAGATTTGTGAAGAGTATTCTTAAGTGGAAATGCCCAATTCCGGTTGAAGAGTTCCGAGATATAGCCAGTGTCATACTACGGAGACTTAGCTTCGTTTTAGAATACACACCGGCCGATGGACAGGACTTAAAGTCACAGCAGATGCGGTTTCTCGCTGACATTATAGCCTGCTGGATTTCTGGTGTGCTTTTTGAGGTCGCTGAAGAACACAAAAAAGAAATTGAAGAGGAATTGATCGCCCGTGAGGAGGAGAAGGAAGAAGAGGAAGAGGAGGAGGACGACGACGACGTCGAGGAGGTAGACCAGACGAATAAACCTGGCGAAGAAACCGAAGAAGATGACGAAGAGGATGAAAAAGAAAAAGAAAAAGAAAAAGAAAAAGAGAAAGAGAAAGAGAAAGAAGCTGAGGTGGTTCAGCAGGCAAAAGAAAAGGAGGGCCAAGAATCTATTACTCAGAGTGGAAAGGATGGTGACCATCAAAATAAGGCGCCAGAAAATCCGGTTGTAGTTAAAATCGAGCCTTTGGATGTGGATCAAGAAAGTATGGAACAGTTTCCCTACGAAGAACAGGAAGAGGCCGAAGAGCCGCTGGAAACGGAGGCTGTGCTAAGGAGGATGAAAGAGATTGAAGAACGGGCAAAAGAAGCTGCAGAAAAAAAGCAAAAAGAAGAAGAAGAAGCGAGAAAGAAAAAACAGCAGGAAGAAGAGGAAGCAAACAGATTGCGGAAAGAAGCCGAAGAAGCAGAAGAAGAAAAGAGAAAGAAAAAAGAACAGGAAGAAGAGGATGAAAAGCGAAAGAAAAAAGAACAGGAAGAAGAGGCTGAAAAGCGAAAGAAAAAGGAAAAGGAAGAAGAGGATGAAAAGCGAAAGAAAAAAGAACAGGAAGAAGAGGCTGAAAAGCGAAAGAAAAAGGAAAAGGAAGAAGAGGATGAAAAGCGGAAGAAAAAAGAACAGGAAGAAGAGGATGAAAAGCGGAAGAAAAAGGAACAAGAAGAAGAGGATGCGAAGAGAAAGAAAAAAGAACAGGACGAAGAAGATAAGAAGAGAAGAAAGAACGAAGAGGCAGAAGCTGAAGAGAACAGGAAAAAGAAAGAAGCTGACGATCAGAAACAGAAGAAGAAGAAAAAGGAAGAACTCTACCTGAAGGAAATGGGTCCGAAAAAAGCAATCGAGGGAATCGGCGATGATGAATTGTTCACAACCGATCTTCCCTTCGTGACTTTCGGCAAAATATTGGACACCGTCTACACGATGTTAGAAGACGAACCCGAAGGCGACGAGACTGACATAATTCACAACCGTATTCAGCGATCGTTATACGAAAAGTTTGCTCGTCTATTGGAGCTTGAAGCCGCAGATTCTTTGACCGAAAACTTGAAGGACGTAGTCGACGTTTTTTCAGGAAAAGCAGCTACTTGGGTAAAGGGATTGCTCAAGGATTCGGAGCTGAAATTCATGACCGATAATCCGGCTGAAGTCGAGTCTAAGGAGATTAGGGATTGGGGAAAATGGATTGACCAGGTAACCGACAGGGCCGGTGATTGGGCCGAATGGATTCACCGCGTTGTCAATGAGGCCGAGAAAAAATCGGAAGATATTGTGAACAGAGGCGATTGGCAGGACTGGACTAGCGACATGGAAACAAAAGCGCTTTTGTGGAGGAGATACTATCTGGAAACCGTTCATCAAGCTCATCACAATAAGATGATGGTCGTAGACAGACCCGTTGTTAAAACTGGGGAAAAAACCGGACCTTTGACCATCGAGGAGGAGATAAATAACACGGATTTGACCGCCTAGATAATCCCTTCGAATTGTCATTTTGTGGTGATCCTGTAATTACGTTAAATTCGTTTGAAATAAAATACGAAAACTTTTGATCGGTTTGATCATCGATTTTTTGAGTTTTGGGGGATTTCGATCGATTGCGATTAGCGTTTTCTAACGAAGTCTGTAACGCAACGTCAATATTCTCCGGGGTCCGTGAACCAGAGGTTCGTTAAGCTGCAACGTTGCGAATAAAATCGTCAGCGAATATTTTCGAGCCATGAAACGTTTGGATTTTACAAAAATTGACGATGGCTCAGTTTCGCTCATATCGACGAGTGAATAATTGACGAAATTTCTGATTACGTATGAAAATCGTTAAATTGTTTTGAATATAAAAATAAAATATTGGAATGTCAAGCGAACGAGGTATAGATACGCGTAGTGAGAGTTTAAGGCAACTTTCTACTTCCACCTTTCTACCAGTTACTATAAACCGTAAAATTCAAACGTTAATTATTTTTCATGATGGTGAAATTTACACCGGAGCTTCATACGAGCAGCAGAATTGATATTAAAAATATATCTCCGACTACGTAACACAGCGACGAGATTTTTCTTCGATTTTGTCCATCTCCGTTTATCAATAATCTTCCTCAACTAATGGCTGCAATATATCTCATCGCTGACGCAGTTTACTCGCGAATTTAAAACAGCGATGGATATATTGCTGACGGAGAAAGTAACTTACCGTGAAAAATATCTGTGAAGGTTGATCACCGGTTCGTTTCAAAACCACTTTACTTTCTTTTTCCAAATTTCACACACGTATATAATTTGTACTCGATATGATATCGTAATTGGCATTATATCTGTTACGTGTACAGTTTGAATTAAATCGCTGATTATAAATGAACCTCCTTTACTAAATATGCGGAAATTTAAGTTTACCCGCAAAACAGGAAATAAGAGAAACTCATACTGCTGTAAAAAAAACATGATAAATATTATCCAACGCCATTACGCTATTTCCGGGGTGCAGGTGAACGAATTGACGTAAGGAAATTTTCGTCTTTTGGGTATAAGTTCGAACGTTTTGATTCGGAGTAATCGAAAGATTTTATAAATTTCGAATAAATGACATGAAAAAAATCAGATAACTGAATAAAAATGAATCAGAGCAGGTATAACAGTCGAAAGAACTCTGTGGAGAGAGAGAGAAACTCTCTTCTGAAAAGGAGCGTTACGGTACGTCCAGCACATTGACCTACTGTCGCAGATTCAGCACAAACTCGTAACACGAGACTCAAGTCCAGTCGGTCGAGTGCCGCGCAACGGGACTTGATTTCACATCAAATATCAGAGTAGGAAGTTTTATATACGATTATTACAATACTATCTATACACACACAGTACATAGACACACGATAATAAACGTATATGGATATACGACTAAAAACAAGGCTTTAAAAAACGTAAGAATTTTACGACGTCCCTTATCCATGGGGAAAGTATCCCAAATTTTCTTTCAGTTTGCTATCTAAAAAAAAAAAATAAAAGGGAAAGAAATGTTTCCAATCATCGTTTTCTTGATCGATAAAATCCGGTCTATGGATCGTTAGGGTCTGTACGTAACACAAAAGTGTTGGTCAGTGTACGTTCGATTTTTTAGAAAGGAGAAAGTCATTTGAAAAAAAATAAGTCCGGAGTAAGTGGTTAGTTAGAGGAACTAGATTCACCCAAAGCTTATCGATTCTTTGAAAAATACAAAAGGAAAAACCAAAAAAAAAAAAAGGAATATAATAAACCCCGATCTTTTTCGATCTCCTTTTTTTTTTAATCGTTGATATAGGTACCGTGGAATTGGGAATCTGATCGAAATTTACATGTATACCTATATGCTAAACGAAAATTTGCCCTGACCTCCAACAGCGCAAAGTGTGTCAAAGAAATGTTAGCCAAAGGCGCTAAAAGTCAACTGTATAAACTTTGTAGGAAAAGGTAGAAGGAAGAGGAGTATAGTCCGTGACATTGCGCGCGCGCGCGCGCCCGTGCAGTACAGTGCTTTTCCGTGAGCAACCGGGAACAGACAAGGCGGCGTTTCATCGACCGGTCGATGCGGCCGTTCCTCACGCACCGCAAAGTTTCCTATATTCATTGAAGAAAAAAAAAAAAGTTCTATACCGAATTTAAAAACGAAAAAAGTGAGGAGTGGGAGTGCTAATCGCTTACCGAAATCCAAAAGAATACGAAAAGCAGGTAACGAGCTCACCGTCAAATGATCGGATTCAAACATCCGATCGTAAAACACATACGTAACAACACGCCGTTGTAATCAGTCGATCACGTGGCTCCCGTAGTCACTGATAGCGCATATCAGTACCGAGTGATACGCCGGCGAGCCCAGTCCATCTCTTTCGTTGGCGAGTGTTAAAAGTCCTATAAAAAAAAATTCTCGGCTTTTTTAAAATCGCTTTTGGAAACTGCTAAACCATGACATTATCATGCTGGGAAAAGCTGAGTATAGTGATAGTGGCCGCAGTCGGACTTCGCATAATAATTAGAGCGACTAGTTTAACCTGGAAGAAATTCATAGCCCCAAACCTCGGCCTGGGTTTGGACGTTGCATCTCAAGGACGTTGGGCAGTGGTCACAGGAGCAACTGATGGACTTGGCAGAGCTTTCGCCGAGGCTTTGGCCGCTAAGGGTTTGGATATATTGTTGGTCTCTCGGTCCCAATCGAAGCTCGAACAAGTGGCCTCGGAAATAAAGCAGCGGTATGGCACGGAGATAAGAATTCTAGAGGCCGATTTGACCCAGGGTCAACCGGTCTACGCGAAACTCGCAAAGAGCATTGAAGAGCTCGAGGTAAGTCCAATCCCCGCACTCAATTCGATTTATTTCGCTAATCCGTTCGGCACTTGAGACTAAAAGCTCCTTTAATCGCAGGTCGGTGTGCTCGTGAATAACGCCGGGACTAGCTACGATCATCCAGAAGTCTTCACCAGCGTTACCGAGGAAACTATCGCTAAGATTCTGCAGCTTAACGTAGCCGGAGTAACGGGGGTTGCTAGAGCAGTACTTCCCGGTATGATGGAACGGCGTAAAGGGATAGTGATAAATGTCAGTTCAACTTCTGCTATCATACCGAATCCCTATTTATCGGTATACGCAGCGAGCAAAGCTTACGTCGATAAACTGAGCGCAGATCTTGCAGCGGAAGCTGGACCACGAGGGGTCACAGTACAATGTATATTCCCGGGTCCTGTGGCGACGAAAATGTCAAAAATAAAGTAGGTATATAATTTTGTAAAAAATAACAGAGCTGGATACGTGATAACGTGTTCATTCGATGCAGGAAAGCTACCTGGATGGCCCCAACGCCGGAAAAATTCGTTGAATCATCGCTTAAAACGGTTGGAATCGAGTCAAGGACCACAGGGTATCTTCCACACTCCTTAATCGTCGGTGCTGTTAACGGTATACGTTGTGTTTGCGAAAAGGCAGCGATTTGGTTGGTAGCAAGAACTTTGCTTAACATAAGAGGTCGCGCCCTGAGACGAAAGGCTGTAGACGTACCGACGAAGACCGTCGATGAATTGCCAATACGTGAAAAAACGACTGAATAATTTAGAAATTATCATTGTAACTATTTTTCTTTGACTTATATCGTTCAAGTTTTGATAAGGCTCATTTGTAAAAAAAAAAGAAGGAAATAATGCCAATAAATTGTTATCGTTTTCGTAAATTATTATCATTATATATAACCACTTTCTGACCCCCTTGACCCCTTTCATCACGATGACGCCACCGCACGACCCATACATAAATATTCATATTCTTAAGTCGCTGCATTGTCACGATTTTATTATACGCGCATTTATATTCGTTTATTGTCGGTTGATTCTGAATTATTAACGAAAGTTTATCGAGTCAGGTCAAAGATTGTGAAAATGCACGCAATTTCCAACGTGTTGGTATTAAATTTGATTAACGCAGGTATTTCGAATAACGATTAAGTATACTCGGTATAAAGTGGATTCGAAGTATTCGTATGTACCAATTTTTTCTTTTTTTTTTTTTTCGTTTATTGTACAATTATTTTACACAGTATATATAACTACGCTGTCTTTAGAGTGATTAGATTGATACAAAAAAAAGACGTATAGATCGATAATGATAGCCATGGATTAGAACTTCGGACATCGATAATAAAATATTTAGGTACTTATATCGTTGAAACAGATTTTTTGACAACATATTCATCAGACTTCGAGGAACGACGTATTTTTATCTTGTAAATAAATTGAAATATACTTTTTGGATAATATTGTATGTTAGAAAAATGTATTTTCCTTTCTTCATCCCTCGCGATTTCTTGTCGAGAATTAAGGGTGGACAGCTATTTCCCCCTTTTTTTTTATTTTTATTTTTGCTTCTCCCTCATATTTCGAAACTTTTTATATAATTATTATAAAATATAAAATACATATTTACACGTTTGATAATACATATATATACCTTGTGGCTGCAAAAGCCACGTATTAATTTTATTTACTTGTACTACGACAAGCCTGTCTTATTTCGATGTTGTATTTCTTCTTCTGACTCGGTCCGCCTGTACAGGGGTAAAAACAACGTGAAAATTCACGACGAAAATTAACCACGTAACTTCCGTATACCAATGGATTTGCACACGAGTTGCTGACCGCCATCATGAACAAACCGTCTTGGAGCCAAGTTTCTACACGCGCTGCACTGTCCCTGTCGAACATGTACCTGACAAAAATATATTGGAAAATCAATTTTTATCCGGGTATTTAATTTTGAGGGTAATTGGATTTTTGTTTTTTCTATTTCCTTCTGAAAATCCTTCAGAATAAGACTGAAAAGGAAATAAAAACATATTTTATAAGGCAGCACAATGAATCATGAATTTTCTCATAGGATTGGATAGAAATACAATTTTTTTTTTTCCTTTCTGTTATAAATTGGAATTACCTAGCCGGGTTTTACGATAAAACAACTTCGCAGAGTACCGTTTCATGGAGGATTAAATCTTTTTGCAAAAACTGTCCTCTGCAGTGTTATTTTTTCTTTTTTTTTTTTTTCTATCAAGTCAATAGTTGAGCCGCGTGAGAAGCTTTTAAAGGTAACTTTTAACGCTGATATAACTTGTGTGCCTTCAATTTACAGGCTTACAAAGTTTTAGGGGCGTTTTTTTAATTTTTTTTTTTTTCTCGCAGAGAATTTAGGTATCTGTCAAATCCCACTCTGCTAAATTATATACCGTGAAAACTTGTCTGGGCAATACAAATTTGGAACAAAAAATCGCATCTTCACAGCGTTTTTGTTGAATATGAGGGAAAAAATTTGTGCGTGTACGTGAGCTTCTTTCGTTTTGGCATTATTTTATAGGATTTTTAACACCCTGAAAATATTTTCTATATAATCCCTTACCACAGTGTCATAACTACGTATGGAGTCCAGCAAAGAATGAAAACTGACACGATCGTTATGGTCATTCGAAGTGTCCTGCCCCTGGCTCTTTCGATGCTGCTTATGTCCGATCTTCGGAGAGTGAAACGTGCCCCAGCGTTGCTGTTCATACTGACAGTAGTCGTACTGGTAGATTTTCCAAGTACTGTAAAAAATATATATTCAGAATTTGATAAGTTGGACTATCTATACGAGCAGAAAATTGATCGTGAATTTTTTTTTGTTGTTTTTTCTTTCGTAGTAGCAAAATAAAAAGATTGATTTTTATGTACTGACCTAGTCTGCTCTCTCGACGTTTGCTGCTTATTTCGCATAATATTTTAGTGCACGTACAGCAAATGACCAGCAGTGGAATAAAGTACATTGCTACAACGCAGAATAAATTGTAAGCCGTTTCTTCTGCCTGGGTAACGAAAGATCCGAATGTCACGCATTGTTGAAAGTTTGGATAGGCTGGGTGAGGCGATACGTGAAAGACGAAACTCTGTAAGGGTGAAAAAATTTGGAAGTAAAAAGGTAGAGTAAAATGGAAAACCACAAAAACCGCAAAACCGCAAAACATATAAAAAAAACAGCGATGTATGGATAAAAGGGTTTTTTTTTCACAAATCTGGGTACCCACATAATTGGAAAATCGTTCGAGGTATAAGTAACAAAACGTATATTCGAATCTGCACAGGGGTAAATTTTTTTTTCTACGAATGTACTACAATTCAAAACTTCAGTCGTGATGATAAAAACTATTCTTATAAAAGAGTCAAACGAATAGTTATTATATACGAATAGTTATTCGTATATTAGTGATTGATGAAAAATGAAAAATTACGAGTCTGACAAAGCCTATACTTCGTAGAAATCGATCAAAGTATATGATCGAAAAAAGTTATCGCACGGAATTTCGTTCCCTTGAATCGACGAAATAATATATTGTCTAGCAAATGAATAAGCTATGGCAAAAATAGCCAAAATCAAGTAATATTCAAACCTGGGGAACTGCGTAGAGGAGGCTACAAGCCCAAGCGACTGCGAGCATCACCTTCCCTCGACGTCTAGCGTCGTTTACCTTGAGGGGATGTAAAATCGCAAAGTACCTGTTTACAGAGAATTTAAATGCTTATCAAGCTCCGAGTAAATTTTTCTACCGTTCAAATTAACTTATCGAGATTTCGAAGGGTGGGGAAAAAAATCGTTAAGTCTCTGAAAATATATCCTCAAGCTGAAAACTTGTGACTAATTATAAACTTGAATATCACAGAGATAATAAAAATTTTGACTGACCTGTCCAAAGAAACGCAGACCAATACGTTGCTGGATAAGTATAGACCGAATGCCCTCAGAAAGACGAAGAACTTGCAAGCCAGATTGCCGGCGAGCCATTGAACCGTCAGTCGCCATCCAACCTGGATAAAAAAAGAAATTTGGTACGTTTTAGTGGGTCTTGAGTTTCAAATGGACGAGAATCCTCTTGTCGATTATTTGCCACTTCGAGCACACATACGTCGCGGATTAAATAATTAATTAGCCTCCTTGAAAAGGCTCGTTGAGGAAACGTGTATGTAATTCTACTTCAGGGTATATAACGTCATTTTCATAAGTCCTCTTCTCACTAATCGGTTATTATCTTTCAATGAAAAGCCAATTTCGAGTATCAAAGAATTTTCGACCGTTCTGAATCGACTCCTAATTAAAATTTCCATATAAATGGTGTGAAGAGTTAATGTTTGACGAGTGAATAATTGATGCGAATCTTATTCTTCCGCAGCAACGATAACAGACCATTTAATGTTTTCTCCGTTGTGTAACTGAAGTTTGAATATACTTAGTCCAGTTTTTCTTTTTTTTCTTTTCTTGTCCAACTTTTCTTGAATTGCGAGGCAAGAATTTTTTCGTTCGCTTTATACTATCCGAAAGACTGGCAGCTGGATCATTCCGCGCGATTTTATTAAACGAATTAGAAACTTTCCGCGTCAGTTAAATCCCGACGAAGGGTTTTATATGTGGATTTAAGTTATATTGGTGGACAAGAGGTATTTACGCCCATCAAGCTCGCATTCAACGTTTTTATTCACTTTCCATGAGTTTCATATTGAACCTCTCTGATTGCATTCACCCATATTAAATCAGTCCCAAAACTGGGATTGTGTGAAAACAAAAAAAACTGTGTTACAATTTTTCCTCAAGTTTCAAACAAAGCTTTTCACTGTCTGCTGAACCTTCAGATAGCGAGAAAAAAGAAGAATAACAAAAAACACAATGAAATAAGAAAAAAAAAAAAAAAAATTCGAATCATAAACCGACCGGAATATTTGGAGAAAATTGAAAATTTTCGGAATGAAATTCTTTCTATAGATAAATCGCGCGTTATTTAAGATGGGCAATATATTTTCCCATGACACATGAAAAAGAAAAGCTGTATTATATATTTATACAGCAATTTTATTTTTTCATTCGATTTCGTATTTTCTATTCAATATTCTTGATTTTCGATTATTTTTCTCGAGGATCACGTCCTCGAGGTATAGGCTGAATCCCACGTGTTCAATCAGTTCCTGAATCACACAATTTTCCATTCCACACCCAAACCTACACCCACATACCCATATCTCCATTACGCGAAATCACGTTTCTTTGTTGCGTGATTTGACACGTGTAGGTATATATCAAGCAGAAATGTACGTATAGGTATGTAGGTCCTATATCTCATGCCAACGTGGCCAGGTTCTACCCCGAAAATTTTTATCCGGGTTATTTAAGTCATCAAAATAGAAAAAAAGTCATTTTTAATTTGGTCAGAATTTTTTCGAGTGACAGTATATAAGCTGCGACTCGAAATGAATCCCCAGTTATTCAATTGTTATGTTTTTTTCTATCATGGAAACGTCTTTTAGTAAAAGATATTCGAACCTTGTTAAAGACCCACGTTTTTTAGAATCCTCGAGAAAAAAAATTGAACATTTTTGGTCTTTCAACGTTTTAAAAACGTCAAATCGAAAATTATTTTATATTGTTATTCACCTCCAAAGGTATCATGAGAAACGTGACGAGTAGATCTGCAGCGGCGAGATGTGACATCATCAACGAAATTCTCGATTTCCGGTGTCTTCCTCGAGACAGTGTGATAAATACTGTTAAATTTCCCACCGCTGCAACGACGAACAGAAGACAATATACCACCACGACACTAAGAGATTGCTCTGTAAATCTCGGCTGTAAAGGAAGGGTTGAATTTTCTCCTCCACATATTGCCGGGTCCTCATCGTTAGTTAAATTCGTCCGACAACCGGATATGCTAAACGTCAATGAGCTGGCGTTCGACAGTTCTTCGTTCATTTTGCTGACCGAGAGAAAAAGCTGTGAAATTATATTTGATGTGTAAATTTGCCATTTCCTTAATTATTTATTTCAACTCTTTGAAAATTCATGAGAAGGAAATTAAAAGCCTGTCTTTAATTTTGCTAGTAAAGAAAATTTATACCTCGTTACAAAAGCAATACAGAAAAAAAAAAATTACTTCAACTTCTTAGATATCATCGCATAAATTACGAACCGTGGATACGCGGAGTGGATACCTATACCCTCGTCAAATAATAAAATTAGGTTTTCCTCTAGAAATGGAATAACTTATACAATGATTCATCTGCAGGCATGAGAGAACGCGTGAATTTCATTAAAATTAATTATTTATTCATATAGGTATGTTCATGGTGTATG
The DNA here is from genome assembly GCA_949628255.1 of Macrophya alboannulata. NCBI lineage: Eukaryota > Metazoa > Arthropoda > Insecta > Hymenoptera > Tenthredinidae > Macrophya > Macrophya alboannulata. The sequence goes on along the minus strand of OX451210.1, from coordinate 2,554,646 downwards.
AATTTTTCGCATGAATTATACCTATACACGTCGGGTAGATTTGTTCTTTTACCATTTTTTGTTTTTTTTTTTCGAAATGAAAACGCGGCTGTATAATCGAAACGGACTTTGAAAGTGATAAAAAACGAGGAAATTTTTTTTTTTTTAAATAAATACGTAAATAAAAAACGGAAAACAAGGTAGAGAATGATAAGAGATTGGAGAGAAAAGAACGATTTTCCAATAAACTACAACGTTTTGTATACCTATATTCGTCGATGACAATTATTCTGACCGTTATCCACCGTATTCACCCTCCGAAAAACGAAACGATGAAACCCCCGAGGCAGTACGGTACAGTACGGGTACGGTACGCGAGATTCAATTCGAAAAGAAATATAATAACGCGACTCGTCTATATCGGATGGAAATTTTCAAAGGATGTTTCACGTTATTATTTTTTATTTTATACCGTGATTTTTTATTTTTAATTTTTTTGTCATTTAGTTTTTATACACCGCAGAGGTAGAGAGACGGATATGGTATACATACCTAAATAAACGATGAAATAAATGTCACACGGTCTTTCACAGTAGTACATGAACATATACATACCATATACGGTAGGTATATAGGTATGTGTTAACCTATTTCTATACACAGGATATATATTTCTTTCTTTGACCGCGCGAACTTTTTTACCTGACGTAGATGAAATTTATTAGAATTTTTTAATACTTTTCTTTTCACAAGTAGTTTTCTTTTTTTTCTTTTCTTCTTCTGTTTTTCATTTGACTTTTGCACAGAGAGACTATACATATACAATAACGAGCAAAAAATTTTCTTATAAATTCTAAAATTAAAACTTTTCTCATCGAACTAATTTTCTTTTTTGTAAATTAAAAAAATTAAATGAACAGAAATGAAAATTGGTTAAAATTTTCTCACCTGAGAAATCGGTCTAAATTTTTTACCAATTTTTTGTTTTTTGTTTTTTTTTTTTTTTCAATCGAAATTATCAAGTAACATGATCGACGTTAAATTTTATATAGAATTAACTACAAACCATTCTTTTTCGATTGAAAATGTTGGATCACCTCAGTGGCAGATCTTCCATAAAGCTGCAGCACATGATTTATATAGCGATACGATTTTAAAGTTCCGTGATTTTGATAGAAAAAGTAATGAGAAAAAAAAAAGAAAATTCGAAAAAAAAAAAAAAAAAAAAAAAAGAAAAGAAATTCACAGACAATTACGAAACACACAATTTTTTCATTCACACGATTTGTTGAAAATTTTTTTATTTTTTTTATTATTTATTTTACACAGTTTACCTAATTGTTCCAATTACAGATTTTTACTTTTATTTTCTCTCTTCTTCTTTTTCGAAATTGTTCCTTTTTTTTTTTTTTTTTTTTTTTTTAAATCTGTGGGTATTAAATTATGCAGTTCAATTTCAACTATACTTGTGTATATGTAACGAACTCTTTCATACATAGATGATCGTTAAATATAAAAGAAAAAAAAAAAAAAACACACCCACACACACAAATTTACACCGGTAATTTCCCACCGCCACGTTGAACATACGCGCCGTTTTTCCAAGCGAGGTACTCCGCTCTCCTATACAGCTGCAGCGATAGAAACGCGAGAAGAGTAAATGGCGATCATTTCAGATTCGCTCCATGCTCACCCCTGAGTACGCAAGCTCCGAGTGTTCGGAAACCGACGCGGAGCTTTTGACTCTCACGATTGGTCAGCGAAACAGGTATAGAAATTTGCAACCCTCTTACTCGGCTGTATCTATGGTTAAACCATATCGAAATGTCTCCAATTGCGAAATGAAAAATAAATAAATAAAAAAAATTATATAACCCCGTACATTTGAACTCGAGCGGAATCGTGACTCGGGATTTCAAACTTTGAATTAGTGATATAATTTCGTTGAAAGTAAAAAATAATTAGTAAATAAGTATAATGGGACACACAGCGCGAGCGGGGAATGAATTTTCTTCAAAATTTTACCGGAATTTGAATATAATCGATCGTCTTTTCTAACCCGGCAAAAAGCGCTTGTTCGTAATAAAAATGCGTTCACACGTGTGCAAATATACTTAGAACAAGAAAATAAAATAAAAGATCGTTTCGTCGTTTCGTAATACACGTGCGGATGAAAAATCCCTAAGGAGAGCTAATATAAGATGAATAATTCATTCTCCGAGAGTATGTCCCTTCACTCGAAACGCTACCTACAGGTTTACCTTTGGGTGGTCCTTATTTTGGATATTTTCGATTTTTTTTTTGTCCACGATCCCCCTAAATCGGTTCTAAATAAACGAAAAGAAATTCCTACCAAATTGGAGCTCGATATTTCAATTTTAACCTGCCCCCCCCCCCCCCCCCCCCCCCCCCCGGCAATCAAAGTTTTAAACGGGAAAATACGTGTATTTTAGACTGTCAATTGTTTGAACATTTTTCCAAGCTAGTGAAAATAAATATAAAAATTCGAGATTAGGCACAAATATTCCTCACAGTATAAGGTATAATTGAAGTATTATATCAAATTTTTACGTCCGTAATTTCTGGAGTTATTCTCTATATAAATATCAATTTGATGTTCATAGAAAACTGAGTGAATTGAAGAAACAAAAAAATCGACCGATTAAAAAGTGTCGCTTTGCGCCGGCATATCTTCATTTTGGACATTCAGTTCTGGGACACCCTGTACAAGGTAATTTCATACTGTTGTAAATTATTACATACATAATAACTAGAGAATTAATATCAAGCCTGTTAATTATAACGGGTTGAATTATTCCGCAAACTAAACTCGCCTGCAGCAGGTTTAAATAATTGAACCTCATCTATTCATTTGTTCATTAAAATTTAAACCACAATGGCTGCCTGCCGTTCGTATGAATTATTTAAATTTTCGTTCATATATATATTTTCATACAGAGAGAGAGAGAGAGATGAGGGAAAAAAAATATCAGTACAATATAAATACTTGCGTCACGAGTTTCTATAAAGGGTGGTGGTTTTTTTTTTTTTTTTTTTCTTCTTCTTCGTTCGAAATTTCTCCGGTATAATAGTTTACGGATTATTTAATTAATCGCACTGCAGACTCGAGCGAAGCTTAATTAAACGTTTCTTAAAAAAAAAAACGAAGATAAAAAATTTTCTTTCAATCTTACATTTATACTTTGATCTTTTGATTATTAATCGAGGTCTTTATTCGCTAGGGTTTTTAGATCATTTTATTTTTATTATTTTTACACAAGATAGCTGTATACATGTAAATGAATCAAAGTGGATCTTAACGTCAACGCGATATCGCAGAAAATCAACATCGACGCGATATACGTATACGTATATACCGAGCGCATAAACGTTAATTAGGACAAGCTAACAGTGGCGATATTTTCCTCAAGATCACATAACTCCGTGTTAACTTGATGAGATGAACTTCCAAGTAGTTGAACCGTTTCTATGAGCGTAGCTTGTCCACTCGAGTTGTCACAGGCGTAAATTTTAACACCGTCAATATTACCGAGTGCTATATACGTCCTGTTCACTTCGATACTTAAGAATTCCCCGGTGTTTGATCCGTAGTAAATTTCGCCCGAGGCAACGCAGTCGTTTTCATTCTCTTCGACGCAATTTAAATTCACCGCCAGTGCAAAGCTGTTCGAAATTGTCTCGGTCGTCGTTCCGCCAATTTCCTACATCCAAGGATAATAAAAAAAAATAATATTAAACGACCCTTGTCTCTCTGTCTTTCCTTCTTCCTACCTTTTGACTTACCTTGTGAACCGCGACAACGTATCCTGGTCTAACGAGAGTGATAAGCTCTCCTAAATTCGCTGTAACAGGTGTAGTTCCGTTTGTTACCGGTACTACTTCGGAACCGCCCATTAAATGTCTCCAAGAAATATTTCCAGGTAATCGAATTGGCACTTGAGACACCCCAGGGAGAGTAACGAGCCCTGCAAACAAGGACGAAAGAAATAGAATGGAAAAAATGGGCACAAAAAATGGCAAATAATTGAGCTTGCGTTTTGTTTGTTCCCCCTTTGACTGACGTCGATTGCTCGACCCGATAGGGATCACGGCTTCGTTAAACGTTAACAAATGTTTGGCAAAGGCTTAGGATCTGAATGATAACGAATGTCGAAAGTACGAAGCCTTTTTTGTGGTCAAAAACCGATCCTTACCGACCAGAATCGCTTCACCCCACATGAACTGGTCCCACGTATGAGTTAAGAGACTTTCTTCCGGGTAGTGAAGATGGGTTGGTGCGAGAATTGGCGAACCACGTTGGAAGAAACTGGCTGTTAAAGTGTGCTGATACGTCGCAAGGGATGCTCTTAGCCTCAGGGCTCGGGCAGCTGTTAAACTCGCGCTTGTTGAAAGGGAAGTTGCTCCGGGCGATCGATCCGGCAGAACTTGGATATAAGGAAACGTAACAGCGGCCTGATACCATCTGATCAAAGGAAAAGTTTCTTTTGAACAAAAGTATTTGTGTAAATTTTCTAAAGTCGAAGTGTCGGTTCGAGCTTTTTCGAAACTGCGAACATTGCGTCTAAAAAACCGTAGTTTAAAATGATTCAAAATTTTTAGAGAAAATATTCGACGCTATTTTCTATCGTCCGAACTAAATTTCAACTCGTAATAGGCGCGTGGACAAAGATATAGAAAAAAGCTCGCCTTATGCACAGTTCCTCGTGAATAGAAGCGTCGAATTCATCAGTACCGCAGACGTAAGTTGGAGGTGGTAATTGCCCGACAATTCCAGCCCCGACAGCCGACCGAACGGACCTTCTTAATCCGGACCAAGTTGTGTTACCCCCCTCGCCGGGGGGTCCGAGAAATTCTACAGTGGGAATCGAGGATCTAACAAAAGCCCTAAATCCATCAGAATAAGAGTTGTGTTTGGTGTAATGAGACGCTCCCGATGTTTTAGCGAGGTCGTAGGGTACTGTGAGGTTGTTCATCGCGTACTCAAGTGTCTGACAAAGAGTAAAAGCTTCGCTGTAATTGTCTAGAGTAAAAGAAGCGGAAAATTCTGTGCGATAAAAATGTGCTTCCTACCTCTGGCAGGTAATCGAACACCGTGAAATCTACGTCTGATCTCGAGCTCGAATTAAGCTCATCCTTTGGCCACGTATCTCTGAGCCATACGGATCCCGGGGATCCAGTGTCCGCCAAATAATTCGTAAAATAACTCGTTACCATGGTTTTTACCCCGGAGTTTTCCCAGTCCGGATATACGACGCTTGTATCCTGATAAATACCGAGGTGAGGGGTGGAACCGTTGTTCAGTAAAAGGCCAGCGTCCTGTAGCCCCAAATGCAGGGTTCCTTCGTCGGCTAGAATCTGGAATAAAAGCGATGGATTCTATTCTAGTCTTCGCATAGTTTTCCACGAATCTTACCATCGGACTTAAATGGGGTGAAAATGCCCGTCCTGTTTCCTGGAGGAGGTCTTTTGTCTGGTTTATATAGACCAGATCGTCGGTTATGAGATTATGGTTCAGTACTGAGACAAGTCGTTCATGTATGCAGTGAGAGTCCCACGGGGCAACGACGGAGGCCAATGATTCTACGGTCTCGTTTAACTCGGCAAAAGCGTTTTCTACAGATTCAAAATCCCCGCTCGGACATACGTGTAGACCGTAATTATACGAGGGAGGAATACTGAGTGGAGATTCTGACGCCGCTGACAGAGCCAGTGTCAACTGCTGTACAGCCTCGAGTGGTGTCGGTCCAGCGAATACGTGAACCTTGAGATCATCCGGGAGTGACATACCCCTGAGAATGACCAGATTCGAGACGTCCAGGACCTGTTTTTGAATGGAAATGACCGATAAGAAAATCCGCTGAATAATCCTGGAGGCAAATTGTTCACCTGGACTTCCAACGGGCCTTTGTAATCCACGTAGAACGCTGCTCCCACGCCGGTCGGGCTAATGGCCAGAAAGGCTGGGGTAATTGTCCCATTCTCGTTATTGTAAATCGAATTAGTCGTCCCGTTAACTTCCAGATCGTTCAACCCGTACAGCGTGCCATCGGTAAGATAAAGGGTCCATTCCCAGTAAGTTTCCGTCAAAATAAGCGGACCCCTAGCAGTCGAGAGTATGAAGCTCTCTTCGTCTATGGTAGAGTCCTTCCTAGCCACTGTCACAGAAAATTCCGGATAGTGTACATAGGCGTTCAAGTTCGATGAGCCATCTGCGAATTAAAATCAATTATATAAGGGCTTTTTGTCATCTCTTCGATCCGCATGGTGCTGCAAGATTTACTCGGAATGATACAAACCCAATTCAATCTCGACAGTACGGCGTCTTCTATCTCTAGGCAGAAAATAGAGCAGCCTTTGAGTAACCTCATCCTCTTCGCCGAGGTCTTTGTCAGGACTGGCGGTACCTCGGTAGAAAAACGACTTAAAGCTTCTTAGTTTTCTGTTGGAAACTTGGGAGCTTGTAGAGATGGTAATCTCTACGTGATTAGAATCAGCCGCGGCAATGTCCAGGTAAATTTCACCGACATTCGCACTTCCCAACGGGCTGTTCGTTTCTCTAGGGGTCAGTGCAGCTCCTGGAGTTTCATGCTGATTAGATACGAGCAAATAAATGCGGGGCCGGATTTTTACCTGCGGAATAGACGCCTCCGTTCGGTCTGTACCCGTGCCGCGATGGCACAGTGTGATAGCAGACGTTCAACGTCTCACTCCAACAGCATAATGCCGACGAGCACTCTGACTCTGTGGGAGTTTTACCGGGAAGACAATCGACGTAGTATTCGGTCTTCAAATTGCAGGTTGTCACGCTGTACGATAAGTCCGACACGTAAGGACTGATCATAAACGCGTATACCCCAACGGGAACAACGAGGGCAACGATCAGAGAAGGGAGCAAAAATTTAGTGTAAGGTGATAGAAGTATACGATCTCTGAGTCTCACTGAAATTAATATTCGTTTTCGTTGGTATTTTGTTGGCCTAATTAGCCACGGTTTTATCTTGTTTTTTAATTACCGTTTTGAGCGCCGAGGAGAAGCTCGTTCATCTCTTTATTTGAATCACTGGTTCGAATCTCGTTCATCATCCTGCGAATGTTAGATCAAACAGTTATTTATGCGTGCTGAACAAAATCACTGCTGCTACGTATGTATGTACTCATTCAAAATCATTCGATAAAACATTCTTCTGGTTCAGTAAATCCGAGGATTATCAAGGCCCTGGTGTTGTTCACCGTTACAAAGGATTCCTACCCCAGTGTACACCTAATTTCGACAATTCCCGCGGGCCAGATTTCGCCCACCTTATACCGCCCACGAAATACAAACACCGAATCAATTTACCGATGGTATGAGATATATCGGCTTGGTCACCCGGGACCAATTTCCGCAGGTAAAGGAAACCATGGGTATCCATTATCCAACAGACTGCGGTACAATTACACAGTACCAGGTCGGTTTGATATCAGATCAAACGATCGAACTATGAAGTGATCAAATTTTCGACCATAATAGCGGTGAGATTACTCGGCTATTAGACTGGCGTTGCTTTGTGATATAATTTCGCTTTCATTGGATAGGGCGGGAACGTGAATTAAATTATTTAATTACAAGCGAGTCAGTTGATTGCTAATTGGTCTGGAATACCGAGTGAATTATTTCTCAGACCTTAGGTTATTCACTCTAAGTTTCACCCTTTGTAGGTACTTATAGGTACATATAGGTATATGTATGTATGTAAATACAGTCAATCTTGATACAATTTTTTTTCAGACGACGTGTCTTCGGGTTTGACTTGGGTTAACATTTCGACCCACTCACTTTCAAGATTGTGTACAACGTGTGTTCTATACCTGAAACTAATACCTGAAAAATGATTAGACAAAACGAACCGGTGGTAAGCAGAGCAAATAATTACAAGCAATTGTACATTTGAACGTATGAGGGATACAGGCACCAGTCAGGCAAGCAATACCGGACGTATCATGCCTCGAAGCTCTAATGTTCTCCGTATAAAGTAAACAGAGTAAACTGAAGTGGAAAAAAAGCGAATTTTTTTCTGTTTCCCGTTTATATATTTGATCCGCTGATTTTTTGTCGCATTTTTTTCTCTCTCTCTCTCTCTCTCTTTCTGATAATAAATTGTTAGCTCAATGAAAGAAAAAAGCTTCGAAACTTTCTTTGATCGATGTATTATATAAAAAAGGCTAAAAATCAGAGTAACGAAATATTGGTGTGTCTGATACTGGTTTCAGGATACTTACGTGTATATGGAAAATCTTCTAAGTCCTCGGATTGCTTTGTAGAGGCACTGTGTTTCGGGAGGAAGGTTTGACGTAAGCTGTTTGGTGAAATTTATAACCAACCCTTATTCCACGCTTAAGCAAACACGCACAAGAAGACCGAGGGCGTAAGCCTTGAGATCGAAATTTCGGTTCAAGAAATCGCGTGTGTGAAACGCGTAAGGAGTAGGCGAATACGAGGCGAATTTTCAATGAATAAATTTTAAAACTGCACTACACGCATATGTCCAGGGAATCGGTACGATATACCACAGGCTTTGGAATCGCGGATAGCCCGCTTCTGTCAACTTATTTCAGTCGTATAAGATTTATCGCGGAATTATAGATAAAGGCTATATCGGATCTGATATGACGTCACAGATATTAATAGGTATAAGATGGTAGTTAACGGCTGTATATTGATAAACAGGTATAAAAACTCATTTCCCAGATATGAGTATATGGATGATCGCGGAATTAACGGTCTTCACTCGCTCGTGTTTCACCTCAGATATACGAGTTACGTTAATAAAAAATTTAATAACTGATCTGTTTGACAAGAAAAACGAAATCGTAAGAAAATTAAAAAAAGGGTATTTCGAAGAAAAATCTTCAAGCTTCGAAATCACTGTTGCTGAAATTTTTTGTGATTTTTTTTTTCCGTTTCGTTACGTCCCAATGAAAAACGTGAGTTGACAGACGGTCAAAGAAAAGTTTGAATGATTTTTTTTTTTTCTTCATATATATATTTCCAGCTGAAATTGTTAACCTTTCGTTAATAATTGGATACTTTTTTGAGAAAGGTATATTTTTTTGGAGGGTGATTTGTAAAAAAGAACAGGGGGATGTGTATAGGTACAATTTATTGCATCTGTGCTTTACGCATTCTACATACATACATATGTGCTATAGAATTCTATAAGAAATATTGCCATCACTGTGTTTTCATACATAACCGATATAGAAATTTAACTCATTTTTTTGTATGTTACTTAAAAAAATTTTTCTTCTCGTTTTTGTCTTCTTCTGATTTTATTTACTTCTCTACTTTGCCTGGGTATTATATGTATGTTGTGCTGCTACAACATCGGCCTCCTCGTTGATATAAGGGCTGCTGCTATATCGTCCCTGAGGCTGATGTTTGCCATTCATTTCTGCAAGGAATAATATTACTATACTTAAAAACAGAAGAAAAAAAAGAAAGAAATTTTCAGCATGAATATTATTAAACATAGAATTATTGAATTCTAAACAAATTTAAGCAGCTATACATCGGGAGAAAAACTACTGCTAACAAAAAAAAATTTTACATGTTTACGATGTAGAGTAAATCTTCCGGAATCGCGAATCTCTAATTTGATTTCAATTCTGAGAACACGAATTCTGTACAAATTCTAAAGCCAGTTAAATTTATCGACTATATATTATCACACCACCGTCTTAGCTATTATATATAATTCAGCAACTTGTACGTATGGGTGTGTATATCGTGAGATCAACATAGTCGAGTAATTTTACGTGACTCGTGTGTGACTAGAGTACCTCGTCGGCGCTTTAGTTAAATTTACATTGAGCAGAGCTGTGTTGTAGATCTTGTCTTTTGCAGAGTGCTCAAGAACCCTTTGTGGGGTCTAAATGTCACACATATCAAACTATGTAAATACGAGCTAAGCTAATAATCGAACTAGGTACAATTTAATGTACATTGTATGTACATACACGAATACCTACCCATAAGAGTTTTACACATTCCTGCGCTTCCTTCCCGACGTCATCTGTTCACCAATTTTCGCAATCATTTCCTGGCCCTTTTTCATCAATTCAGTTGGGTTCATACCATTGGGCATATTTTCAAGTCCGAAATTTCCTGAGCCTTGACTTTGACCTGGATTATTTCCAGGCATTGGGATATTGGGAGCGTCACGAGCCACCTAAACGAGATCCACGATCATACAATAGATTGTTAATATTTTGAAAATATTTTTAATCTCGTTTCAATTAATTTCTTTTCACATCAACCCCGCTGGCAACCGATGTAATGAACGCAGGGTATATTTGTATGTATCGAGCTCTTCCAAACCGTGGATTGAATGTTGTGTCAATTTTTTATTATACCCGAGGCTGTTAGCCAAATTAACGCAGGAATTTCGGCCTGAATATATATTTGCTTGTATGTATAAATTGATGTCCATATAACCGAATATCGCATGCTTATAGGCATATGTAACTTGTAAATTTCTAATAGAATCCTGTAGAGCATGCATAATCGTTTGCTTACTCTGCTTAGTGACGGAGGTACGGGCATTGGCAACTTCGGCATTCCGGTTGGCATTGGGGGACCTTGGGTCATCTGAAACACAGTATCAGTATTATATCTGATCGATTCCGATCACGTAATGGAATCCAAATATGAATCCGCCGGCAGACTCAGTGTCTGCCTGGTTTAATTTTCCATTGTGAGGAAAAACGTCAGGTTTCATTATAAATAAACATGGATGGATATGAATTGGGTTCGCAATGTAAACGTCTCTCATTTTATCTTGAATGAAGAAAAAATAAAGAAAAAATTATTCATAAGCCTCGATCTCAATGTATGTATTAACAAAAGATACATATATACGTATGAAATTTTTTCGAAACAATGTATGTATTAACAAAAGATACATATATACGTATGAAATTTTTTCGAAAAATAATATCCTCCAGGATACGATGAAATATGAAATATAAACCGGACTATATGTATAAAGCACCGTCGTTCAATCTTCACATGACACCTGCCAGCTCGAAGATGACCGACGTAGAAATGAGATTGGGTAATATTGGGATTTAGAAATTGACCGTGACGTCGAACGATCTAAGAGTGATTGGTAAAAAAAAATGAAATTTATTTATTTAATATTTTTCTTACCACGACCGCGAAGAACGCGAGCGAAACTATAACGAGCTTGAACATGTTGAGTACTTTTGAATATTGTGCCTGTTGTTGGCAGACGCCGGGATTTATATAGTGATTTTAGACGTTATATCGAGATTTGAAAATCCATGTTTACAACAAGCTCGATATTTGCATGTTTGCTATTAAATCACTCCAGCATCGGAAATTCTAATTATCGCCTTATATAACTATATTGCACATAGATGCACATAATCTCGTGAACACGCGTGAAAAAATTCAATTATATCAACTATCGCCTTGAATAATCTCAATCTGCAGAATAATCGTACCATCATCGTCATTATGATTAATTTTGTTCAACGCTGTTTTCACGATAGCTATTATATTATACGTGTTATTCTATGTATATCGCGTTACTTCCTGTTGCAATCAAACTTCCATGCATAATCGTACCGTAATTAAAATTACAAAAGCCCATAGCTATAAGGCGATCGCGTTGTTATACAATTTATAAGAAAATGAGAATAAAAACACAAAAAAATCAAAGTATTATAATAATTGTTATATAGGTAATTGCTGAGTACCTTTACTGCAGATTTCAGATTGCAATATACTATACCTATGGGTTAATTTCCAATCTTTTTATAATAGACTAATATTAACTGCGAAAATTTCCTGGAAAAACAATATGTGAGAAAAAAAAAATCAGGATAAAAAGAACAGGCTTTTTTTCGCTTCTTGATTATTTATTTAGTTATATATATATGTATATATACATATTTTTTTTATTTATACGAATGATCCGAGGGGTAAATAACTCAAACCTAAATCGATACATCAATTTTTTAGTTTGAATTAATTCACGTTAATCTATACAATCCAATTTAATTCTTGTAATTCGAATCAATTCATTATAATTTAAATTAATTCACTATAATTCCAATTAATTCATTTAAATTCGAAAATTTCGACCTTTACAGTCATATCGATAATAATTAAGAAAAGATTCAAATCGAACGAGTAATTTTATACTAACCGTGGTATATCTACGTTTGATTTTCAATATTTTCTTCTATTTTCGTTTGGTTTGCATCGATTCTTGCCGAGATGCTTCTTCAAATTCCTCTTCTAGATCTCTAGATCTTTCTAGTTGGTACATTATAAATATTTATATTCGCATATATTCCGATAATATCTTCGGAGTAGTGGTTCTATGTGGGTAAATGAACCTCATTACCACTTGGGTTAGTTCGGAACAACAACGGTAGGTGGCATACCGCCGGATTGAAATCAAGATGGCGTCCTTAGTTACGGTTGTTTACTCGCGTAGTTACGGTGTTATAAACTTTAATAATAAAAACTGCTTTTTTATTTAATCTTTTCGTGATTGTTTCGTAATTAAACGATAGTTCCGACACTTGAGATCATGCTCAGACGTTTGCAGACTGTTTTCATCACTACATACAGAAGGAGATGCCCCTAAATAAGTGTAAGTAACTAATGTCACAATTTTCGTTATACCGATAGAATTTTCCGTTACAGACAAATTGAATTACACAGAAATATAGTTAATTCGGTATTTCGAGTCATCATAATCTCGCGTAATAGCATATTCGCATAATTAGAACGAAATTATAATAAATAGCAAATTCATATAAACCGAGGGTTTTTTTTTTTTTTAATTTTTCTCAATTCGAATTGATTCATAATAATTCAAAATGATTCATTCAACTCGTGTTAATTCGCATTAATTTCGATTGATTTGTTCAATTCAACGAATTATCTACCCCTCGGAATGATCATAATAAGTTGTGTGGTATACTGAAATTCTCATAAGATAAGAGAATTATTTTACAGTATAAATAGCAAGCTTTGAATCATCAATTTTTTTTTATTCTCCTCTAGCAATTGCTAATGTAAAAAAAGAGCTGTTGTCTCTGCTTCAAAATACCTTTTTCATCAAAATATCTACGAATATTTCAATTTCGATATAATATAGTGACTTCGTATAATCAAACGCTGCTTCTTATATAAGATAAAAATATCAACAAGCATTAGAATAATAAAACTAAATTATTAACATTTACTAAAAATCAATCATTATTTTATCAACAAAATGTTGAAACTTCAAACGCCAGTGAGTGTCGGTCGTATTTCAGTATTCAAATTTTAAATGAAATCTATCGATTACACGGCGCATGCCATGTGTATCGAAGGTAAAGTTTCGCCTCATCTCGGCGCTCACTTCAGACCTAACATTTCGTAATTCGTATTTCTTCATTTACCTGTCATGGCGTTGACACCGTCGTGGTATCTATCGTGAATAATAATATAAAGTAAAATCGTTTTATCCCGTTTCCATATTTCCTTTATAATCCACGTCATTAAATCCGCGACTGATATCCGTCTAGTGTGATGTGAGTCTCGTGTTAAATAAACGCGTAAGAAGTGTTAATAAATATATCTTCATCTCAGACCTAACCTAACAGAGATATTGTGTCAGTAGCACGTTTTCGTTCAATATTTTATCAGAGTGATTCTACCAGTTCGAAGTTCGGTTTAAAAAGAATAATATATACATAAGAAACGGAAGAATAAACCACAGTTATTAAATATATATTTTTTTTTTTCTATTATCGTTGTTCATTCTTTTTCATTTCTAAAAGAAGAAATGTTTTTCGCGGAACCAGACGTAACCCACGTCGTGGCCGTTAGCGTAAGCGATTTTATTTATTTTCGTTATTCAACATCAGCTACGAATAATAACAGGAACTATACTCCGATATTTTGATCGCAATAATAGTTATCAAATTTTCTATATACATACACATATAGTTATATAAATCCCTCTTTTCCTTTTATACCTAACCTTAAAATTTAACGTAAAAATAAAATATAAAAAGAAACACCAAATCTAACCTCAAAAATGCGGCTAATAAGTTCCGAAAAACTTTCCGAGCTTCAATCGGAGCCTGAAAATATTCGCAACATCTGTATCCTGGCTCACGTAGATCATGGTAAAACAACATTAGCAGATTCTTTAGTAGCAAGTAACGGAATAATATCGAGTAGACTGGCAGGTAAACTGAGATATTTGGACAGTCGTGTGGACGAACAGCAGCGAGGAATAACAATGAAGTCTAGTTCGATAGCTCTTTTCCACAGCGATAAAGAGCAGGAGTTTATTGTTAATTTAATAGACTCTCCTGGCCACGTAGATTTTGCTTCTGAAGTATCAACGGCGGTTAGATTATGCGACGGAGCTATAGTAGTGGTAGACGTTATCGAGGGTGTTTGTCCACAGACAAGAAGCGCCCTTTCTATTGCTTACATCGAGGGGCTTAAGCCTGTTTTAGTCTTCAATAAGATAGACAGACTTATAACAGAGGTAAAGCTTTCTCCGTTAGATGCTTACGTGCATTTGACACAGGTCTTAGAACAAGTTAACGCTGTAATGGGGGAGTTGTTTGCTAGCGACGTTATGGAAAGAGAAGGAAAAGAAACGGAACAGAAAAATAACGAAGAGGAAAGGAATTTTAATGAGAGAAATTTGGCCGATTGGCAATCTGCTTTGGAAGATGCGGATGATTCTAATCTTTATTTTTCTCCCGAAAGAGGGAACGTTCTGTTCGGCAGCGCGGTCGATGGCTGGGGTTTTGGGGTCAAAGAATTCGCAAAGATTTTTGCAGACAAGTTGGGATTCAGCGAAAAAGTACTTCTCAAAACTCTATGGGGTGATTTTTATCTTAACAATAAAACCAAGAGGATAATGAAGGGCGCTCAGGAGAAGGCTAAGAAACCTTTGTTTGTTCAATTAATTCTTGACAATATTTGGGCTCTTTACGACACCGTTGTTGTTAGAAAAGACAGAGAGAAAATGTCCTCGATTGTTGAAAAACTCCAGATAAAACTCACCACCAGAGACCTTAGACACACTGATTCAAAGGCACAACTACAGGCAATTTGCTCTCAGTGGCTTCCGCTGGCTAAAGCTTGCCTCGATATGACCTGTGCCAATGTACCGCCACCCAATAAATTAAGCGAAGATAAAATTGAGAGATTGATGAGCGGGAATACGGACTTTTCTGCCCTACCAGAGGAGACTCAGTTGCTTAAAGAGGCTTTCCTGGCTTGTGATAGCTCCCCAAATTCACCTGTTATTGTTTTTATATCTAAGATGTTTCCTGTGGACAGAAAAATCCTACCCGAAAATAAATCCAAGCCTTTAACACAAGAGGAAATAACCCAAAGACGGGAGATAGCAAGACAAAGACACGCAGCTCAATTAGAAAGCCAAAAAACAGGGACTCCGGAACCTGTGGTGGAAGCAATCATTCAGACTGTAAATAACGTCGAGGAACATAAACCTGCAGAAGAAATATCCGAAGATGCTCTAGTCGCTTTTGCCAGGGTCTATTCAGGCACTTTGAGAAAAGGTAGTAAGGTTTTTGTCCTCGGGCCTAAACACAGTCCGAGAATTGCTCTAGATCGTCAACAGAGCGGCGAGGAAGTAGAGGAAAATATAGTCTTGAAGGATTTAAGGCCAGGAAGACACGCAACAAAGGCAGTTATCGATAAATTATATCTTATGATGGGAAGAGAGCTCGAACCGCTAGACAGTATCCCTGCGGGAAACGTTGTGGGCATTGGAAACTTGGACGAACATGTCTTGAAGACGGCAACTCTTTCTTCTACCATAGCGTGTCCATCTTTTGCCGAACTTACTTCATTAACGGACCCAATTCTTCGGGTAGCATTGGAGCCAAAGCAGCCAAACGACTTGCAAAAGCTTATAAAAGGGTTAAAGCTATTAAACCAAGCGGATGCCTGTGCCGTTGTTCACATACAAGAGACCGGGGAGGTCGTTTTAAACACAGCGGGAGAAGTGCATCTCGAAAGGTGCCTCGAGGACTTAAAACTGCGCTATGCTAAGGTGGAAATCAACGTTTCAGAGCCAATTGTACCGTTAAGAGAGACCGTAGTTCCTCCCCCAAAACTTGATATGGTAAACGAAGTTATAGAAAAAAAAGAGCAGGAATCAAGCCTCGAATCTTGGACAGCTGACAGACAATGCAATTTTATTATTGACGCCAAACCACTTCCCGAAACTGTGACTAAAGTATTGGAGAAATATGCAGATCTAATTAAACTCCTTGATAGACACGTTGATAATCTTGGTAAAAATATGGAGGAGGGATTAGCGGCGGATCTTGCCAAGCTCTCTTTAGAGTCCAGTTCCATGCTACCTGAAAGAACCCAGAAAGCAGTGGAGACTTTTAGAAATGAGCTTAAACAGGCGTTTCAAGACGGCGAGGAGAACGTGGATATTGATAAGATATGGTGTTTCGGACCTAGGAAATGCGGGCCTAATATTTTACTCAATGAAACTGACTATCAGAGGCGACCTTTTTGGGAACGGCAAATCAAATCGACTGATCCCAGAGCAACGTGAGTGTAGATTTATGATGTATTTAAATTATGCATCGAAGATAGGAGATTGATGGATCAATTTTACAGCTTTATGTTATTCTGAGATTCCCTTGAAGTTAAAAGTATAATATTTAGGTCTTTTTTTTACTCTCTTTAATGTGGATTTAGCTTGTTTTCTTCTCTAAAACATATTACAGTCATTTTGATGTACAATTACGTAGCTTGCTGATATTATTATTCGAAGCTTTCTATATCCTCAACAATATCACCTCGAATTTTAAACAGTAATTTGAACTACTGACTGGGGACAGGTACGAAAGCAGTCTAATTACCGGATTCCAAATTGCTACCCTGGCCGGACCGTTGTGCGAAGAACCTATGATGGGTGTTTGTTTCGTATTGAAAAAATGGGAAATACATGAGAATTGTTCTAGGTAAGCGAATTTAGAGACAGGATTTCAGCCGAAATTGTATAAAAAAAAAAATATCTCTTGAATTTTGGATACATTCTGTTAAAGAAGAACGAAAAGACCTTATCTTAGTCTTGTTTTATAAATAAAATATTACTTTTGTACTTTCTCGGTATTGGACATTGTTCATCATTAAATAGGCAAGATTTTTTTGTCATGCATTAGTTGATTCAGGTACCTTTGAAGTCTTTTTATTGAACTGCGGTGGTACGCTAACAGGACTATCTTCTTTGGATTTTTTTTCACAAAGTTAATTCTAAAACAAAATTAAAAAATTTCTCACTCATCCGATAATATGGCTCTTGATTAGGTTTATAATCTAATATCCTCATGAATTTTTATAACGGAAATTATTCAAGAATTAAAAGAATGGCGCAGTATTGTTCTGAAAAATTCGAATAATTCTTCATAATTTTAAATTCAAATTTAATCCATCGCTATTTCCTATCGAGTGACAATAATCTCTCTATAGTGATGGAGGTGGTCAAAGTCAAGGCCATTTGGGGGGCCAGTTAATGTCAGCATGCAAGGAGGCCTGTCGTCGTGCCCTCAGCCTGCGAAGACCTCGTCTCGTCGTCCCCATGTACTCGTGCAGCGTCTTGGTCAACTCCGACGTTCTTGGTGAGTGAAACAATGAAAATTTATAAATTATATAAATGATGATAATTGTTTGTTGCATTGCATGCCGCACGTTCTTAGCTCTCGAAATAGGCAGGCGTATGAAAATTGCGCGTGTGATTATTAAATTGCGATACATGCGAAATGAAATGAAATAAAATGAATCAGCGATTTTCAATGAAAATGTTATTAACTCTATATATTGTGCTTAGTGATTTCTTTTTTTTTTCTTTTCTTTTTATTTACACAGTTGACAATAATAATTCTACCTATATAATTATTGTATTACGTGTTACAATACGACAAATAATAATAATTATTATTATTATATAAATAGGTATATATAATATTAATATTTATATATAAATTAACGTATTATTATGAAAACTATTATTCTACGTTATATTAAATCGTTGCTAAATCTAATCGCGTATCTATTAATAAATTTTCCTAATTAGTCAACTTACTCGAGTTGGTAAACATTTTTCAAAAAATTATACTTGAGACCATTTCCACGAGCGCAATTGTTTATCGTTAAAAAATTAAAGGCTATATATATAACGTCTGAAAAACCTTTCGATTCTCTTATTTATATGCAGCATCAATGATTTTCTATCTCCTTGAAATATATAGGATATATAGGATAATTGTTTTACACACTCGTAAACTTGAGCCGTGACCAAATGATATTACATATTATTATCTTCTAATTATCAATCTCATCATTATACGACGGTATATATAAATAGTTATTGCGAATTATTATTTAAACAATTACAAAGGAAAATCATTTTCTTCATTCTCTATATATCTTCAGTCTCCCTTCGCACACTTTTGCACTAATTATAATTAATATTATTGTTATTTCTATCTCACGAGATATATACCTATATATATATATATATAGTTGAATAAATAACATAAATAATTAACTCGGAGTTTCTATATGTTCTTCTTCGTTTCTTTTTTGTTTTTGCTTCCATTTTTCATAAATAATCTACGATCTCCGAAGATTTTTTTTTTTTCGTTTTTTCTCCTTTCTTATTTTTTCGTTGAAAATTGATGGCAGCTTTTAACGTATAATAAAATAATCGAACACTACTATACTCAATCCATTACAGTTGAGCCATTTTCATTAACTCTGGTACCTTGTGCCATGGAAATGATGGCTTTGAGTCTCTTTCCCTTTCTACAAGATCTGAAAGATATATTATAAAGTATAAATAGTGAAATAAAATTATGAAAAAATTGTGTAAAAAAAAATTCAAAAATTGGCAAATACCTAAAAGACTGCGAGTGTATCGCAGTGGACGACCTCTGCGATTTCCCTGTACGCACATCATGCCGTATACTCGTATGCCAGGGACACTTGCGTACATTGGTTGATCGTGGCTCATTGGACCCTCTTTTCAGATGAAAGTAGACGAAAAAAAAAAAATTGATGAATAAATAAACAAGGGAAAGATAGAAAATTAAAGTAAAAAAAAAAAAAATAGAGGGGTTTCAGGTGACGTTTGAACGTCAGTTCCACGGGTTTTTACTTACCCAGGATATTGGTGTCAGGGCAACGACAGATCACTAGATAATGGGATTTTCCTGTCCTTACATTCTGCAATGCGAGAAGCGACCAGTCCTTTGGTGCTCTGCATTCTCTCATATCCGCTACTGGCTCGCATGTCTTTACCAGGGTCAGAGCCTGCAATTAGAAATTTTTTTTATATTATTATTATTATTATGATTAGAGACGGTTCCGATTGATCGATTTCGATATAATTTGGATAGAAAATCGTATACTCTATAACCATCTTTCGATAAAATTTTCGAGGCTCTATGATATTCGGTTTCGAAATGCCGGAGCTTTGAAATTTTCAAAAAAAAAAATAAAAAATTCACAACTTTCGCGATTTTTGTGATACCTCAACGAGATTTGAAACCGAACTTTTCACCATCGAAACAGATTTTTGACAATTTTTATTTTCAGAATTTTCTAATCCAAAAAATTTCTGAATGACTGCCGAAATTCTTGTGTATATTTTTCGTTTCACGATTTCTATAGTCTTTCCGTAGTGACGATCATTGACGGTATTATTAAGTTACCGCGAGTTATAGTTAAACATAAAGGGTTCACAATCTCCGGTCACGATTTCTCTAACACAAATCCTCTCACCGCTATCGCAATATGCGGTGATTAATATCAAAACAATAATATCCGCGTAATGTACCGTTAAAACTTAACCGTAAACGTTATTAAACTATCTTTCCAAGTTTACTGCAGCAGCGAGCAGTTTTACGCCGTTTTCATAACAATGACGATGATCGTACCGCGAATAGATGATAGACAGGTACATAGTACGTACATACCTATATATAGAAAGATAAATGGATGGACAGACCATTACTAAGGTATAAATATATAGATGTATATTATAAAATGTTATATTATCCACTATAACCGCCCAACGGAAGTATATAACTATAATAAGAAATTAATCTATATCCAGCAAACTAATTTCGGTATTTCCTTTTTGCCATTAGAATTATATCTCCAACAATCCGTATAAAAAGAAGATATAGAAAGAAAGAAGGAAGGAAAGAAAGAAAGAAAGAAAAAAAAATGGAAAAATAAAAATCGTGCAATATATATACGTATAAGTAAAATTATAGCTGTGTGAGGAAGAATTCCTACAAGATTATCCTACCACCATGAATCGCTACCTCTCGTCATTATTTTCTATATACATACATATATATATATATATATATATACATATATATATATATATATATATATATATACATATATACATATATCTATATACGCGAGAGATGAGATTCGTTACTCCTTTTTTTTTTTTTTTTTTTTTATTTTACATCTCAACAAAATCTTCGTACCTTGAGATCGTATAATAGTATAGACCCCTGCAGACCAAACCCTCTCCGTCTTTGTTAGTCTCAGTTCTGCAGGTTTAGTTTCGCTCATATTTCTGCCTCAACTGTGTACAGAGCTGTGAGCTGTTCTATCAGAATTCTTAGCCGCATTTTACCCGACAAGAAAGCAATAAGAAGAAGAAAAAAAGAGAGAAAAAAAAATGAAAAAAAAAAAAAAAAAAACGGGAAAGAGAGATGAAGAAAAACTCGCTCTAACTAACTCGGGAAAAATTCATCCTGTAGCAGTAGGTACCTACGGCTTGAATACTACGGAATAACTAACTAACTAACTAACTAACTAACTAACGAACTAAACTAACTACAAAAAATACCGAGCTCTCGTCTTCAACACGGAGTTGTCACACCGGCTGAAAGTGAATGGCATATATATCAATTTCTTCCTCTTTTTATGAGTATTATCATTATTATTATTATTATTATTCTTTAGAGTATAGAGGCGAGTCGAGGAAGTTGATCGATCAATAAAGTCGATTGATCGATATCGTTATAACTATGTATTATATCTTTTTTGTTATTAATTTTTTTGGAAATAACAGTTCGAACTTTGATCGTTTACAATGAACTAATACACACTCATTCTCGATTTCTCAATTTCGTTTTACCGCATGTATGTATATTCATTATGTACATACATACATACATACATTCCTTATTTCCTCGATCAGGATCATCGGTCGGGTAGGTATATATGTACTGTTCCTATTTCTAACCGACCGGTTCCTGTATACAGTATAGAATATAATTCATCCATACTTTAGTATTAGTAGTGCACCATAGGCATAGTACCGGTGTTAGTATTTTACCTCGCAAATCACCGCTGCAACAGCAACAGCAACAGCAGCAGCGAGGGGCCCCGGTTATGGTAGTTAGTCGAGATCATCGCACGAGGCCTAGGCGGATAGGTAATTGCAGATGAATCTCGTCGACGTGTATAGGATGGATAGGGATATAGGCGGGTATAATAGGTGGTTAAAAATCGGCACGGTATATACATATTTACTATATATACTATAATATGTACATACCTATACATATACACGGTGAAGAGAAAAAAATAAACGAAAAAAGGGATCGTGGAAAAAAAAAAAAATTGACGAACGTTAGATATTCAGCACCGATCAGTGAATCATTTATATATACGGAATCTGGAATATATCATGCATGTATATACGATCGATATTAATATACGGCTATGATATGCACTAGATATCGATTTAATGTTGAACACCGTGACCGGGAAAAGTTAACGAAAAATAATGAAAAATGTACATGATGCACTGATATATGTATACTTACATACACATTGCAGTTACTTATTTACTTATGTACTGTATAGCTGTTGTGTTGTACACATATACCTGTAATACATATACACACGTCATTCGTGGAATTAAAAAATTCATATCCGTTTGCTCCAGATCCCTAGATAATTCCGTGACTCCATGAGTGGGCGTCCTGTAAAACTCATATATGTACGTACAACGCGTTTTCATATATAATAGTACGCGAGGAGAGATCCGACGTTATTTGTTATACGGTTTTAGACTATTTTTTGTTATTTTTGTACATATCATCATGATTTTTTTTGGAAATTTTTACCAATATTCTCTCCTTTTCGAATAACTAGAAATTTATCTAAAAAAAAAAAAAAAACTCGCGAGATAAAGTACGGGGCATGAAAAATCGCCACGTCTTGTCTAATTCGAAAATTCGTTTCTACGAGATAAATATCCAAAAAAAAATCTAATTTTCAATTTTTCAAATCAAAATCTGTATCCAAAATTAATTGAATAATTAATTAATTAATCAGGGAATCTATTCACGATACATACAGTCGGTATACATACATTTAGTACATACTTATGTACATACATACATTTATACACATATGTATTATATATATATATATATATATACATATAATGGTTATAAATTTGTGTAACTGACCTTGGTACGGGGGTCGGTGACCAGTTCGGTAGTATGGTGGTCATCGCTATCGAGAGAGGCGCTGCACGGGTCTCTGTATCGTCCGGGACAGGCGCATAGAGGCTGTGTAAAGTTAAGACGAACGTATACGGCGTTGCAAACTTGCTGTACAGCGCACTCCGGCAAAAGATATATGTGCTGATTGTGCGGATAGTAGTGATACTTGGTAGGTTTAGCCAGGGCAGCGCTCGCTCCTTCCGGGAGTTTTACACCCGTCTGAAATTGACAATATCGAGATAAAATGAAAATAAAGAAAATACAAAAAAATTAGACGATGTATGTATGTACATATATATTTATATATATACATATACATAATTATACGAGATGAATATAGAATATAGAATAGATTTGAAAAAAAAAAAAAGTTAAAAAAAAATTTGGTTACAACTTTTTTAATTAGACGACATGATATAAACTTGTTGATAATATTTTTTGGTATAATGAAAATTGGCGATCATTATTATTCGCCCAGATAAATTTGTTAGGTTTTGGTATTACGGGTATATATATTGGGAAGAATTTCAGGGAAGAACAGGGAGGCTTTTTTTTTTATAGAAAATTGAGTCGAGGAATCTGTGCCAAACGAGGCGAAAACTTGGGCGACGCATGTTTCATGGAATGTGTAGAAAATTCCATCGATAGAATAGAAATAGAATTGTGTCGTTTCCTTGGGTATAGGTCGTTTCTTTTTCTTTTTTTTTTTTTTTATAGATTTTTCTTTTATTTTCATAGTTTTTTTTTCTTCCTCCTCTTCGCACGAGCTACGGTAATTCGATGTGAAATGTTGCGGCTTTTTTTTGATTTGATTTTTGATTTTTTTTTTCTTTTGTTTCATTTCATCTTATTTCATTTCATACTTTTACGCCCATTTTTTTTTTTTTTTTTTTTTCCGTCCACAACTTCTCTCTTCTTGCCAAGCTTCTGGTCAAGCCGAGTAAATGGAGCGTGTCCAAAGTCACAAACACATATATATATAATTATGTATATATATAGATATACATTAGAACGTGACTTACATCAACGAATTCCAAATCTATTAACTGTCCATATACCCATTTCGCCTCTTTCATTTATTTGATCAAAATTTGTGGCAAAACATTCGAGCGTAAAAATAAAAAAACAAAAAAACTTGAAAAAAAAAAAACGGAAATTTAACGAGAATTCAAAATTGAAGGAAAATACTTTTTTTCGAATGTTTGGAAAATGAAAAAAAAATATATATATGTATAACCCAGTTTTTATATATTGGAAACACAGAATATCATTTTTTTTTTTTTTTTTTTTTGTTTGAAGGGTAATTTGAGTTGCGAATTTTAAAGGTTCTGAATGGTCAAACTATTATACGAATTTGTTTGAGACGATTTAGAATTTTCAAAAATTCGGAAAATTCGTAATTTCATACCGGTCGGAATTTTTTAAATTCCGAACTTCGACTTTTTTTTTTTGCCTTAGTTTTTCGACTAATTCTATATGATCAAATATTTCCTTTCACCGAAGCTGACAGATTTTTGTTTTCGTCACAATTCCGCAGCAGCATATATGTATACATATTATCCTACTTTCTCTAAATAAATAAATAAATAAATAAATAAATAAATAAATAAATTAAAGACGAAATGATCGAAGGCGAGTATATACATATAATAAATCGTTTTATAAATCCGGTCTCTCTGATCCAGTGCCTTGGGCCTGGAGTGGGTCGAAAAACCTCTCCCCTTATGCAGATATTTATTGCAGGATATGCACATTGATCGGATGCATTGATTTATCTGTATAATGGATGTAGGATAATCTACATGTATAGCCAGTGTACGTATATATGTATATACCTATACCAATATCTGTACATAATATACATACAAAATTCTCTGCACTAGTTGGACTGCAGTTTAACTAACGTATAGGTACGTCTATATATCGTAACTTAAACCGATATAGAAATTGTATATTTAACACAGGTGCAGCATAGCGCAGTAGGTTGACCTGGGCAATCGACCCAGATATATAGAATCAGCCCATCTTTTACGTTCACATTTACATACATAATATACACACGATGTACCTGTATTTAGTATATTAAATACGCTTTGTAATTATATGTACCGAGAGATGAGGAGAAAAAATAAAGAAGAAAATGCAGATGCAGGTACTTCTAATTTTCGAAAGATAAATATATATCCGATTCGATTTTTTATCGTGTATAGGTACCTTATATAGTCGTAATGCTAGAAATGAACCGTGAATTCAATAGCTTGGCAAGGCCTTCGGCTTAGGTCATTCCCTTCTTCGGTTCAGTCTGCATTGTGGGGGCTGGTTGCAGTTCGCGGATTGCAATATGGCCTCGAGATAGGTGTATAAACTGTTGGAGAATATTTCGCTGCCTTTTGCTTTGTGTAAAAGATATATATCACATCGCGAAGTTGAGAATTCGAAACGGTTTATTATAGTGCCGCGCATACATATATAGTATATAGAAGAAAATCTTTGATGATATGCAATATTCCGATTCGAAAATTCTTGTTCAGATGATAAATCAAATATATGTGCATATACATATATATATAAACAAGAAATAGAAATTCATATTTCAATTAGAAAATGAGGTAGCTGATGATCGTATGATCGAATTAACCGTGACACAGATACAGCTAGCCTAACCCACCTTTATATACAGTATAATACTTCTTTTTTTTTTTTTTATATATATAAAATCGCTCTGGCTCTGTGGTCACCCAAAAATATCATCTAGGGACAGTTGAAACGTGAAAAACCATGTTTCTCGACTATGACGAAGAGGAGATTTTTACTATTCTTTTTAGTTTGGTCTAAATTCTTGACCAGGTATTGTATATAGGTATACAGGTACGGAATCAATTTTACTCAGTTGCAGTGTATATAATAATGAATGAATTCACGTATACACCGATGTATTATCGAATCTGTATCCAGTATATATATATTTTATTTTATTTTTTTTGGAGGGGTTATAAAGAGGTTTTCGATCTTTTTTTTTTTACTCCGCGATGATGAAATTAGGGAATCGCATTCCTTCGTCAGTTCGACGATAGTTTGACGTACAAGATTCACGAAATTTCGAGGTCGTTCCGGATTCAGTAGAACGAGACGTTGGAGGACCGATGCTGCTCAACCACCGTATAGCATATCGTCGCAAACTACGCATTATTTTAGTCTTTTTTTTTCAAACATTTTTTTTCGTGTCTTCTGTCTCGAAGTATAATTGGCTTTTGAGTCTACAAGCACACATATTCCGAGTAGACCTTAAGTAAACCCCATTATAATCATCTTAGTACAGTTCTTACTTCTCACGTCAGTTAAGTCAAGGAATTTCGTTCTTTGATCGTACATATATAGTCGTCAGAATCGAGATCAGTATGAGGTATACAACGAGATTGAAACTTGAACTTATTTAATCGGATTTCAGATCCGTTTCTTCCTTTCCTTTTTTACCCACCTTAATTTTTGTACCCCAAATGGCATGAGAACTTTTTTTTTTTCCTCTTCTATAATTGCAATTTCTCGAACGCACTTTCCATCCTCGCAATTTTGCGTAATCTCTTCTCGATCGCGGATCTTACCAGTCTTTATCGATATTTTAACGAAAAAAATTTTCTAAACTAGGTACATACTCGTTTCTCGATTTCTCGATTCCTCTTGTAACATTCAGAGAGATAGATGTTTATATAGAGGTATATATACACATATATACCTATATGCAAAACCAGTGAAAATCCGTTATTTCTCTTCTCTTCTCTTCTCTTCTCTTCTTGAGATACTCGAGTCGACTCGAGTCGTCGTCTTGAGCTCTATCTTCATCGGTAAGACGATTTACCGCTAACAAACACAGATGTTTCTTGAACTGGGCTTG
Organism: Macrophya alboannulata; assembly: GCA_949628255.1. Classification (NCBI taxonomy): domain Eukaryota; kingdom Metazoa; phylum Arthropoda; class Insecta; order Hymenoptera; family Tenthredinidae; genus Macrophya; species Macrophya alboannulata. The sequence continues at coordinate 2,528,128 of OX451210.1, read as the reverse complement.
TCGTTATCTCGCGGAATTATATACCTAACCGTGGTCATATTATAATATAAAACGAAATCAGGATCTTTTTGTTTTCTTCAATTTTCACAACTTCTTATTTTCGTTTTTGCAGTCAGTTTTTAAATTGAAAAGGGTAATTGGGTCGAAGTTTCGAATAGTCAAAATCACGAATTTGGGTGAGACGATTTTGATGTTTTGAAAAAACTTCAAAGTTCAGGATATTAAAATTGGGAAAGGTGGCCGAATACTTCGAAAGTCCGCTGCAAGAATCCGAAAACTTAATCGAGGGGCACGACTCTCCGCGGTGCGCGAATTTCAACTCCCGGACTTTTGGCTCTTGGGATTCTTCAGCTTTCGGAATTTTCGGAACCTGTACTCCATTACTCTTTTATACATTTTTTTTTCTTGTTTTATCCGTTTCAGAATTTGAGCGAACGATCCCGTTTATTTATTATAATAACCTTGAGCATCGGTTTGTTTCCTAGTTTCCAAGTTTCCCTATTCTCTCGCTCTACCCCATTATTCCGGAACCCTGAAAATCCATCAACGGGTAACTACGATCTGACGCGAGTAATGGATATAACGTTACACGAGGCATACCTTGTTACCTCGTTAACTGGGCACATATACCCTTGACCGCTACCACAATATATATATATATATATCTATCGCGTTTCATGGGTTTACCCGTATTCTGTAACCGAGGGATCTCGAATTCTCTTCGATTCTGTTCGATTTCCAAAGATTCCAAAATCTTTTTCACTTTTTCGTTGCAATTTTGTTCAGAACAATGCAATTTTCAAAGTATATATGTATAATGTATAACACGTCATATACCTATAGATAGATGGATAGATCGATGCCGATGGAAAGGGAAATAAATAGCAGTACATAATAATATCGTACATAGAAGAGAAATACAGAGAGAGAGAGAGAAGGAGACTATAAGTAAGATTGTATTATGTTACTTTCTCTTTGATGTGGCTGTATGGCCTCCTAAGATACGACCGAGCTTGCAATTTCAAATGACCTTTAATAATAAGTTGAGCTGCAGCATATATAAGAGCAACAGCGGTAAATCAAGGTGAAAGAAAGAAAGTAAGAAAGAGAAAAGGAAAAAGAAAGAAAGGAAGAAAGACACGAAGAGATAATACGAGACCTTAACACTGTTTAAAATTAAATTCCGTGATCATTTCCTGCAGCCTTAAGGCTTAAGGGGGCCATTGAAGACGTTCATCAGAATGGAAAACACGGGAATTGTCAAAACTCCTTCATCACTCGACCGATCGGAGTGAAATTTTGGGGATCGATGCATTATAATTGCGGAAAGTTAAGGAATACTTTACTTTTCTAAAAATTAAAAAAAAAAAAAAAAAAAAAAAAATCCTGAAATTTTGCAAAAGTAATAAGTATTTCTTCACATTCTGCAAAGATAATAGATCGTTCCTAGAAATTTCTAGACGATGAGACTCTTGAATGGCCCCCTTGAGCCTTTAACGTTAAATGTATATAGAAATTATATAGGTATATGAGGAGAACGATATACGAGCTTCTACTTTGAAACACACATGAAAAACAAACAAAAAAAAAAAAAACCAATGAAAAAACAAACGAGAAGAAACTTTTCCCAGCGATTCAAAACTGGATATATACATATGTATATAATCCAACTCCAGTTTAGAACTTTTGACGTATACGAACTCATTGTAGGTAACCCAGGTCTATGCTCGACATTTAACCTTGCTCCCATTGTAATATATGTACGAGTATGTATATATATGTATATATATATATATATATATATATATATATATATATATATATATATATATATATATATATATATATATATATATATATATATATATATATATATATATATATATATATATATATATATATATATATATATATACATATATATATATATATATATATATATATATATATATATATATATATATATATATATATATATATATATATATATATATATATATATATATATATATATATATATATATATATATATATATATATATATATATATATATATATATATATATATATATATATATATATATATATATATATATATATATATATATATATATATATATATATATATATATATATATATATATATATATATATATATATATATGTAGAATGATGTACATTACATTTTGAAATTAGCTTTTTATAACATCAGATTAAACACTCTAGGGTCTTTATATTTGATTTTTTGCCTACGTTAATATATGTGTATATAGGTATGTATATACCATTTCCTTACGAGGGATCAGATTATTGCCCCACTTTCACCTAACTTCCCTATCTTCGCAACCATTTTTCGTAATTTTGTATAAAACCGAGAATAAAAAATAAAAAAGAAAAAAAAAAAGAGGAAAGAAACGAAAAATAGGAATGGCAATTTTTGCAAGTCTTGACAAAAAACCCGAATCGCCGAATTACAATATAAATTGGATTGCAAATACGTTGAAATATTTGGCTCTCGATATTTTTCTTCTTTTTTTTTTTCGACGACGACGACCGACGATTTTCAGTCTTTTATTTATTTAATTTTTTTTTTTCCACAAGTTTTTTCGCAGATTTTTTTTTTTTTGATTTTTTTTCGAACTTGAACTTGAAATCTGAAACTGGCGTAGGCCATGGTCGTTGTACCTTGACGACGACGACGACGATCGCGAGCAACTGTACCCTGTGACGTCACTTGCAACAGATTCTCGTATCTCTATTTCTTCTTATCCTTTTTTTTTTTTTTTTTTTTTTTGTTTTCAAGTATTTACGTACACAAATACGCTGCAAGTACAACCGTAACTAAAGAATATGTATACCTATACATAGGTATAACGAACGGCCTTTGTGAAAGGCGGGCAAGTTTTCACGGTGTACTTTAATGTCGTTGTCGTAACTACCGTTTCGCGGTCATTTTTTACTTTTTTTGTTTTTTTTTTTTGTACTTTTTTTTCTTTCCTTTACAATTTTCGGCGCACCGTAATGTAGGTAGGTACGGTGCAAATTTAATCGCTACCGGTGTATACAATACCAACACCTACGCGTGTAAAAATTTCACGAGCAAAATAATAATTGCTTCCTTTTTTTTTTTTTTTTCTTATATGTATACATGCATATATATACATATAGGTATATTAATATGTTCATGCTCCAGCTATTACCTAAATTTTGACGGTTTTTTTTTTATTTTTTTTTTTTCTTCTTGTCCCTTACAAAATTTCATACATCGAATAGTTTTTTTCGTTTTTTCTTGGTTTTCGTATAATTTTTCTAATTTTTGGAGCAATTTTGACTAGTTTTTTTTTTTCCCTTTTTTTTCTTTACCTTTATTTCGGATATTTTTTGTTCAAATATATAATTTCGAAATCAGAAACGAACAAAAAAAAAAAAAAAAATCGAAAGAAAAACGAATATCAAAGTAAGAATATATTGTACATATTTACAGAATGAATCGAACAAATTTCGACAGTTACCTATACGTAATACCCAATACGAAGAAAAAAAAGAAAAAAAAAAAGATTCGATACCCTACGAAATTTCAAGTCACTTCATACAAACATAAATATAAAGAAGAGAAGAGAAGATATTCAATATATCGTCGCGAAAGTTCAATATATATATATTTCGTATCCATTTTTATCTTATTTTATCTGTTTTTTTATTTTTCCCTTTTTCTTCTCTATTTCTTTATTTTTTTTTTTTCTCACGAAGAGGAAATTGTCTGCACACACTTCTCTCGCTCTACTTTTGCTACGGATTGTTAAAACGATGCGATAGCAATCTTTGTATGCATATATATATATATATATATATATATATAAGTGTGTGGATATTACACATATGTAGTCGGTTTTGTACACCGTATAGCTATTATAGTAGTTTCATACCGCGCGCGCCATATTCATTGTTCTTGCGTTCATTCTTCTTTATCGCTTAACTTCCCGCACTTTTTAACAGGCTACTATTAACCTTGATTAGCAGCTACCGCATAATATGGATTCACAAGACTTCATGTCTATCTATTCATCCATCTAGCCATCCGTCCTTCTTTCTTTCCTTCTTTCTTCTCGCATGTATGTACATATTCTTATATATACATATATACGGGACGGTTCAGGTTGAGTGGATCGAATTATGTGGGCAGATTCCTCGAGACAATCTAAGACTAAATTCCTTATATCGAAAATTCGAGGGCCTAAATAGTTTATAATATTATAAATATATCTTATGTACCTATATAAGTCAAGTTATATATATATACTCGTATGCTCCTTTTTCTCACACTTGTCACATAACGTTCTGTTCTACGATACCCGGCGCACGTGTTTTTTCCGAGAGAAGAAAAAAAACAAAAAAAAAAAACAAAATAAAAACGATGAAAAAGAAGAGAAGAGAGAATGATGAAAAAAAGAAAAAAAAAAAAAAAAACGCAAAATAAAAGAAGGAAAAATAGGAACTCGTGTTCGACACGTGAACCTATTTGTCATTCGACCTCACCTGCAGCGAATAAAAGCGTATTTTATATCGTACTAAATTCCGAATTACTGCTAATCGATTAATTCAATGCGAAATAAATTGAAACCGGCTAAATTCAATCGAAATTCTATCCCATTTAATCTTGTTTTTTTTTTTTTTTTTTTTTTTTTTCTGCTGACAACCTTTCACCGCAGTCGTTTACAGCTGTATTCAGTCAAAAAAAACACGCACACGCACACTTAAAATCTACGGTACATATTTCAGGGATAATTATTCGTATATACGTATATATGTATATGTTTTTCGTTTGATGTTTTATACTTCATATTTTCATATTATATCCATTCAATTCGGTAGCAAGTGTATACATATATATATGTACATATGTAAGTTTATAGACGATTTTATAATTCATTTAATTAACACAAAATAATTGCCTCGCGGTGTTTCAAATTCGGATTGAAAAAAAAAAAAAAAAAAAAAAAAAAAAAATGAAAAAAAATAAAATAAAACGAACGAATGAATGTATTATTTCAAAAATTGAACCGAACGATTTTTTTTTGTTTTTTTGTTTCTTTTAATTCGAAAAATAATTTATCGTAGATATTTTCAATATTATTCGTTCACACCGCAGATTTTCGGAAAAATCAAAATTCCGAGACTATATATATATATAATTATAAAGAAGAATAAAAAAATTTTCGGTTCAAAACGCGACATTTGATAAATATATACGTACAACTATTACCGAAATAGTATGCGCCACTCTGTTAAACACCTTAGCGTATACATAATTCGTAATTTAGTAAATGGACAGACACATATCGTTTGGCTTTCAAACAACCAGAAGAAGAAAAAAAAAAATCCCATATATTTGGAGACAGATATTGTTAACTATCTACCCTCAAAATTGACTAGCTGAAAACTTGCAACAACAAAAAATAAAACGAACAAAAATTATTTTCCAAACTCACCTCACTTCCGCCCGTATAATTTGTAGTTATTTTCAATTGGGGTCTTATTTTACCCAGAGATTCACGAGTCTCTTTAACTCCGTTGTTATCATCGGAGTTTTTCAAATTTGTTATCTTCTTGTTTTCCGGTAATGCGGCAACGGCACCGTCTGCAGCACCACCGTCAGAAGTTGCGGATGAAATTGTTGTAGCTTTTATCTTAGTCGATGATGTCTGAAGATTTTTTGGTATTTCCATTACGGTTTCGGCCGTATTTACGGTACCACCGATTCGCGAATCTTCATCATTTCCCGACAATTCTGTTATCCCGGACTGCTGTTTCGTTCTCGTCGATGATAGTGCAGACGATGATGACGCTACGCGACTTTCTCGATGATTCGGTACCCCCGTCGATCCGTAAATGACGAGAAATAATGACAAGGAGAACAAATATAGGGACTTCATTTTTAATCAATTTTTTGTTGTTGTTCCCTTGTTTTTTTTCCCCCTTTTCTTTGTGTGGTTGTTTTTTTTTTTTGGTTCTTCGAATCGATAATCCGCGGATACTGAAATCGAAACAAAAAACAAAAAAATACAAATATAGGTACACATGTAGATTTTTTTTGATTTTTTTATATACACTTTGAACATTTGATAAAAATATCTGTACATGGACTGAATGCGTTTGAAATATGCGGCTAACAATGCGTTGCATCACGATTATATCCGCCCCACCTAACTCGAGGAATTGGGCCTCGAAACGGTTATATAGGTATATGTATATATATATATATAAATACATATATATATATATATATATACATTTATTCGATGCTATATATATATATACACATATATATATATATATATATAAATGAATAAATTTTTGTGTATATATATTTTATTATTTTTTTATTTTATATTTGCGTGTATATATGTATAATATATGTACAGGTCCTATACACTAACGTATATTTATATATACACATAGATAGGTATGTATGTACATACATACCTATCTATGTATAACAGTCGAGGACATAACATTACATTTATATAGTAAAATATATACCGTTCGAAGTTTAAACTCTGCTGCAGGCTTACTGCACTAGCTATAATGTAAGTCGACGTTATGGCAAGGGTACAGTCCGTTTTGTATATCTATTTAAATAGATACATACCCTGTGTAATATATGTATATATATATATATATATATATATATATATATATATATATATATATATATATATATATATATATATATATATATATATATATATATATATATATATATATATATATATATATATATATATATATATATATATATATATATATATATATATATATATATATATATATATATATATATATATATATATATATATATATATATATATATATATATATATATATATATATATATATATATATATATATATATATATATATATATATATATATATATATATATATATATATATATATATATATATATATATATATATATATATATATATATATATGTATATATATATATATATATATATATATATATATATATATATATATATATATATATATATATATATATATATATATATATATATATATGTATATATATATATATATATATATATATTTATATATATATATATATATATATATATATATATATATATATGTATATATATATATATAGGCGAATGAGAAATTTGTGGAAAAAAAAAATTCGCGAAAAACAGAAAATGAATTGCGGTTATAACTGATTCTGAGGCCTATTTTTTTCTTTTTTCTTTTTCCTTTTTCGTTTCTGCAAATACTGCGAAAATTAGAGATTCGGGACAATTCGAGTAATGAGTAAAAAAAAAAAAAAGAAAATCACCGAAAAACAACGTTTTACCCAGATTCGCGATTTGAGTTAATTTTTTAATTTTTTTTACCTCAATTCTAATTCTTGGTTTTTTTTTTTTTCATATATTTGAGTAAAAAAGGTCCTTTTGCTATTCACATACAACTAAATACAGGTATGTAGTCAGGTATGTATGTATGTATGTATGTATGTATGTATAGGTCGTTCGGTATAATATTTCCACAAAACCCGAGCCGTTATTCCAGATCGGTCGATTTGCAAGGCCGCGGTTTTAGTACTTGAATCCAGTAAACCCAGGTTCTTATATATATAATATATATATTATATACATAAGAAAATTTTTATACTCTTGTTTGAAAAATGGAATTTCACCATTTAATATATATATATATATATATATATATATATATATATATATGCCTATGTGCATATCGTTGAATTTCGGCAAATTTATTATTATTTATATGTAATTACATATAGGTATGTATACATATGTATATATATATATGTACATACCTATACGAAAATTTTAACTTCGACAAAATTTTTTTTTTCTTTCTTTCTTTCTTTCTTTCTATTGTCGTTTTTTGGATAATCTTATTCCTGAAATTGAATTCTCTAACCGCGATCGAGCGTGCTGTATGCCAACTTCTTCACGCATCATGCATGCTTGCACATATATACATATACATATATATATATATATATATATATATATACATACAATATACTTCTAACCGTTATACATTATTACATATACCAATAGATAGGTATATCTGGTATACCTATAATATCGAGGGAGGAAAAAAGATCGTTTTTTTTTTTATATAGAAGATAAAAATGTTGAAATAACAAAGATAAATTTGTTTTATAATTTTACCAAACTTTGTATCATAAACTTTGCCTCGAAGTTAAGAAATATTAATAATAATAATAATAATGATGAATCCTCATCCAGACGTGAAAATAGCTAAACAACAAGAAGAAAAAAAAAAGAAACAAAAAACAACAACAAAAACATCTAGGTATGCTTCAAAAGTTCGAAATTAGTTATCGGTTTGTATATGAGAGAAAAGTTTCAACGCCATGCTTTTTATAATTGTATCCTATATATATATATATATATATATATATATATATATATACTATATAGGTATATATAAATTATAAATTTTTGATTAGATAAAAAACAACGAAGAGAGAAAAACAGAAAAAAAAACAAAAAAAAAAAATTTCTTACTGCAAGATATTTTATCATCGAGTACGAAAATTCGAGGTAATATAATAATTCCGGTGCGGTAGGAATTTACCTATATATATATCTGATGAATTGAAGTCACTGAAAAATTTGATAGCCTGCGGGGAATCTCCAAATGAGCTGATGGTAGATAAAAAAAATTCCGAAATCCACGTTAAAGCTGAAATTTCAGACGTATTTTCAAATCGTGTATGAAAAAAAAACAAAAAAAAAAAAAAAAATGATTAGCCTATTCAAAAATCGTACCTGTTCAAAAATCGACGATTGCGAATAAACGAAGAAGTCTTCAGAACCCGGGACACTGCGGATTAAAATTCGTTCACTTAATAGAGATCCTGTCGATTTTTGTATTTCCGAAAAAAAAAAAAAAAAATAAATGAAAATTCACTGTCTTTATTTTTTTTTTTTTTTTAATTTTTTTCGTCAGTTTTTCTTGGATCGATTTTTCGTTCGGGAAATTTTTTTTTGAAAATTCGTTATCGATGACTGGAACTGCAGGGATTAGGATTTATCTCGGATGAATGAAATACACGAGATGATATAGGGTTCGGGTTTCGACTCCGACTGCGGACTCTCGTAGGAGGTATCCTGCCTATGAGTCCCCGTTGGGCCCACTTACTAACCAACCAGAATGATCTGCCTCCACTCTTTACTACCTTAAGCCATAATACCACGTGGCTAGGAAACTAAACCAGCTGGTTATTTTCTGTAAAACAAAATATATACCTGCCTATATATAGGTATATGTATAACCATATAAAACTGTATATAGATAAAAATTTCACCGTGATATATGTATATATTTTCATAAATTAAATCGCCCGCGGTGCGGTCGTGTGATACGCGAATTTGGAAAATTGGGGAATGATTTGCTGAAAAAAAAAAAAAAAAAAAAAAAAAATGATTCGGTACAGTTTCGAGTCGATCCGATGGTCTATTTACTTCCTAATTTATTTTGCTTCAATGAACGCGAGATGAATAGTAAATTTACAATTATTCACGGTCTTCCCCTTCGCCCCCCAATTTTTTATTTATTTATTTTATTTTCCACCGTAATTGTTTCATTTTTGAAAAAATCGGTGTAAGAAAATGAAATGGAACGATATGGGAGTAGCGAGTTTTGCGGGAAATGTGTGCCTGGACACTCCCCTGTTTTATACAGGTATATATACCTATATCTTCTAAACTGCGTGAAAACGACGCGATTTAATCCGCGCAGAAATCAGACTGTTCACTCGACCAAGATTAAAGTGTATTGAGCATGAAATTGCTCCAGTTCTCAGGGCCCATCTCGCGCTTGATCAGATTATGTCGATTATTTTATATCTGGGTTAGATACTAGCCGAGTATCCAGATTTCTGGGGAATTGACGAAATCGTTGTTATCATTATTGCGGATTTTCGTTTTTTTTTCTTTTGTTTTACTTCGGGGTTTTTTGCGGAAAGTTATACGCTTTTTCATTTTTTTTTTTTTTTTTTTTATTCTTTCAAAGCTCCCTGAATTGTCAAAATTTACAATTCGTTGTGAAAAGATTTCGGATTTTACGTAGAAACTCGTTAAAGTAGTTCAGAATATTAAATCTGGGAAAGATCGGAAACGCAGATGTGGCTAAAAATTGGGAAAGTCCGCAAGAATCGGATAATTTAATCAAAGGGCACGATTATGCTCCGTGCGCGAATTTCAAATTTTTATTTATTTTTTTTTTCAAATCGACTGTGGAGACTTTCGACGAAATACTCTAGTTCCTCGAACAGCTGTGACTCGGTGATATTGAAATCCGGAAATTTTTATCCTCCCAACCTAAACCCGGTCCCAATTGATATCAGTCGAACTTTTTTAGCTTGTTGCCTTTATATTGCAACTCACACACGGTCGGCAAAGGATCATATCCGAGCCGGTAATTAGGCGTTAATTATTGATAAAATAAACTTCCTGCGGAAACGCTTCGAAATTAAAAGTTTGACTGATGCAAGTTCAGTAATTTGAAAAGGAATATGTATATAGAAAATAAAATAAATGACAAAATAACGGATTGTATATAATCAGAGAATCGATTGGAAAATCTGCAAATGCAACGGATTTTGCGCATACATAATACATACGTATGTATACATACATATACATATACAAATTAATGAAAGCAAATAATCTTCGTTGACGGTCGTTAATCGGGTGAAAACAATTAGTTTTACCCACCTCGATACACTGACCCATTTATACTCTCGCGGATACGAAAGCGTAATTAGTTGCTGGTTGAACAGCATCGAATAGCCAGCTTATAGCTGCAGCAGCTATTTCCTCTAACTTTACGGACCCAGTCTGTACGGGCGAAGGCGTATAATTCCATATCTTCATACTCATCTACGTATCTAACTAATGCATGAGATTATAGAGATCGAGATTGAGATTGATCCCCGTGTCCTAGATATATAGGTATATATATTCATTTTTTTTTGTTTTTTTCAAAAAAAAAGTATCATAAACATATGTATTTTCTGTCAAACGAATTATTATACATAAATCACTATTGCTGTCTATCAGAGATTTTATCATACATATAGGTATAATGCGATGGTAAACTTTCTTCTTCTTCTTCTTCTTCTTCTTCTTCTTCTTCTTCTTCTTCTTCTCACTGATGCAGCATCGGCATCAAGTATAAGCGTATATATATATACTTATGTATGTATGCACTTGGTTTAAAGAGAAGAGTGGTTTTCTATACGCTTATACACGTATATGTATACCTATAGAGAAAGAAACGCCGCATGCAGCAGTTTGTAGATAAAATTACTCACTCTCGTTCGTAATCACATTATATACCGTAAACTCACTTTAATGATGAGTTTTAACACTTATACTGCAGGTATATGGTTGAAAAAATGTTATTTTTTTCATTTTTTTATATATATGTATATATATATATTTTTTTTTTTCACATTTTAATGACTCTTTTTACCTATTCGATGTTTTATATTTGAGTTGCGGTATTTCAGGGACTAATATATACGAGAGAATTCAAACAAATAGCGTCCTTAATAATATTCGTATCAGAATTTTTTTTCTTCATTCAAAATAATGATTCGTGTGCAATAATTTTTGTCCAGGAAAATATGAAAAAAAAATAAAATAAATAATTATAAAAAAAAGAACGATGATTTTTGAAAAAAATTTCTTTGCAAACTTTTATTCAGTTTCGTTGAAGATAATAAAACAAACAAAAAAAAATTGCTGATAAGTCAACTCTTTTTAAAATCTTTCTACGATCATTATTATTATTTTTTATTTTTTTTTTTGATTACTTTCGTTTTTTCAATTTTTTTTTTTTTTCACTGAGTTATTCAATTTTTAGCAACGTCACTTTTATATATGGATTAAAGATATAGTGACAACACACTCACAGGTATATGTGTACGGAGCGACGTTTATCAAGATTCAATAACTCAGTACAAAAATGGTAGAAAAAAAAAGACCAAAAATGGTACAATAAATATTAAAGAAGCGTATATATATATATGTATATATTTTAAAGAGGAAATTTCATGCTTCGAAAACCAACGATTATAGTAAAAAAAAATTCTATGCAATACATATATGTATATTATATTTTTTGAAACGTAAAAAAAACAAAAAAAATTTCTTTAATTTTTCTTTACGTACGTTTCCCAATTTTTGTTTCGAACCTCAAATATATACGTCAACAGCTTTCTTACAACAAGTCAAAAATTGTTTGCATACGAATTTTAAGAGAAAGGATCTCAGAGTTGAAATTTCAGACGGTTTTTTTTCTTTGTTAAATTCTTTTCGACAAGTTCCCACCGAGTTTTGTAAAAAGTTCTGAAGAAAAGAGTAGGCAGTTTTGTTCATATAAGAAAGGTTTTTTTTTTTTTATAATGATTATTATTATTCTCGGTTCATCCCTTCTCATCGATTTCATATATACGAGGTTGCTTTCTACGGATGACTTGCTCAACTTAGTTTGATGGAAAAAATAAAATATTGAGAAAAAAAAAAAAAAAAAAGAAAAAGAAAATTACCTAGTGAAATTGCAGTTTGTGAAACTTGGTAGAATGTCGGACGAATCATGACTATGGAGAACAGCACGTATTCACTTGCAGACCGTATATACACATACATACGTACAGTCGGGCAATAAAGTTCTTGGAGGGTCGAAATTCAGGCTCAAACATTTCAGTGTCTACGCTGTTGAGCAGCCCCCTCGCTCCGCATACCCCGTTCTCTGAGAAGGCGAATCTGGCAGGCTACCTACTCAAAGTAAAGTAAGAAATACTTCCCAAATATACAGGGTGTCCCAGAACTAAATGTCAAAAATGAAAGGTGGCCTAGAGGAGGTCGAACTGAGTAAATTTTCCCGAAGAACATGGGGTCTGCGAAGTCGCGTTCGCGAGATATCACAGGTTAAAAAAAAAGTATCGCTTTGCGCCGCGTCGCCGCGGCGCAAAGCGATACTTTTTTTTTAACCTGTGATATCTCGCGAACGCGACTTCGCAGACCCCATGTTCTTCGGGAAAATTTACTCAGTTCGACCTCCTCTAGGCCACCTTTCATTTTTGACATTTAGTTCTGGGACACCCTGTATATAATAAATAATGCATCGATGGGCCTGCTCAACAGCGTAGACACTGGAACACCTAAGCCTAAATTTCGACCCTACAAGAACTTTATTGCCTGACTGTACATACGTACCCTAGACATATCTATCTATCTATCTATCCATCCATCTATCTATCCATCTACCCACCTCTAAACTTTGTTTTCTCATCTTTGACGTGGATTTATTATGCGAGGATTTATAAATGAACAGCGAAAGCTCTGCCATGCATGCATTTGCAGGCGAAACTGCTGCATGATGCATTATACTTGCACCACACAGACACACATATTTCCCCGGTATCTTTTGTCATTTTTCTGTTTTCTTCGTGTCTTTTCTTTAGGTATATACCTACATTGGCTCGCTATATATACCTATACCTATAATATATACATTATACATATTATACATATCTATAGATGAATTTTTCACCGCAATTTCATTTGCCATTACCCTACTCAAATAGATCACGTATATAACGTTATAATATAGCGCGGCATGATTTCCCTAGAGAAATACCATTATAGGGAACCAAAGAAATTCGCTTAAACAAGGTGTAGCAGTACGTGATCAGAGAAACACACACTGTTTCTTCGACTTGTCGGCATTCCGTATTCATTTTTTCTTTTCTCTTCTTTTCTTTTTTTTCTCTTACTTCTTCTTTTCATCTTTTTATCTCGCATTGTATTCTATCTTTATGAAATAAGGGATTCGAAAGGTATATCGAATAATACCAATTCGATAGACAGAGATATGTGTGTTTCTTGAAGTTTTTTTTTTTTTTTTTGAACACGAACCTGCGAGGTTAGGTTAATTTTTTGTATTTCATTGTCTTTTATCAACGTATCAACTTCACGCCATCTTTGATTTCTTCTTCTTCTTCTTCTTCTTATTATTATTATTATTTTGTGTTTGTATTTTGATATTGAAGATTTTGTATGCATGGAATTGATCCATGCGCGCATATAAGGGATTCATCTATCCGAGACCACATATATATATATATAGAACTGTATTTTAGAAACCGTATATAAGATACGCGAGTATACGAGATTGAAAAGGGTGATGGTTATATATATGTATACATAGGTATATAAAAGAGGTGATAGACCGCGACGTTCCCATAGGGAATAGATGATCACAGATCACAAAACTCTATATCTTTCATCGATTCAATCGCTGATTCAGCGGACTTTGAGAACTATCCGTCAGTCACCGATCCGCGACTGTACACATATATACATATGGATATATCTCGCGTTATATCTATATACCTATACAGGGTGAGTTTTCTCTGGTATCGAACGAGGGAGGAGCGTATTATTGCAAACGCCCGGCCCATTTCTATTCATACTTGTTATCGTCAAATCGAGAAACCCCACTTTTATTCTCAAGTCCAGGACAGGTATGTTTCTATTTGCGACAGTAACAACAGAGTGAGACTTTTTGATATGATGATAATAAGTATGAATAGAAAGGGGCTAAATGTTTACGGAGATAAGCTCCTCCCTCGTTCGATACCAGAGAAAACTCACCCTGTATACCATATAGACTCATTTGCATATGTGTATAATATACATATATACACGTACCCTGTAACCTGTACTCGCCATTATTATATGCGTTGCAATTTATTTAAATACATTTTCGAATTTTATTCTTATTATTATTATTATTATTATTAGTATTTTGATTCGTTTGTTTTGTTTTTTGGAAATTTTTTTCCTCTTTTTTTTTCGTTGACGGTCTATAGCTAGATACAGCTGGTCATTAAAATTAATTATATACATATACCTATGTATACATTATACACTTTGGCCTATAATTAAATGAAAACCAAGTTTTATCTATATATATATATAGATATATATGTATATACACTGTATAGAGAATTTCCGCGAAATTATAATGACTATGGTATAGACATGAAGTGAACAAGCAATGGCTGCTCTTTAATTTGAAAGAAAAACAAAAAAAACAAAAAAAAAAATGGAAAAAAAAAATTTTCTCTTGTTTTTCTATTTTTTCTATTTTTTATTTTTCATTTTGCTTTTTAACCCGCGATTCTCTCTCTCTCTCTCTCTCTCTCTCTCTCTTTCGCTTTCTCTCGCTCCATCTCTTTCTTGCTTTTATGAAATTGCAATTTCGTCGATGTTTTCCGGTCTGAAAATCGATTGCAATGAATTTCGGTGTAACTCGAAATTGGTAACGGATTGAGGGCTGCTGCGCGGCGCTACCGGTGCGTAGTAGAAAAACAGATATTTATACAGCTGAGTGTAATCCGAATCCCAGAATTTCTCATCACGTGATAGAATTTTTTTATTTCGTTGAGCTTCTCGAAAAAAAAAAATAAATAAATAAAGATAAAAAAAAAAAAAAAACCTCTCAATTCGAAACAGCAATTTGCACTTTAACGATTTTTTTTTTTTTTTTTGTTTTTTTCCCAAATATCGGTGAGTTTCTATATATTTGAACAAGCAGCAGGTGTGTCGATATTCGGTTTATTTTTACGGACTGCACTTTCTATAATATTTATAATATACATATATACCTGCAACGAACAAATAAGCGATTTGTAATTTAGTTTCGGTTTTCCAGGAATAACCGAAAACAAAAAAAAAAAAAAAAAAAAGGCCAAATGAAAATAAGAAAAATAAGAGAAATAAATAAATGTAAAAAATTCAAACGATACTAACTTCACCATACTAACTTTTTGTCTTCCATCTCTTTTCTTTTTTTTTTTTTTTCTTTATTTAAAAAATTTTTTTCTTCCAAAAGTTTAAATAACAAAATTAAACGACCTGCAGCCAGTACATACATTTACATAGTATAGCTTTACTTTATGTATCATACGCCTACGTATATACATATATACATACATAGGTATGTATTCATACTTCAGCTATAATTCACAGACTGTTGTAGCTTTGGAAAACTTTCCACTGGTCTATGTAGGTAGGCACCGAGGTGCAGCAGCATTTTATGCACATAGTAAACTTTTAATTACGGGTTTGAATACAGGTATACTTATATATCTATGTATATATGTATAGTTTCTTCAATGCTGACAGTTTCGCGCTCTATATACCTTTTAATACTTCAATTGCTGATTCAGAGTTTCTCAATTTTATTTTGTTGATTAATTTTATTATCATTATTATTGTTATTATTATTATTATTATTATTATTATTATTATTTATTTATTTATTGATTTTTTATCTCACGAGAATAGCGGAAACTCCTATACAAAGTAGTATCAATTTGTCGGATAGATATTCAACTATAATATAATTTTGACATTTAAACTATAAGTTCGAACGAATTTAAGAGAGAAAAGAAAACAAAAAAATTCAAGTTGGTTAATATCATTAATTTATTTTCCAATTTTTTCAATTATATCCGTTCACAGTTTCCGCGGCAAATTTTATTTATTTATTTATTTATTTTTCATACCCGGTGGGGATCAATTTTTGCACATACTATTTTTATAAACATCATTTTTTAAAGTTAAAAAAAAGAGGAAAAATAAAAATTACAATATGTTATACTCCGTCCCCACTGCAACTCGACATACAGGTAAGAGCCGCGGTTTGCCCGAGGCCAGTTCCGCACAACATGATGAATATATTTACGCGACTGTTGTATAACGTATTGTATGTGTGTACAATAATATATTAATTATAAATTTCTGAAGCCTTCGGCGTTTTGTTGCGTTCTTTATAAATCTAATTTCTTTTATTTCATTCTTTTCTTCTCTTTCAATTAGATCTCATTTATTATTATTATTTCTTTCTTTCAATGATAATACCCATACCGGAATAAAAGATCGTCACCTTTTGATATATAACTTTTTTTTTTTTTATTTCTTTTTATTCAGTTAAAATTGTTATAAAAGTCGAAAAGGTGTATACTTCAACTCTTTATTTATTTATTTATTTATTTCTCTTTCGGAGATATCGTTTATAAAAATTAAACAATTGTTATAATTTGAAAATAAAAGTGTATATACATATACCTACGGTATTGTTACACCTGACCTACTACCTATAATAATTGAATTCATATTCCAATAAGTATATAGAGATTAAATTTTTCAATTATCTATTATTTTAGCTCATATACTCGAAAAGAAAATTTTTTCTAATATTTTAAATTTTATATAACAAATTCTCAACAATCCTGGGGGCGGGGGGGGGGGGGGGGGGGGGATAATATACATCGTACACTATTATAGGTATAATAATAATGAATTTGGATTTTTCTTGCTTCTAATTGTTGGATAATAATAGAATTAGTCCAGTCGAGATAGACATTCACCTGGAAATAATTCGGGGCTGCGTTTTTTTTTTTTTTCAAACTTCGGGGGGGGGGGGGGGGGGGGGACCCAGGAGTGTAAATCTCGATTTTCGGGAGGATCTCGTCATTGCGTTCGCCGCCATCTTGATTTTAAGGTGACTTTTTTTACAAGTTTAAGAATATTTACAAGTTTAGAGCGAAAATGGTGGAATCCAAAGTTGTTGGAAATTTAATTTCCAACAACTTTGCTGATTATCACTTTTACCTTAGGATCGATATTTGCAGAGTTAGACTGCAAATAGGGGTGGATTTTTGTTTATTGCATTATCTCGGTTATTATCAAGTTTACCGTAAAAATGGTAAGGGACAATCAGGTAGGGAATTTTATTTCGTATAACTTTGGTCATTACCATTTTTACCCTAGGATCGATATTCTCAAAGTTAGAATTAAAATAGGGGTGGATTTTTGTTTATTGCATTATCTCGGTTATCATCAAGTTTACGGTAAAAATGGTCGGGGACAATCAGGTAGGGAATTTTATTTCCTACAACTTTGGTCATTACCATTTTTACCCTAGGATCGATATTCTCAAAGTTAGAATTAAAATTGCAGTCTAACTCTGCAAATATCGATCCTAGGGTAAAAATGACAATTTCCAAAGTTGTGGGAAATTTGATTTCCAACAACTTTGGATTCCACCATTTTCGCTATGAACTTGTAAATAAGCGAGTTATTTTGAAAAAACAAAAAAATTCACCTTAAAATCAAGATGGCGGCGAACGCAATGGCGAGATTTTCCCGAAAATCGAGATTTACACTCCCCCCCCCCCCC
>OX451210.1:2397289-2504789 GCA_949628255.1 Macrophya alboannulata | reverse complement strand
ATACAAAATATAGTGCGAAAACCAAAAATATGAACACAAAAAAAAAAAAAAAAAAAAAGGAGCGATCAAATTTGCGGAAAAAAAAATATCGCCAATTTTTTTCTCATTCTCGTCATTGAAATAAATGAAAAAAAGCCCCAAAATTTACGGATTTTCATTGACTCATTCAGATTTTGGAATGTAACTATGTTATACCAAAAAAATATGTGTTTAAAAAAAAAAAGTGAAAAAAGAGAGAAAACAGATGAAAAAAAAAAAGAAAAGAAAAAAGACTGATCAGATATAGAGGAAAAAAAAAAAAGAAGACTGAATGACAACGACAGATAATAAAAGGAGCTGAGCGTTCGAGAGTGGAACGGAAGAGCTGAGGTGAGACGCGGAGGACGAAGTAGTAGTAGTAGGTAGTAGGTAGTAGTAGTAGTAGTCGTCGAGTAAGGTGTTTTTGCCGGCTTGCCTCCGGGGCGCCGAGCTTCCGGTCCAATAACCACCTACCTACCTACCTACCTATCTATACTATCTGTCCATCTATACTATCCATCTGTCTTAACGAATCCCGCTCACTAGCTCGCGCACAGCCTCCGTGATTCGAACGGCACCACTACCCATACGCATAGGCTTTCAAGATTATTTATATCTATGGTTATACGTATATACCTTATGCACTAGTTTTATACTTAGGTGTATACGATAATGATTGTTGCAAAATTCAAACGCACACGCCACGTATATATGTATATAGCGTAGAATATATAGAATGTGAAAATTATAGATATATGCGTAAACGCGTAGAAAACAAAAAAAAAAAAAAAAAACAGAAAAAGAATGAAATAGAATAATAATTACAGGTATTCAAAAACGAGCATTTTTTTTTTTTTCTTCTTCTTCTTCTTCTGCGGGAATTTTTCGACGGGTTTTTGTTAGATAAATAATATAATATAGCAGCTGCTATGTTGCTGCCGTAGGTACTGTAAAGGCGATTATTTTTCGCTATACCAACATCTGTCTGTCTGTCTGCGTATACCTATGTATACTTTGTCTGCATTTCTCTTGTCTTCTTGGACGTGTTGCGGCATCAGCATCAGCATCAGCATCAGCAGTAGCAGTTATATCCTATACAGATTATAACGGAACAATATTTTGCAATGGGGAGTCTTAGGTAATAAAATTTCTATACGTACAGGAAGACGTTTTTAATTTCCTTGCTGTTTTCACCCGGGGGATGGGGAAAGGGCTTTCCGGTGAATCAAATATAATATAAATTATACCTATATACATACGTATGTATATACGTAAGTACCATGCGATCTAATTCCAAGTATCTGGCGCGAATCGAGTTTCCGGTATTCGTTGTTTTTTTTAAATATTTGTCGTTCAATTGTCGTTTAATTTGTTCATTTTTTTTTTTTTTTCTTGTCTTCCAGGATTTCTCTGTTTTATTATAAAATTTCCGTGAAATATCTTGCCCAAAGAGAACGAAGAGAATGAGAAGAAGAAAAAAGAAAAAAACGAAAAAGGAAGGTAAAGAAAGAAACCGCATCGCGTGTACCTATTCCTATATTCGTCTCTTATATTTCATATACATATATATTATATAGGTATAGGTATATAGGCCTGTATAATTGTATACCTTCTTCGGTTTATTTTTCATTCATTTATTTTTTTTTATTCTTATACCGCATCATGGATACTATACAGTCGCTCACACACACACACACACGAAAACGCGCATAGATACACAAGCATCATCATATTATAAAAGAGAAAAACAAACAAGACTTAGTTAGACCGAAGTTAGCTACTGGATTTACCCAGGCATATTATGGTGGGGGACGAGCGGACGAGCGGAGCAGGTAGTCGAAGTAACACCCTCGGACCCTAAATCCCGAATCCTCTCTAATTTTTTTTTTCTTTTTTTGTTTTCTCTCTTTTTTGGTCTTTTTTCTTTACTCTCTCCTGTTATTACTATATTTCGTAAAAGCTCGGCCACGTGGCGGTTTTTTTTTTTTCTCTTCCCTCTCTTTTTTAGTTTTTTTTTCTTTCATTTGCTTTTTTTCTGGTTTTTTTCTTTTTCCTTGCTTTTTATAAATTTAATAATCTACAACGTCGAACCACCTGCACCACTCACTACTCACCGCAGAGCTGTGCACAGTAGCTGCAGGTAGTGATGAAGTTATATGTAGCATACGCATTTTCATTTTCATTGTTATTATTATTATCTCTTTCTTTTTTTTTTCTTCTTCTTCTTCTTCTTCTGTCGTAAATTTTCGCGTTTTTTTTTTAACAAAAACAAAAAAAAATCGTCAATTTTTTTTTCTCATCCAGTTTTCGAATTTTCCATCAGAACGGATGAAAATTTCGAAAACCTGAAAACCAAAAACTAGAAAAAAAAAAAAAAAAAAAAAAAAAAAAAAAAACAGAAAGAAAGAAAAAAAAGTCGAATCGTTTTTCTCTGTCTACATCTTTCTCTCGTTGAAACGATTAATATTCTTCACTGCGAGTGCATGAATTGCAGTAGATCGCGCAAATGGATCTAGTATAAATACATATATAAGAGCTGGTGAAACGGGATGGGTGGTTTCGGACTGTCATGTCATACCATACTTCTACATATACGCCGTATATACGCGATGATTGTTATATAGCGTTATAGAATTTGTGTGTGTGTGTGTGTGTGTGTGTGTGCGTGTGGCTGGCTGTAAAAGAACAGCGTGATTCACTTGGTAATGGCTCTATTCAGAGGTAATCAATCCGGCGAATGAGGCAATCGCCAACGTCCTGTCTCCTCTCTATTTCTCTCTCTATCCCTCTCTCTATGTCCCCCCCCCCCCCACACCTTCCCGCCCCAACCCCATACATCCCCCCCCTGCCATCCCCTGCGCAATTCTCCTGTCAATCAATTATATCTGTAATATAGGTATAGCTGTTGTGTATGTACACATTATAATTTAAATTAAATATGTATATATATATATATATATATATATATATATATATATATATATATATATATATATATATATACACATATGTGCGTATATACGTGTAATGAAAGAAAAAAAAAAATTAAATTAAATGAAATTGAATTAAATTGAAGCAAAGCAAAGTTGAAAATGCAACGTAAGGGGAAAACACGTGGGTACCTATAATACGTGCCGAAGCACACGAACTTTAGTTTTCATCTGATTCCTTGTGTACGTACATACATATATACATATGTAAATATACACATACTCGTATTATAATATGTATAGATAGTTATCTATACTTAATTCGTCTTTAATCGGTGGCTCAACCACCACCATCACCATATAGCGATAACCATAACCATAACCGTAATATAACCATCGACGACGACGACGGGCAGTTTACGGATTGACCCAGATTTCTTCATGAATGACTTTTACGAGAGAACGCCTTAACTCCAGACGTGAACAGCCAGTTGTAGCACACCTCCTGTCGTTCCCTAACTAATGAATGAACCGAACGAATAAACGAATGAATGTATGAATGAATGAATGAATGAATGTGTGTGTGTGTGTGTGTGTGTGTGTGTGCTGAGAGCTAGGCAGACGTGGGAGGAAGGGAGAGACGGAGGCGGAGAACTTTAAGGAAGAAAAAGAAAAAAAAAGCCGTTGCGAAAATAGGGTCGTATTCCGGATTGAAAAAAAAAAGAAGAAGAAGAAGAAGAAGGAATATATATAGGGGGTTAGGAATATAAGAAACTAGAAAGGAACATAATAGAGGACCGGAAGTGGCGATGAGCCATCCGGAAGTTCCCACGCGTCTCCCAGTTCCCTTATATAGGTAGATATATACATATATATATATATATTTATATATATATATATATATATATATATATATATATATATATATATACATATATATATATATTTATATATACATATATATATATATATATATATATATATATATATATATATATATATATATATATATATATATATATATATATATATATATATATATATATATATATATATATATATATATATATATATATATATATATATATATATATATATATATATATATATATATATATATATATATATATATATATATATATATATATATATATATATATGTATATATATAAATATATATGTATTTATACACGCGAGACCGGAGGCCAACGAAGAACATGACACCTGGCAGCGTAGTGCAGGGTCCCCGTACACAAAATGCGCACAAAATATTCTACAGATCATTTCAGAATTGTACATAGATATATACATATACATATATACAATACATACAACAGGAAGGAAAGAGATGATGTGGCTTATGCTACCGCTGCCCTACTCTTCTCTCCTTCCGCTCTCCCTCTTTCTCTATATCTCTCCGTCTCTTTATTTCTCTATTCGCCTTTAAATATATATTTGCACGCGATTATTTCTTTGTCTGATTTCATCGATTTTTCGTTTGCTTCTTTTGATTTTTGCTCTTTTTCTTTCGGAATATGTTACGTCGTGGCGTACATCTTCGTTGGAATATCGCGAAAACAAAAAATTGTTTTGCGAATATATGTGAAAGCTTCTGTTCTTTCGTTTTTTCGTTCGTTCGTTCGTTCATTGACAAGTGAATCCCGCGAACTCCATTATGTATGATGTATGTACATAACTGTATATATACATATACGTATTCGTATGTACGAAAAAAGAGTAGAAAAAAAAAAAAAAAAAAAATTTATAAAATAAGACTAAAAATAAAAAATTTTCTTACGCGTGATCTGCAGTCCATGTATACATATACATATTACGTATACATATCATACATATATACATACGTATGTATGTATGCATGCACCCACCTTATGAATGAAATGCCGACCTGCCCGCGTCCGCTCGCAACAGGTTCCACCGTCTCGTGGGCGCCACTCGCTGCCTACAGCGTTGGTCGCTTTTTTTTCTTTTTTTTTTTTTTTGTGGTTTTTATTTTCATGTTTTTTTTTTTTTTCGTTTTCTTCTTCTTTCTTTTCTTATTTTGCTCGATTCATTTTCTCCTCATATATTTTCATTCATCATTATTATATATATGGTATATAAGATATACCTATGTATAATATATACTATAAACCAAAGTATATATACATATACAGTATTTTCTTTTTATATATATATATATATATATATATATATATATATATATATATATATATATATATATATATATATATATATATATATATATATATATTTTTTTTTTTTTTTTTCCAATTCTTTCACCTACCTATGTATCGATATTAAAATAAATAAATAAATATATAAATATATATGTATATGCCTAACACCTAGGTATCTACGAATATCTACCTATATAACTATCTACTACTTTCCTTAAAACGTTCGTTTATACGACGATCGAGGAAAACTGGCTTACGTAACGATATACATACGCATATATTTATATATATATATATCGGTAAATAAACTCGTAATATATTTATAACGTATATAATAGGTGTATATATATATATATATATATATATATATATATATATATATATATATATATATATATATATATATATATATATATATATATATATATATATATATATATATATATATATATATATATATATATATATATATATATATATATATATATATATATATATATATGTATACCTATATAGGTATCTAAGTAAGTGAGTAAGTTGGCCATATAGTTATATAGGAGGCCAAGGAGCTGAGATACAAAGTTCGTATCTGGTTTCAACTTCCTGTTGACTGAATCACTGCAGGCCAAAGTGTCGCGAGGTATGATGATATATACTCATAGGTATATACATACACACGAGTACATACATATATGTATATATGTATATATGTATATATCTACATACCTTGATGTGTACCTATATATAAATAACGTACATACATACTGCCACTACTATAATAAGGAACGTTACAGGCTCTGCACGGTTAAATTCAATTTGCTCTTATGAGATAAGACGAGGTATATTATCATCGTGTGTATGTGTGTGTGTGTGTGTTGACTTTGAACAGTCTACTGTAAATATAACGATAGGTACCATAAATATACACCGTATGCGTGTTTGTATAGGTAAATATTATAAAATACCAGAGGGGCTGACTGATACGCGGAACAAATCTTTCTCTCTCTCTCTCTCTCTCTCTCTCTCTCTCTTGAAAAAAAAAAAAAAAATTAAGAACAAAAAAAATTAAGAGCAAAAAAAATTCTACTTCAAATCCAAATCCTTCATTAAAAAAAAAAAAAAAAAATTCTTTCTTTCATATTTCTGATATTTGTTCGAATAATGCTCACCCCGACTTGATACAGAACTCTTGGTTCCTGATGCAGCGGATGTCGATGTCTCTTGCTGTCTATTAGATCGATCTCTATCGCGGTGTCTTGAAATTCTTGCAGTTCAGCCAAATAACGACTTTCGTCAAGAGACAGATATTCGTTTAAAAATTCTTCGCCCTCTTCGTCTAGCTGTACTCCGAGCAAACTGCTATTGCTTATCGAGGTGAATATCGTTGCGAAAACGATTACCGTTGCGAAAATTTGATCTCTCTTACGGGAATTCGTCATTTTAGATATTTTTGAAATAATAATAATAATAATCAGCGGACGAAAAATTTGTCTCTCTTTTTATATTTATTTTTTTTTTTATTTTTTGGCTTCTTTTCTCTCTCTTCTTCTTTGTTCAATTATTTATTTAAGGCACTGATTTATTTACCACGAAGATCTACGTAGATCAATTTAGTCGATAAATTTCACTTCTATATATATTCACTGTGGTGGTATATATATGTGTATGTATATTATTTATTTATTTATATATTTATTTACGAACGAAACGATACGATACGATTTGTGTATATATATATATATATATATAGATTATTCAAAAATTAAACTCTTACGCGATCGCGAACTTTCGTCAAGTTTTTTCCTATACTATACGTACCTATATTATTATATAAATTCTCTTTATTATATTATTATTATTATCGTATAGGATATATAAGTTGAACACGTGGGTTGAATGCATGCATGCGTTCATACCATACACGTCACCTATACATATGTATATGTATCACATAACACTGTACAAATCTGGTTAAACAAGAAATAACAGAAAAAAAAAATAAAATAAAATAAAACAAAAACCGTGACGACGAGAGTGTATATGACGTAAAAATGAATCGATTCGAACAAAACAAAATATATGAAAAATATAAAAAAATTAAAAAAAAAATAAAAATTAACTAGACCACAAAATTTCCTTGCACAGGTAAAATCGATTCCGATTTTATACAAAATTTGACAAGAAGATAAAAAAAAAAAATTGTCAGTCAAGGTTTGATTTCCATTTTTATAATCGTCATTATCGTCCTTTTTCCTTTTTTACTTTATTTCTATCGTAACGAGCGCGGGAAAATTACAAAAAAAAAAGAACCAAGTCCGTGTATTTAGTTTTTTTGATTTTTCGGAGTCTGTCGTTTAGCCACTTATTTTATTTATTTATTTATTTATTTGGTAACACTTCAGGCGAAAATTTACAGCCTTATATATTGTCCTGGATGTAAAAGTATTTACAACCCTTCAGTTTTTTTTTTTTTTTTTTTTTTATGATTTTTTTCTCCGTTTATTACTATCGCGATGATCGACTGTATGGTAACGAGTTTTGTTACCAATTTGTGTACAGAATCCGTACACGCTATAATATATATAATATATAATATAATATATATAATTGTATTATATAATATAATGTATAATATATAATGTATATGTATGGTAGTACTATCTCGTGGGTGAACGCGAGAGGCAGCTCCGCGTGCGAGAGTGCAGTCGAGAGAGGAATGGCGCCCACTGGGCCCACGAAGGTATGCTTTAGGTATGCCGTACCCGTGAACTGGACTCTTAGGCTAGAGGCATGAGGCGAAGCATGAATGGGTGCCCCCACCTCCTCCACCACCTCCACCTCCACCTTCTTCATCTCCTTTTTCTTTCTTCTTTTTTTTTTTTTTTTTTTTTTTTTTTCATTTTTACTTTTTCTTCCTCTTCTCTTTCTCTTATTCTTCCATCCTCCACCTCCTCCTCCTCCTCTTCTCATATATATATATACATGTGTATGTATATATATATATATATATATATACGCTGCATCTCCCTCTCGATCTCTCATCCGCGTCCTCCTAGCTTAATGCTGCAGCAACTGCACCGTATACCACCGCCCCCATACCCGTCAAAGCGTCTCTCCCTGCAGCTACGACGACCGATATCAGTATCGATGCTCGATATATACGTATTTTTATTTTACTCCATCCGTAACGAATCGCGAATATTTTTTTTGAATAATCAAGGAATAAGAAGGAAAAGAGAAAGAACATTAACAATTTTTTCTCCTTGATTGTTTGGTATTCAATTTTATTGGGCAACTTGCAGAAAATTCTATAACATAATTTTCGTTTATTTATTTATTATACATATACATATTTATTTACAGATATACATATTTATTTTCATCGTTTTATACGTATACATCCTTTCTCAGCTCCGTGTTTACGTCCCTGGTTATATACCTTTAATCGCATCGTGAAGATTATAGTTCGATATAATCGTATATAAGTAGGTATAACGCGAGAAGGATCCGAGATCTCTTATATACTATATACTATAACTGCGCAATTGGATGCTGCAGCAGTTCTGAAAACTCATTAGCCGATGCAGCGATTAGCCGAGGATGTTTGTCGCCGTATAGCAAACTACGTACGTACGTATTTCTACTGGTGGTTGGTAGGTGCTTCAGAGATCATACAGCTTCTCTTCTTAGTCAGGACTGCGGCATGGCACTGCACCGGTGCAGCAGGGAATCGGCGAGTCCGGGAGTCGAGGGATTCCGCACTCCCAGGATATATATAATATAAAGTAGACGGTGGTTGGTTTTTAAACTTCTTCTTATATCCACGATCGCGCTCGTCGCTGTTGTATGTGAATTATTTTTGTACATATCGAGGTTGTACACACATATGCATACGTATTTTATCCATATAAGTATATATATTAGGATACCTATCTCTACATATTAGCGTGGGTTTATATTTGAAACTCTCTGCAGATCATATACTCATGTATATATTATACCTGTATATACATATTTGTATATACATAAGTTTCGAAACCTGCGTATTTAGGTATATGTACACAGTTCCGAGATTTGCGTGGGTGTTGTTTGCACAGGCCAACGCTGCACGTAACGCGTTACGGATTTGATCAACTCTCGATAAATATATACATATAGGTATAATACATATCTATACGAAACAAATATGTTACATACATATTGATTATAATTTTGTACATACCTACCCACACTTGTATATACATGCAATATATATATATATATATATATATATATATATATACATATATATATATATATATATATATATATATATATATATATATATATATATATATATATATATATATATATATATATATATATATATATATATATATATATATATATATATATATATATATATATATATATATATATGTATATATATAATCGAAAAAGAAAGAGATAGAATCAAAAAAAAACAAAAAAAAAAAATAGAAATAAAAAACTGCCGTACAACGCGTTGTAGGTTGTGATTATGCGTGTATTGTTAGAACCGCGACCGCGTTAGAAATCGACGGATTTAAAGCGGGGGCGAAACCGAAGTGATCAGATCGGTGAATGGAGAGTCACATGGTCTCCATCAATGAACCAGGGGCTGTCAACCGAATCGATATACTTACATATGTATACCTATATATACCAAACTTCGTGTATACGCGGCCTTCGTTGAAATAATACATAATAATATATGTAACATATGTATATATAGACATTTTTCTTTACTTTATATGTATCGATCCATACAATCTCCACCCACATATTTACATACAGGTATATAATATAAATATATATAATATATCTATTTGTCATCGTAAAATTGGTTATACGTTATATCAATTTTTAAGGGGGGGAGTGATTCTTCTAAATAGATTTATATATATATATATATATATATATATATATATACAATTCCATATACAGTATTATATGTATATATTTATACATGGGTATGTATATATATGTATGTATATGTATAGTAATAAGCGGGTAAACTGAGACAGGGTGCAGCGGAGACCGTTTCCTCGGTGGCATGGCCCCTCGACGGCCTCAACGTGGCCTCAGTGGCCTCGGAGGTTCAGGGGGGGATGCAGGTGCGCGCAGGTGCCCCAGGGCGCGACCGGAAACCCGAACGCGCGTCTTTCCACTTCTCTCTCCGCTCTTTGCTCTTTGCTGTTGGAAGGCTATGCTGCTGCTGCTGCTGCTGCTGTTGATGCTGCAGATCTACTCGACCAGTCCCCTCCTATATCTCTCTCTCTCTCTCTCTCTCTCTTCTTTTTCCTACTTCTGTTGCTCTTTTCGGTATACCAATAATCGCGTGTTTGTACAAAGATAGAGAGAGATTTTTTTTATGTGCACAGCATATACTATACCATATACTGTATATAGTATATAGCGAAAATACAAAACAGTATATAATATATAAATAGTGGGAATGGAGGAATCGATCGTTTATTTATTTATTTATGTATTTATTACTCTTTTCTATACATATATACTTGTATCGAATACTTATGTATATATATATCGTGTATCTGTCAACATCAATATTTTTACCATCCGCGCATGAGTCGTTCTTATTTCATTTTATTTTAATTTTTCTTATTTTCAATTTTCAATTTTTTTTTTTTTTATGTTTCAGGTAAACTTTATGCCGTATTTGGACGCAGACAAGGCAGAGTTGTGGCCGCCGATAGTGCGTCGGGTTTCGGTGGACAGTTTCGCGTTCTTGCTACGCTACCTGTTCCAGAGAGTTTTCATCTAGCCAGAGAACTTAGAACTCAGACATCCGGCCTGGCCAGTCCGCAGCTAGTATTCAGTCATTGGGAGGTAATTATCCAAATAATAAATTAATCAACAATTTTAAATTTGTTTTTTGTTTTGGGGGGGGTTTTGAAAAATTTTAACTGTCCGGTTGATTTTTTTGATCCCCGTAAATCTGTGAAAAAAAAATGAAAATAAACTCAACCGTCTGCACTAGGCGCGATAATTCTTATGTCAAAAATAAATTCCCGTTCTTCGGTATATATATACTTATAGTCACTGTTTTTGGAAAACACTGCGGGGGTCCGACCAGACCGAACAATATTTCTGAATGGGAGTTGGGACTCGGAGTCGACTGTTCCTAGTAACTTAAAATCGATCCTCTTCCTTGTTCTCATTTTCCTCTTTCTTTTCCTTCTCTTTCTCCTCGGTCAGATAAATGAATATCGTAGGACTGCCCCCCCCCCACCCTTGGGCCCCCGGGCTCGGGATCTCGAGGCAAATCGAAGTGTAAGTTTCAGGCCCCCGC
The DNA here is from genome assembly GCA_949628255.1 of Macrophya alboannulata. Taxonomy (NCBI): domain Eukaryota; kingdom Metazoa; phylum Arthropoda; class Insecta; order Hymenoptera; family Tenthredinidae; genus Macrophya; species Macrophya alboannulata. The sequence goes on along the minus strand of OX451210.1, from coordinate 2,493,309 downwards.
TGGCCCATTGTACTACTAACAATAGAGACAATCAACCTGTGACGGGTCTACAATACCGCAAGCCTCTTGGCAGCCTCTCAATGGCCTCTCAATAGCCATAGCCCCATAGTCATAGCTCCCGGCTTCGTCTAACCCTGCTAAAAGTATACTAGGCGAAGATTTTAACGGTCGCAACTTTGTGCTCATCGTCTACAGGGGGATTTTTGAATCGATCTCGACACGTTCGGCGAGATCTAATCACCGCGTTCAGATCTTCGGAGCTTAGAATAACGAAAAATAGATGAAAGACAAAAAAGAAATGAAAGAAAGGTAAAAATGAGCGAAAAAAATTTTTATCTCATTAGAAACCGAAAAACTATACCGTGCAGAAATTTTTTCGCGAGAAGGAAAATGCCTTCAGGAGTTCGGAGACCGTGTTTCACAAATTTTTAACTACAGTATCATTCTTATGGTTTTTTATTTTGTTCTAAAAAAAATATATATAGAAAAATCGAAGAAAATGTATCAGAAAAAAACGAAAAACAGTCGGCAGGGCCGGATTATTTTGGTAAACTTTTATATATAGGAGTGGATTAATGAATGAATCGAACCGGGGATTTATAGAAGGAAATAAATAAAGACTGTAGAACGAAGGACAAAAACTTGACCAGCACGGGGCACGGGCACGGGCACGGGCACGACGCCCGGCCATCCGAGCTCATTCAATGTTTTGTCAATGTTTCCTGCTCCTGCTCCCGATGCCGATGTTGATGCTACAGACTGCTACTCCTGCAGCTTTCAGATCTCTTATATACATTAGTAACCGTATAGTCTCTACGGTTTCGTGCTACACGGGTTTTCTACGGGTTTTAGGTATTATACGGAACGTGCGCTTCCTAGAGCGATATCTTTTAGAATCTTTTTTATCATCCATCATCACGCGCGACTGGGTTCAGCATCCGTGTACCGAGCACCCTGCAGACTTAATAGTCACTATACGTCTACACGTTAAGCTTGTTTTATGCTTTTATTGATACAAAAATTTTTCCAACCAAAGAAATTTGCTAAAAATTGAAGAAAAGAAAAATTGTTTTGTCTCGTATTCGCAGTATTTACTATATTTTAGGAATTATCGTTAATTCTGTACCGCGAACGAGGAGAAAATGATAATAATAATAATCATGACGGATCTTAAATCTCTAGATATGTAATTTTGAGTTCGATCCTAGAATACGTAGGATTATACTCTCTTGACACGTTAGTAGGCTTATTTTCTGGTTGGAGACCTTTATAAACACGCGGTATAGTATACAGTAGTTTGAGGTAAGTGTAGAAGAATCGATATAAAAAAGAAGTATACCTATAACGCCCGCGGTAAATGAGGAGGGGGAAAAAAAAAAGGAGAAAGGGAAAATAGAAGATAAATAAGAAAGAATGAGAAAAAAAAATATATATATATACTACGGGTATAGGAAAGAACCACACTGACCGGAAGATTACCACGCGATAGTTAGAAGAAGAAAGAAAAAAAAAAAAAAAAAAAAAAACTAAAGTTCGCGAAGAGTTTTTCTCCGACCAATTGCAAAATAAAACTGCTACCCCTCGTTCGACAGACTCTTCCTAATTATATGACTCGAATGAACAATAAGATCGTATATGATAATTTTAATGGGAGGGGGCTGCTGCGGTAGAGAAATAGAAACTAATACAACGTTATAGACAGAGAGATAGAAGAAAGGAAGAAAAAAAAAACCAAAAAACGAATAATACGAGATACGAGATAGGTAAGAGGGCGGCGTAGCGCCTTCGAACCCTAAGCAACAGGTTCCCGAAGCCACCGAAAGTCCCGAAACCGAAAGAGCGCAGATCGAGGTATCCCTTGGCACCAGCTAAGCAGCACGAAAACAAATCTGGCTGAAACAAAAACCGCTGGCTACCATCTGCTGGGTGTACATATATATATATACATATATACATATATATATATATATATATATACATCTATAGTAAAAGACGGTAAAAATAATGTCAATATCGTCGAGGAGTTAGAGGCGAGCGTTCGAGTCAATATAAAATCTTTCGTAGTTCTCGGGCCAGGTGTCCACATCTTATAAATTTCAATACGGCCGAGCAGAGAAAAGGTAAAAAACCCTCCGAGGAAGGATCGAGAGCGGATAGAGTAAAGGCGGGACGGGGCAAGGGCCGAGAGACCATTGACGAGAGACGAGAGACGCGAGAAGGGAGAAGAGCGACTACACATACTACGACATATCGTCATACGCTCACGTTGCTACGGCGAGCTACGTACATATACCTATACATGCATACATACATACATGCGAGCTTTAAAACGAAAAATGAACCACACTCCGGGATTTTAGAGCGTAGAGAAGCCGGGGGCAGGGGGCAGGGGGGGATATACGTATACGACGAGAGGTAACCCACTGCAGGCATCGAGCCAAGGAGAAAAGGGGCGACCGGAGATCACGGGAGGTACGAGAGGGGAGGGTATACCTCACTAATTCAGAGTGCTACCGACTTACGCAATACCTTTTCTCGTATAGCTATACACATTCAAGCGGGGCAAAGTTTTGTCCAAACTTACGGGGAGAGAAAGAGAGAAAAAGAAAAAGAAAAAGAGGGAGACTTGAGATACGCAGCTAAAATTTGCTGGCTGATGTTTATACTGTAGATGTTTGATTGGTTTTTTTTTTTTTTTTTTTCTTATGATACAGGCGTATAATTAATTATCGTTTTGAATGAAATTTCGAGATCATTGTTCAAATGGATGTTGGACGATGAACAGCTGTCGATGATAGATACATATATATTTGTTTTAGTCAATTGTTTATTTATTTATTTATTTTCTCATTTTTTTTCTACATATTTCAATATGTGAAATGTTCATTTCTTCGCAGGTGATCGAGCAAGATCCATACTGGGTACCGTCAACGGAAGAGGAGTATCTCCACTTTGGCGAGAAACCAGACAGCGGTAACCGAGCCAAGCGGTACATGGACCTGGTACGACGTCGCAAAGGACTTCCGGTCGACTCTCAGCTTGTTACACACGGCGAGAAGCAACGGACTCTTTCTAAGAAGAAATAATAATCCCCCACCATCCCCCCCTCCCTCGCCCCGGGCCCCTTCAAACACATCCGTTATACACATTATTATACTTTTTATCGTCATTATTATTATTATTATTATTATTATATAATTATCATGTATACAGACTATATACTTGATAAATAATCGGTTTATTTAATTTTCACATTGATTATCATTGAATAAAATATATATGTATATACATATATGGATGTATATATATATACATATATTCGTAAAATGTGAAAAAGCGAAAGAAAAAAAGTTAATATTTTTGATAAGATTATCGATTTTCTTTAAACAAACAAAAAAAAAAAAAAACCCATTTTAATTTCTTTATTTTTGATTCCTTTCTTTTGATTTTTTTTCTCTCATTCGTTTTTTGTTGTTTTTACTTATTTTTAATTTTTAATTTTTTTTTTTTATTATTTTCAATTTTTTCGGAGTCGATTATGTGCGGAAATGATTTTTTGTTTTTTTCCTTTTCACTCCGTATACTGTGAATATATTACCTATATATTGTAGATAAAAAACCAACAAAAAAACAATATACATTATATATACATATATATATATATACATATACGTAAATAACATATATGTTTAATAATCATAATAATAATAATAATAATAATAATAATAATAATAATAATATTTTGTCAGAAATTTATACACAATAAAAGAAAGAAGTAAAAAAAAAAAAAAAAAAACAAGAAATCATTACGTTTAAACACAGTTGTATACCTATGTATTGGTATAATTTGAATTTTCCATTAGCACGCGCTTATTCTCGCTGTAATTACGGATAGGAATATATATCTGTGTATACCTATATACTGTTGACGATTACTATTCAATTACATCGCGGCAAATATGAAGATTATTGTAGTATACCTATGTATGTACGCGTATCATTTATCCGGGGATTATCCGTAATAATGAATAGATCCTGACATAAGCCGATTTCAGTCTCTCTTTCTCTCTCTATGAACTATGTACGATTTCGATTGAATTTCGCACACAAGGATATCAATAATTATAATCTGCAACCATTGAATACGTATTGTATGTATGTATGTATGTACCTATCTATATCGTGCGTATATCAAAAACGCGTTATTTATTATCCGTTACTTTCAAAAAGAAGAAAAAAAACAAAAAAAAACGCATGTTTTACATTTTCAATTATAGGTATAATTATGATATTTTCTTTCTCTCTTTCTTTTTTTGCTTTTTGATCTTTGGGAATATTAATAGTGTGAATTAATTCGATAAACGAGATCATCGCCAATTTGTTTTTAGAGATACAAAATTCAGTTTATTCGTTTTGCAATTGTCATCTGTCAATATTATGTATGTGTGTATATTTCAATCGGAAATATACAGACATCTACTTCGGTTCTATCGCGTTTTGATTCAAGTCTATATATTATAAACAGAAATTGACACGGAATTAAAATTTTTTCTGGTTTTTAAATTCTTATTCTAATTTTGAAGGAAATTTTTATAATTTTTCTCTACTATGGTCAATGAGTTGGATCTATCAAAACACAGCGGGCATGTTTCATCTCCCAACATTCTCATTTTTAAAGTAATTTATTATTTACTTAATATATTTCTTTACGTTTCAAAATTGTTCCTTTTTTATTTCTAATATATGAATTAATAAGAAAAACAGAAAGATCAAATTTTAATGGAAAGTTTCGACTAATATTAAAAAGAAAAAAAATCGCATAATTCAATTTCAATAGATAAATTTATTTCTTTCTCTATTTTTCTGTACAAAAGAATAATGTTTATAATAATTAAGTTTAAATTAAATCTACGAAACGTCGTCAAAGACGATTTTTTTCCCTTGAAAACCGAGTTTCAATATTTCCTGTTGTTTCTTTTTCGCTGCCCAAGACGGATGCATTTCAATAGAATTTACGTTAGACGTTTTATCCGAAATTCGATTATCTACTTTTCCTCTGACATTATTCCTCGAATTATTAACATCTCTAGATCCGTTTTTATCTGTTTTGAATCTATTACCTCTAACGAAATTGTTATCTCTAAAGTTTTTATTATCATTTCGTTTATCCATTCTGTTATTATCAACTTTGTCAAAGAATCTGTTGTTCCTCGATCTAAAAGAGTTCTGATCTTCAATCCCAATTTTTGCTCCTTCTTCATTTTCAGTTAAATTGGATTTGGGTACAACAACGCTTAGATATTTCTCGCGCCCATCTTCCGTCATAAAAAACGAGTCCTCTTCTTTTTCCAATTCAATTCCACCCTCCTTAATCTTCAGTTCATTACTAGCTAAGCCTTCATCTTCATCTTTATCTTCCTTTTCTTTTCCCTCCAAAAATCTTGAGAAGCTTTTCACCACAGCTTCTTTATCAGCCAAAGTCATTCCCACCAAATTACCCACATTTTCTTCAGCTTTTTTGATTTTTATTTCCCTCGGTTTTATTTCGGGCAATATTTTCGGCCTCGTTTTTATTCTCTTACTCTCAGAGACGGTGCGTTCTGCTTTTCGCTTATTGTTTGAAATCTTTTCCTGCAATTCAGGCTCCTTATTTTCCTCAATTTTTGGTAAACTATTCTCAGATTCCTCTCCGCTTGCTTCAGAGTCGTCATCGTCGTTCGTTTCGCTACCTAATTCCTCATTTTTGTTTTCTTCTAAGCCAGAAGCCTGCGCCGTTACTTTAGCATCTTTCTTGGCTTGTTTTCCTGCTTTCCTTTTCATCTTGATTAACTTTCGTCTGCCAGGTCCAAGGTGCTCTTCAAAGTTAGGGAATTTCTGTTTAAACTCAGTGACTCTGTTTTTCATAATTTTGTGGTTTGATATTCTGGCCAATACACATGTTTCAGGTTCTAATTTTTGACCTGCTAAAATCTGATCCAAAGTTCTCTGGTTCGTTATAGAATATCTCGATATTTCATCATCCTTTAACTTCTTTATAGCTAATATTTCAAGACCCAATTTATCCGCCTTTCTTTTGTACTTATCTCGCTGTTTATCGTCGCCCTTTTTTGACCCCAACATCTTTATCTGTTTTATCAATTTTCTCACTATATGAAGCCGGGCACGGCGCACCTGTTGCCTCATCAATACAATCTGAAAAACCACGTTTTTGTGTAAAGAAAAGAAGAAATGGAAAAATCGTTGGTCATAACCTAACCTAAAAAACAATACGAAATTAACGATCGCGGGTTGATTATGCCGCGAAATTTGCTGCAAACTCAACATAAAATAGCTTGCATTATTTTATTATTGAAATTGTGTTAATTTTAACGGTTTTGAAATCGTATTCAGACTAATTTCGGTCAGAAACGTGAAGATTTTATAACCTAAAATAACCTCAAAACAATTTGAATTTGAATATTATTTTAATCAATGCCGTAACGTACCTCGTTATTTACTTCGATTTTAGACATTTCGTAGAATCCCAGCTAGTGAAAGGGTTAACAAATTGTATAAAGATTGATGTAAAAATATATATTTGATTGTTTTTTTATTTTTCATTACTCCATGTGACACACATCGATGATTCGATTACAATTTTCGACAATCGATACATACATACATTGTGTGCTGCCCCGTAGCGTTATAAAATAAAATTAAAAATAAGTTTCATCTCTGTGTCACTGTAGTCTCGGGACGTTGGATATACATAGATATACATTTCGACATTTTGCATTGTATAGTATTATCATCTATCGACACCAACCGCAGGTATAAAATTGTGTTATTTGGTCCGTATTGTGCAAAGCAAGGTGACGTGTGTGTGGTATAGTTTTATTTGACAGTTTTGTGGGGTAAAAATAATAACTTTATTAATAAATTCATTATTATTAGGTTATAAATATACGTCAATAATTTTATATTGCCACCTGGCTGTCCCCTGACCTTGACTCCTTTATTCGCCACTGTAGATGCGATACCGCGATTTGTTTTTCTCCTTTTTTAACTGAGTTGTTACGAGAGAATCATACTATCTGCATGTGTGTTTTCTACAGTATTAATACGGTATCATACGTTTAACGCTATTACGGGAATTATTATCTACGCAATATATCGTATCTATGTTACTTGAATTATCCTCGTTTCAATTTATTACACATCCATCAGTATTATAACGACATATATCCTTGTTTTATTTACCCCGTTATCTCAAATGCCAAATGTTTAGGCAATAATCTCTATACGTCATCGACTCGCTGTTCTGCGACTGTATTGTATTCTTCTTCTCTTCTCTTCTTTTATTATTATATTTTCGTTCCTTCTTCAATTTGTTAATTTATCTATCTATATCTCGACTCTTTTATTGGTCCACAGAAATAAACACACTTTATCAATTCACTATCTTAACCAATCGACTAAACAAATACTTATCTCAAACATGCAATTCATCATTGAAATAACAATTCGGTCATTAATTAATTAACCATTTTAAATATCTCATTTTTTTTACAATAAGTATAAACGCATTATCTCTTTCTTTCTCTCTCTCTCCCTCTTTTTTTCCATCAAACTACTTATTCTTGGGTATAACCTGTACAACAATAACGTAAAAAAAAAATATCATTACTTATGCACCTCTTTCTTATAATTAAAAAAATTTATTCTTTTCAAATCGTAACAAACAACTAGATAATCTTACTTCATGTTGTTGTTATTTGTTTAATAATTTTGTTATTTTTTGGTCTATTCATTTCTCATAATCTTGGATATATTTTATTTTTAATTTTTTTGGGTTTCTTCTCATCAGCGGTTAAAATCTTAACGGAAAAAAGAAAGGAAAAATAACTTAAAAAATATAGAAAAAAAATCACATAACTACAATTCTCGGCAAAAAAAAAAGATAGAAAATACTCAACTGCCTCCTGTTTGAAGAGGTTATAATCTAGGATGAGCTGCGTTCGATGTTGTCTGGTCAGTGCTGGTCGCTTAGCCTCCTCGAACAATGTTACCAATCATGGTGAGTGAAAAACAGTTGTTTCGTTATTTTTTTAATCCATCTTTTTTTCAATCTTATTTCTTGTTTATTTAATTTTTTTCTTTTGTATAAAAACATTTTTTTTAAATCCTGAAAACAAAAATTTTAACATTCAATTTTCTATTTTGATAAACGGAAGAGCACCGCCGAGAGAAAAAGCTTTCTTCGGTTTTAAACAAAAAAAAAAAACATGGGTCACTTATTATTTGTCGGAGGCAATCTACGACGTTGATTTTTAGTTAATACTTTCCTCAGTACACAAAATTGTCAGAGTCGTTGCTACAAGATCGTTAGTTACTTCTGGTACACTTGGAAAATCAACTAATGATACAACGAACCAACCACCTCCTACTAACAAAGATGTTGGAGGTAGCAATACACCGTCTGGAACAACCACTAATGCAAGTAGCGGAGGGGGAGGTAGTGGCGGAGGTAAAAAGAACACATTGACTTGTCCAAAGTGCGGAGATCCTTGTACCCATGTTGAAACATTTGTATGTGAGTATAATGAAATTGTTTAATATTTTATTGAAAATGGTGAAATTTCATCAATCGTTTTAAATTTTCTTCCATAATTCATATCTTTTTTTTTTCATCATTTCAGCTTCCACAAGGTTCGTAAAGTGCGAAAAATGCCATCATTTCTTCGTAGTCCTTTCTGAAATCGATTCCAAACGGAGTTTGAAGGAGGCTTTGAGGCCAGAGGAACCTAAACAGGGATTTTACAGGAAACCACCACCTCCGCCTAAGAAAGTATGCATAATTTGACATCAGTTAATCATATACAGAAATTTTCTATTCACTTTAATTCTGCCTTATCTATAAACATCCGTCCCTCTGAAACCATTGCCATGACTTGGCGTTATTTTCAGATATTTTCTTGTTTTGTCAATAGATCTTGTTGTCATAAGTAATATGACTCTCTCTCTGTACAGTCTAGGAATAACTTGTTGAATCTTAGCCAAGTGTATTGCTGGCTTGTTGAGAAAATTTACAGTTACATAGCTCATGTATGCATCATTTCAAACCTAAAGTATAATATGACTAGGGAAAAAATTGGGGCAAAACTGAACACCTTATAGATTAATTTCGATTTTTGTGTATTGGAGCTTTGCTTTAGGATATTTTTCTCACTTTTAGATCTTCGAGTACTTGAACAAGCACGTTGTGGGTCAAGAATACGCTAAGAAAGTTTTAAGCGTAGCTGTATACAATCACTATAAACGGATACACAACAATTTGCCTATGCAAAATGCGACTCAGGTCAGCGTCAGCCAGGCAACAACGCAGGAATCTAATCACCCATTTACACATAGAGGTCTCAAGCCACGTAAATAACAATTTGCCAGCTTAATCCTATAAGTCCTAGTCGTTTTTCGCAATTAATCATTTAATTATAGATATTTGAACACCCTCGTAGCTCTAAAATGACGGAAAACAATTTCAATTAGGAAACAGAGCAATAATAATTTGCTCTTAATTCTCCTCTGCAGACCTTCTTCACATATCGAGCATCGGTAACCCTCTGGGAGTTGGATTTCAGCATGTTCCACCCGGCGGTGAACAGCAGCAAAAATCGCCCGGAAGTCAGTCAAACATGGGCTCAGATATTCTGGACAGTAAACAGCACCAATTGAAATTGGAAAAAAGTAATATACTTCTACTGGGACCGACCGGTTCAGGGAAGACTTTATTAGCCCAAACGATTGCCCAATGTCTTGACGTTCCTTTCGCCATATGTGACTGTACTACTCTAACTCAAGCCGGTTACGTTGGCGAGGACATCGAGAGCGTAATAGCCAAACTTCTCCAAGATGCAAATTACGTTGTTGACCGAGCGCAAATGGGAATCGTATTTCTCGACGAGGTTGATAAGATCGGAGCTGTTCCTGGTATCCATCAGCTACGAGATGTCGGAGGAGAGGGTGTGCAACAGGGAATGTTGAAGATGCTTGAAGGCACGATTGTCAATGTACCAGAAAAGAATAGCTCAAGAAAATTAAGGGGAGATACGCTGCAGGTCGACACAACGAATATTTTATTCGTTGCATCTGGGGCATACAACGGACTAGATAGACTCGTGTCGCGCAGAAAGAACGAAAAATATCTTGGATTTGGAGCCACACCATCTTCTGAAAGCCCTGGACGAAGGGCAGCCAGTCTGGCTGATGTTGCTAACATGTCTCCTTCGACCGACGATGATAATAAAGAGAAAGATGTACTGCTTAGACAAGTTGAAGCTAGAGATCTTATTGACTTTGGTATGATACCCGAGTTTGTTGGAAGATTTCCAGTACTCGTACCTTTTCATACTTTAAACAGAGAAATGCTCGTCAGGATTCTCACCGAACCAAAGAACGCTATGGTTCCGCAGTACAGAATGCTGTTTTCTATGGATAAGGTAAAGATATTATCAATTCACGGATGAATATCAACGATCTTGGCTCGCTATCTCTTCTGATTCTCTCAAAAATTCCCTATTCAAACACACAGTTAACAATCTTTCAGGTGGATTTGACCTTCGCTCCAGACGCTTTGGCTGCTATAGCAGCTCTTGCAATGGAGAGAAAGACTGGAGCCCGAGGTCTTAGGGCAATTATGGAATCTTTGCTATTAGAACCGATGTTTGAGGTGCCGGGAAGCGATGTGTTGTCTGTTCATGTGACTGAGGCTTGTGTACGTGGTGATGAAAAACCGCAATATATGCGTCGTGGTGAAGCTAATGAAGAGGAACTACCGCAAGCACAACATGTTCAGAATTAACAGAATATTAAATTATAATTTGTTAATATTATAATATTATCAAGTGATTCAGATTGATATCGCGACTCTAATCTCTTTCATCGGGTTGATAAAATATATTGAACAAAAAAAAACAAAAAAGAAAGTAAAATACGTACTTCTGTCTTTTTTTTATAAAGTTTAAGTAGAAAAATTCTTTTTTAACTACTATCTGGCGTAAGAATAGGGTGAAAGATAGAAAGAAAGAAAGTCTGACAACAAAAAAAAAAAATTAACTAGATGAATCAATAATAATTATTGAAAATTTGAAAACAAGAAGGAGAATTATCTCAGAGTAAAAAATTATTATTGTTTTATCATAATTAAAGTCAAATTTTTGAAATATCACATGAACAAATAAAAAGTGAACCAATACTTATACGCGTTGAACAATTTCAGTCTTAGATAAATTGAATTTAATTTACTTAAGCAAAGAAAAGGAGAAAGAAACAAAAAAAAATTATAAATGAATAAATAAAAATACAAGAGAAGATTTCCATAGTAAATAGCGTCAATTACGTTGAATATTCAATGTAAACAAGCGAATGAGATAATAAATTATTTTTACGTGACCATAATATTATAGATCCGTCAAAGATTCTTTGTAATATATTGTAAATAGGAATAATAGCTTATTGTTAGAAAGAGTGATAGTTAGATATACCTATAGACGCGTAAAAAGCTTACATTAGACACATTTATTAAATATTTAGTTAGGAATTGATTCCATAGAATCGACAAATTTACGTTCATAAAAATTATCGCGCACTTGGTGTGTAAATAAAATTTTAAATTTAGTCTATCGTAAACTAAACAAAAAAAAAAAAAACTGCGACATACACACCCCCTTCATGAGAGCCATAGGATCCTGAGCTTGGGAAAAAAAAAAAAAATTCTTTATAGATATTTTAATAACTGAAATAAAAACTCTAAGAGTTTTATCAGTATCTATTCATTCGGGACTAAGACTTCGGCGGTTTATCTTTTTTTTTTTCTAAATATATTTAGTTATTACTTATATTATAATAGTTGTTGTTCAGTTAGCGTGTGATAAATTATTATTATTAATCAATTTATAGTATGTTGAAGTTTTCTCTAATGTCTAGGGCATGTAGAATAGTATGGTCAGGACCATATGGCGCTCAAGATGATAATATATTGAAGAAGGATGGACACTGCAGACTATATTATAGCTAAAAAAAAAAAGAAAAAATTTACATTGTAAAAGGGTATATTTATAATAAACCAATAATTAAATAATCAATATTAATCATCGTTTTTTATTCACTATTTAGCATAAAGTTTCGTATTTAAATACATACCTAATTAATACATAATTATATACTTAGGTAATATACATATATGTATGTATAGGTAATATAATTACAACATACGTACTTCTATATTATTATTAGGAAATTTTATTCCCTATACAAGTAAACTATATCAGTTTAATATAATTAAATCCCATCGAATAAAATTAATTTAAAGTATGTACAGATGGATTATAAAAGATTAGAGATACTGCAACTAGATCAACTTAAATATTAAAGCTCAATATTTACAAAGTATCATAAACCTCTGGCTTAAGTTTCCATAAATAACTGTTTTTGTTTGAAAATTTTTTTAAAATATCTTATCCTCGTAAGATATCATTTCTAACAAAGATATGTGTAACCAGCTACCAGTGAAATTTTATTGCCATAAAATATGTGCAGAATGTCATTGCTAATTGTTTTTTTTTTTTTTCATAGACAATTACTGTTATCTGACTAGGAAACGACACGCGAAGCGTTTGATCGATGCCTGATTCATTATTTGAGATCAATGCTATGTAGTAATTATAAGCAATAATTTAGGGAATAATATTCCCTTGGACTTATCGATGATAGAAGAAAAGAAAAAAAAAAGACAATTGTTTTAAATGAACGAAGCTCCTCATTGTTGAAAAAAAAGAAAAAAAAAATGTATACTACTTTATCAAATGGTAATTCATTCATTTTGTACAGTTATTAGTATATCAATTAGATAAATAACTTATTTCCTTAGTTAATAAAATAACGAATGACTATAAAATACAAATTTCTATGTATATTAGTTCGCTAGTCTTCTCATTATTTTTGCAACAATCAAATCATTTGATTTTTGAGTTTATTCATTTATTTTTGTTTTTATTTTCTTGTTATCAATCAATCGATTAAATAAAACGAGAGAGAAAAATTCATAGCAAAACAATTGATACAAATGTATTATAAACTTATTCAAAAATCTTTTCAAAATGAAATAACAATATCCGCCTCATATACCGCTGTAATAACTATGCGGCGGTGCTTTTTCTGGCTTTGTTTTAGGCCTCATTACTCCCGTAAGTTCTGTAATTATCCATTTAGTAGCTCTTATTACTAATACATGTGCTGCAAATTGCAGTATTAATGAACCAAAGCCTTTATACAACCCGAAAGGACCTTCCGTTGAAATTATCGTACGATAACAGTCAACAGCTCCGCTGTATCCGGTAAGCAAAGGTGTGACGCTTCGACCAGTGTCTAAATTATCAATTATAGTCCTTGTTCCTTGCAAATGTAATCTATGAATGACAGTCTCTAACGGATAGAAGACTATATCAGCTGCGCACATCGATACCAGTATAGAATGGAGTTCGATATCTTGAACAACAGATTCTGAGACCAAATCCCTGCTGTAGGCACCCTAGGAGAGTGAAATAGAAAATTGTCTTTCAATCAAAAAATCGATAAAAAAAAAAAAAAATGGGAATAAACCCTCACCCTTAATTGCTGAGAGTGCTTATGCCTGATGTGCATTATCCTGCTCGTTACACCTCTAACTATTAATGTGAACAAGTATTTTGTTACGCCGTAGACAATTGTAGGTGGTAATAGAGCGTAGATTGGTATAAGTCTTCCCTTATTTCCTACTTCAAGAAGCCGGATAGCACCGTCTTTGAATACGTCAAGTATTCCTGGCCTTTCTGACGCTATTTCAGACTGTACTGTTTCTACTAATGATGCAGAGTAGAAAGGGGTCACTATGCCAATTGATACGCTGAGAATAAACAAAGTTACATTAAGTTAGTTTGTTCATTGAACTAGTGGCTCAACTTTTGTGGTTCTTTCTTATCATTTTAGAGAATTCAAAGTACCCAAATTACCATTTGAGGATAAGATGTTGCCCAAAGGACCGCAGTGAACTGTTGCAAGTGATTTCTCTGTAAAAATACACAAATGCTTAATATCATTTGTTTTATTGTCATGTTTAGTATCAGATAACAAAGTTACACCTTACTTTGGCCAGGGTGTTATCTTTGAGACCAGATCTTCTACGGCCAGAGTTAAACCTCTGACTAGTAACGCAGAGCCGATTCCTTTCCACAATGTGCTCAGGCCTTGTGTTTGATTTAATCGCATTATAACAGGGACCAAAGTTATTGGAACTAAATGGTATTTTACTGCGAGAGGATTGACTTGGCATTGTCTTCGAAGTACGATGAACGGATGAATCAATAAATTCTCGGTTATCAAACTTGCAAGACCGCAGCCTAAGCCGACGTATTTTTTTACCGTTAAATCTGAAAATTTTTTGTAATATTTTTAGATGGAAGTTTTGTTTATTTTTTTTAAATTATTCTCACCGTCGTCTGGAGGCGGACTGTCTTCGGCTAAGGGATGTACGACGGGTATATCTAGAGGACGTATAACCTCACGGCCGTGATATTTGCTGGGAAATGAAGCGCCGATTTCCCAAGGTTCGGATTGACGGTTTCCGTAATTTCTTTCATATCCTTCGAGTCCTGCCATTTTATTCACGCGGATTGTCGGTTTCCGATCGTTGGGAATAGGGGAGATAAAATTTAACGTAATAGTAAATCGACGATGATCACTTGCATGATACAAGTTGGATCACCTTTCTCGCCAATATTTATTTATCAACCAATGGGAACCGTCGAAACGGTAGCGCCGCGTCATAGCAGACGACAAAACTAAAGCATACCGCATATCTCTATAAAGAGAGAACATGTTATTACGAACGAACTCGCGTGTTTTATAAAGAAAATACAACAAATTGTGAAAATCTATTGATATTAATACGTAATTATCGCAGTTTATCCGCGTCGACGATTACAGACATTCAAAATATGATATAAAACTAAAATAAAGGAGAGTGAATCGGTGGATCTGAGTTCAATCATTCATTTTACCGTCCGCTGTATAACATAACCTGAAAAGACTATTAACCAAGATGTATAACGGGTGCAAGATGATACATTCAACCGGTGTAAAACTCCAGTTACAGTCTAAACTCCGTGCCGGTTTGAGTACGCTGACTAAAACCGAGACGAGAAATAAACGGAACGAGATATTTGACAGCGAGAAGAAACGACAGAGAGCCGCGGTCGGTCGTATAGAAAAAATTGAGGTTAAATACTCCGGACCTACGGAGGACGTGACGCTTGTTATGAACAAGAATATTTCAACCCCTTACGACTGCGCTAGACATATTTCTGAGAGTGTTTCAAACGTGACAGCTCTTGCCGAGGTTAACGGCACGCCGTGGGATATGCATAAACCGTTGATATCGGAATGTAATATTAATTTTCTGACTCCAAACGCGGCTAATACACACGCCGTAAACAAAGCGTTTTGGCGAACGTGTTCGATGCTTTTAGGCGCCGTTGCAGAGACCGCGTTTAAGGAAGATATAAGAGTCAATCTGCACAGTTTTCCGGCGCCTAATATTAAGTCGGGAAGTTTTTTACACGATGTTTCGTTGGCGTTTGAAGACTGGAAACCAACTACGGCCGAACTTCAATCTCTATCAGCTTTATTCGTTAAATTTACTCAGAGTGAAACTCCGATAGAAAGATTGGAGGTTAAGGAAGATATCGCGCTTAAAATATTCGAAGATAATCCCTACAAGACTTCGCAAATACCGGATATTGCTAAGAACAATGAAAAAAATGTCGTTCTTTATAGAATCGGAGATCATATTGATATCAGTAAAGGTCCTATGATCGGTAATACGGGACTTATTGGAAAATGCACCATCGCTTCTGTTCACAAATTGTCTACAGATGAATTTGGAACGCTCTATAGATTCCAGGGTATCGCACTTCCCGCTGGTATATTTTTAAACCATTATGCTTATGGTATTTTAGAAGAACGGGCTAGAAAATTGAACAATTGCGTATGGGTACCGAATAAAATTGTCGAAGATAACGCCCATCATATCGCTGCAGCAGTTAATTAGATATCGTAGTTATTTCATGTAATTTTTAAAGAATGTAAATAAAGAAATTTACCTACTTAGTTAACTTTATACTTGAATTATTGTATTTTTACTCCCATAGTTATAATACAAATTTTCTTATATTCGATAGGTAGATTTAAATCGAATAACATATGTTGAAAAAATAATCGCTTTAATAATTTCTCTAAGTATAGTCTAATTTTTTGAACATAACATGCAGTTTGTTAACGAAAGGGTAGACTCAATTCAAACTCTACCCCCTTATCGGCATGCCTTATTATACACAACCCGCATTCTTGTTGTGAATCCTAGCTTGTGGTTGCATATAATAAGGCGTGTTGATATTTGCGTCTAGACTGTCGATTAAACCGCGAGATGGCGATACCATTTTGGACCCCGTGGCGCGACTGACGAGACAGCGGGGAGCACTGACCTCGGGTAAGCGAGACTGTCAGGGGGTCAGTGGCTCTCGGAGCGTCAAAGAATGAATATGGGGGATACGTCAGCGAAATATGAGTGTGACAAGGATTTCAAGAAAAATACTACGAACGCAGAAACGTTGTCTAGTTTATTAAGTATTTAGAAAATGATAGTTATATTATAACAATTGTCCGTATCTTATGAATGAATAAACTTCCATCAGAGTCCAATCGCAGCCCTTTCCAGCAAAGCAATTCTGTTTGAATTGCAAAGAACGAGAATACATCTAACTTTATATCAGATACTTTGTGTAATTAGTTGTTCATCATTGTTAATTGTTTATCATTGCGATAAAAATTATTTTGTACATTGTTTCACCTTGTTCCAGAATGCTCATACAGAAATTCGATTATTAACTCGACAGATTTTTAGTTTTAGGTAATGGTTGGGATTTGTAAGTAACTTTAGGTATAATCATGTATTTGTGTACTACGTATGATTTTAATTGTATCCATGGTTCAGCAATAAATCGAAATAGTAAATCAGATCTGTGAATAATTTTTATTGCCTCACATTATTCTCCTATTTCCTTATTGCCCTGCATAAAAGTCAAAATCATCGAAACAGTCAATCGATCGTACCAGTGGCACGACTCGGAAAGACAAAATTCGGAAGAGAAGTCTGGCAGACGCGCCTGAATTGGTACGTTTGTATGACCGTAAGCCTGCTTGCTAGTACGCTGAAATTTTGCCCGCCAAGAATCTTATGTTCCCCTGATAATGGGAGCAAATTTCGACTCAAAATTTCGAAAACTCCGCAAAACGCTAGTATCCATAGAACATAGCAACATACATGAAGGCATGAATGCATGTCTACATACCTGTATGCTGTAATTTTTCCCGCGAAAAATTTTAGCACACCTCCTCGGGTCAAATGTTCTCCTGATACCAGAAGCAATTTTTCGACTAAAAATTTCAGAAATTCCTTATTTTGTAAGCGAATGAGACATGCATAGAGAGAGAGCGAGAGTCGCAGCTATGCAAATGCATGCTTGCTTAGACATACACTCAGGGGGTTTTCCCGCCAAAAATTTTAGCACACTTCCTCGGGTCAGATGTTCTCCTGATACCAGGAGCATTTTTCGACTAAAATTTTCAGAAATTTCTTATTTCGTAAGCGAGTGAGACATGCACAGAGAGAGAGAGCGAGAGTCACAGCTATACAAATGCATGCTTGCTAAGACATACAGTCAGGGGTTTTCCCGCCAAAAATTTCAGCACACCTCCTCGGGTCAGATGTTCTCCTGATACCAGGAGCAATTTTTCGACGAAAAATTTCAGAAATTTCCTATTTCGTAAGCGAATGAGACATGCATAGAGAGAGAGCGAGAGTCACAGCTATGCAAATGCATGCTTGCTTAGACATACACTCAGGGGGTTTTCCCGCCAAAAATTTTAGCACACTTCCTCGGGTCAGATGTTCTCCTGATACCAGGAGCATTTTTCGACTAAAAATTTCAGAAATTTCCTATTTCGTAAGCGAATGAGACATGCATAGAGAGAGAGAGCGAGAGACACATCTAAATGCATGCTTGCTTAGACATTCACTCAGGGGGTTTTCCCGCCAAAAATTTTAGCACACTTCCTCGGGTCAGATGTTCTCCTGATACCAGGAGCATTTTTCGACTAAAAATTTCAGAAATTTCCTATTTCGTAAGCGAATGAGACATGCATAGAGAGAGAGCGAGAGTCACAGCTATGCAAATGCATGCTTGCTTAGACATACACTCAGGGGGTTTTCCCGCCAAAAATTTTAGCACACTTCCTCGGGTCAGATGTTCTCCTGATACCAGGAGCATTTTTCGACTAAAATTTTCAGAAATTTCTTATTTCGTAAGCGAGTGAGACATGCACAGAGAGAGAGAGCGAGAGTCACAGCTATACAAATGCATGCTTGCTAAGACATACAGTCAGGGGTTTTCCCGCCAAAAATTTCAGCACACCTCCTCGGGTCAGATGTTCTCCTGATACCAGGAGCAATTTTTCGACGAAAAATTTCAGAAATTTCCTATTTCGTAAGCGAATGAGACATGCATAGAGAGAGAGCGAGAGTCACAGCTATGCAAATGCATGCTTGCTTAGACATACACTCAGGGGGTTTTCCCGCCAAAAATTTTAGCACACTTCCTCGGGTCAGATGTTCTCCTGATACCAGGAGCATTTTTCGACTAAAAATTTCAGAAATTTCCTATTTCGTAAGCGAATGAGACATGCATAGAGAGAGAGAGCGAGAGACACATCTAAATGCATGCTTGCTTAGACATTCACTCAGGGGGTTTTCCCGCCAAAAATTTTAGCACACTTCCTCGGGTCAGATGTTCTCCTGATACCAGGAGCATTTTTCGACTAAAAATTTCAGAAATTTCCTATTTCGTAAGCGAATGAGACATGCATAGAGAGAGAGCGAGAGTCACAGCTATGCAAATGCATGCTTGCTTAGACATACACTCAGGGGGTTTTCCCGCCAAAAATTTTAGCACACTTCCTCGGGTCAGATGTTCTCCTGATACCAGGAGCATTTTTCGACTAAAATTTTCAGAAATTTCTTATTTCGTAAGCGAGTGAGACATGCACAGAGAGAGAGAGCGAGAGTCACAGCTATACAAATGCATGCTTGCTAAGACATACAGTCAGGGGTTTTCCCGCCAAAAATTTCAGCACACCTCCTCGGGTCAGATGTTCTCCTGATACCAGGAGCAATTTTTCGACGAAAAATTTCAGAAATTTCCTATTTCGTAAGCGAATGAGACATGCATAGAGAGAGAGCGAGAGACACATCTAAATGCATGCTTGCTTAGACATTCACTCAGGGGGTTTTCCCGCCAAAAATTTTAGCACACTTCCTCGGGTCAGATGTTCTCCTGATACCAGGAGCATTTTTCGACTAAAAATTTCAGAAATTTCCTATTTCGTAAGCGAATGAGACATGCATAGAGAGAGAGCGAGAGTCACAGCTATGCAAATGCATGCTTGCTTAGACATACACTCAGGGGGGTTTCCCGCCAAAAATTTTAGCACACTTCCTCGGGTCAGATGTTCTCCTGATACCAGGAGCATTTTTCGACTAAAAATTTCAGAAATTTCTTATTTCATAAGCGAATGAGACATGCATAGAGAGAGAGCGAGAGACACATCTAAATGCATGCTTGCTTAGACATTCACTCAGGGGGTTTTCCCGCCAAAAATTTTAGCACACTTCCTCGGGTCAGATGTTCTCCTGATACCAGGAGCATTTTTCGACTAAAAATTTCAGAAATTTCCTATTTCGTAAGCGAATGAGACATGCATAGAGAGAGAGCGAGAGTCACAGCTATGCAAATGCATGCTTGCTTAGACATACACTCAGGGGGTTTTCCCGCCAAAAATTTTAGCACACTTCCTCGGGTCAGATGTTCTCCTGATACCAGGAGCATTTTTCGACTAAAATTTTCAGAAATTTCTTATTTCGTAAGCGAGTGAGACATGCACAGAGAGAGAGAGCGAGAGTCACAGCTATACAAATGCATGCTTGCTAAGACATACAGTCAGGGGTTTTCCCGCCAAAAATTTCAGCACACCTCCTCGGGTCAGATGTTCTCCTGATACCAGGAGCAATTTTTCGACGAAAAATTTCAGAAATTTCCTATTTCGTAAGCGAATGAGACATGCATAGAGAGAGAGCGAGAGTCACAGCTATGCAAATGCATGCTTGCTTAGACATACACTCAGGGGGTTTTCCCGCCAAAAATTTTAGCACACTTCCTCGGGTCAGATGTTCTCCTGATACCAGGAGCAATTTTTCGACTAAAAATTTCGGAAATTTCTTATTTCGTAAGCGAATGAGACATGCATAGAGAGAGAGCGAGAGACACATCTAAATGCATGCTTGCTTAGACATTCACTCAGGGGGTTTTCCCGCCAAAAATTTTAGCACACTTCCTCGGGTCAGATGTTCTCCTGATACCAGGAGCATTTTTCGACTAAAAATTTCAGAAATTTCCTATTTCGTAAGCGAATGAGACATGCATAGAGAGAGAGCGAGAGTCACAGCTATGCAAATGCATGCTTGCTTAGACATACACTCAGGGGGGTTTCCCGCCAAAAATTTTAGCACACTTCCTCGGGTCAGATGTTCTCCTGATACCAGGAGCATTTTTCGACTAAAAATTTCAGAAATTTCTTATTTCATAAGCGAATGAGACATGCATAGAGAGAGAGCGAGAGACACATCTAAATGCATGCTTGCTTAGACATTCACTCAGGGGGTTTTCCCGCCAAAAATTTTAGCACACTTCCTCGGGTCAGATGTTCTCCTGATACCAGGAGCATTTTTCGACTAAAAATTTCAGAAATTTCCTATTTCGTAAGCGAATGAGACATGCATAGAGAGAGAGCGAGAGTCACAGCTATGCAAATGCATGCTTGCTTAGACATACACTCAGGGGGTTTTCCCGCCAAAAATTTTAGCACACTTCCTCGGGTCAGATGTTCTCCTGATACCAGGAGCATTTTTCGACTAAAAATTTCAGAAATTTCTTATTTCATAAGCGAATGAGACATGCATAGAGAGAGAGCGAGAGTCGCAGCTATGCAAATGCATGCTTGCTTAGACATACACTCAGGGGGTTTTCCCGCCAAAAATTTTAGCACACTTCCTCGGGTCAGATGTTCTCCTGATACCAGGAGCATTTTTCGACTAAAATTTTCAGAAATTTCTTATTTCGTAAGCGAGTGAGACATGCACAGAGAGAGAGAGCGAGAGTCACAGCTATACAAATGCATGCTTGCTAAGACATACAGTCAGGGGTTTTCCCGCCAAAAATTTCAGCACACCTCCTCGGGTCAGATGTTCTCCTGATACCAGGAGCAATTTTTCGACGAAAAATTTCAGAAATTTCCTATTTCGTAAGCGAATGAGACATGCATAGAGAGAGAGCGAGAGTCACAGCTATGCAAATGCATGCTTGCTTAGACATACACTCAGGGGGTTTTCCCGCCAAAAATTTTAGCACACTTCCTCGGGTCAGATGTTCTCCTGATACCAGGAGCAATTTTTCGACTAAAAATTTCGGAAATTTCTTATTTCGTAAGCGAATGAGACATGCATAGAGAGAGAGCGAGAGACACATCTAAATGCATGCTTGCTTAGACATTCACTCAGGGGGTTTTCCCGCCAAAAATTTTAGCACACTTCCTCGGGTCAGATGTTCTCCTGATACCAGGAGCATTTTTCGACTAAAATTTTCAGAAATTTCTTATTTCGTAAGCGAGTGAGACATGCACAGAGAGAGAGAGCGAGAGTCACAGCTATACAAATGCATGCTTGCTAAGACATACAGTCAGGGGTTTTCCCGCCAAAAATTTCAGCACACCTCCTCGGGTCAGATGTTCTCCTGATACCAGGAGCAATTTTTCGACGAAAAATTTCAGAAATTTCCTATTTCGTAAGCGAATGAGACATGCATAGAGAGAGAGCGAGAGACACATCTAAATGCATGCTTGCTTAGACATTCACTCAGGGGGTTTTCCCGCCAAAAATTTTAGCACACTTCCTCGGGTCAGATGTTCTCCTGATACCAGGAGCATTTTTCGACTAAAAATTTCAGAAATTTCCTATTTCGTAAGCGAATGAGACATGCATAGAGAGAGAGCGAGAGTCACAGCTATGCAAATGCATGCTTGCTTAGACATACACTCAGGGGGTTTTCCCGCCAAAAATTTTAGCACACTTCCTCGGGTCAGATGTTCTCCTGATACCAGGAGCAATTTTTCGACTAAAAATTTCGGAAATTTCTTATTTCATAAGCGAATGAGACATGCATAGAGAGAGAGCGAGAGACACATCTAAATGCATGCTTGCTTAGACATTCACTCAGGGGGTTTTCCCGCCAAAAATTTTAGCACACTTCCTCGGGTCAGATGTTCTCCTGATACCAGGAGCATTTTTCGACTAAAAATTTCAGAAATTTCCCATTTCGTAAGCGAATGAGACATGCATAGAGAGAGAGCGAGAGTCACAGCTATGCAAATGCATGCTTGCTTAGACATACACTCAGGGGGTTTTCCCGCCAAAAATTTTAGCACACTTCCTCGGGTCAGATGTTCTCCTGATACCAGGAGCATTTTTCGACTAAAAATTTCAGAAATTTCCTATTTCGTAAGCGAATGAGACATGCATAGAGAGAGAGCGAGAGACACATCTAAATGCATGCTTGCTTAGACATTCACTCAGGGGGTTTTCCCGCCAAAAATTTTAGCACACTTCCTCGGGTCAGATGTTCTCCTGATACCAGGAGCAATTTTTCGACTAAAAATTTCGGAAATTTCTTATTTCGTAAGCGAATGAGACATGCATAGAGAGAGAGAGCGAGAGTCACAGCTATCCAAATACATGCTTGCTAAGACATACAGTCAGGGGTTTTCCCGCCAAAAATTTCAGCACACCTCCTCGGGTCAGATGTTCTCCTGATACCAGGAGCAATTTTTCGACGAAAAATTTCAAAAAATCTGAAAATCGTTCGCATACCTATATAGCGACGTGCATGAAGCTACGTCTACGTATACAACAGTGCAGCTGATTGCTATATTACAATTTTTTTTATTTGTCCAATTGGCGCTTATTCACATGTATGTATTGTATGTATGTATGCACACCTAAAATGAACAGTCGTAGGGATCAAGGGAAGGAAAATAACGAAGATAATTGAATATTGATCGAGTCTCTTTATTTGCTTTTTGGCATACAAGATATGGTATACGACTATCAGGTAGATATGTATAAATCGCATTCATATTACAAATACAATAATGATATTTTACAAAGTTTCCGTCCGATATTAATTTGTTCAGAATCCTTGGTGGCCGAAGATGTTTGGACTCTGATGAAAATCTTATTCGGTCAACAAGTTGTTCGTTCAATTTGCGATAACTCTCCTGCGGTCAGAGTATTTCTATTGAAATGTCTATCAGAGTCGTAGTTCGGCGACGAAACGTCATACGATCCCTTTGACGTCACGGGGGACACTGACGGTCAGTGACTGACCAAATGATCTCGTTGTCTCGTAGTCAACATTACGAACTGCTTCAGCCACAGATATCGGTACGCCTTATTACAGGCAACCACTAGTAGCAAATCCCAGTAAGAGCATGTGGATTGCATGTCACAAGGCGTAAAAATGTTCGCAATAGATTGAGTTCTCGATTTTTACGAATTTATCCATGAATTTATCGAATAGCCAGCGTCTCCGTTGTCTTGGTGACGAATTCACGAACTACTTTTGCCGCAAATAGCGGGCGGCAATCAGTTCGAATTCTCCTGAAACGTCTAAAAGTATATAAAAGAATAGGAACATATACAAAATTTGATAATTATTAATAAGATTTTTATTACAAAATGTTTATTTATTTACATCGATGCAACGGATTATATATATATATATAGTATATATAGTATACCTATATATATTGAATATCTACATCTGGCAAACAATTTTTTTTTAACCACAATAAAATGAACATAGGTAACATGTGTATTCAATAGTATAATATGATAAATCAATAATCAATACTTAATTGATATTTAAACTTTGCATTAACAGACTGTTAAATAACGTAGACAAATGATTAAACAACAGCTATAAATAATATTTCGAATGTGCGTATAAATATAGAAATTATTTCAATCACGCGATATCAAGTTATTATTATTATTATTATTATAGTTTTTTTCTTCTTATTTCTTATTCTTTATATTCAACAGTTTATTCATTATTAAATCTGATTATTCATTTACTTTATAAGATATATTATTTACCTACTTACAATTTATCTATTATATAATAAATATCCAACCACGTATATCTGTACTTCATTTATCACTATAATATGTATTTATTTATTCATTCATTTATTTACAGCTATAAAATACATGCGTATTTATATTTAAATATGACAAAATAATAGCCATTGCCAAGTAATATGTATATATAATATATTGTATATAGTCAAATGTATATACGCATATACCATATTACTCAAGAAAAAATACTGCTCGAATGTCTGAGCATGTATAAATAGGTATATACTATAGCTGATAGTACATATCTCTCTGCAATCACTTTAATTGAATTATTTATTACCGGATATATAGCAGCAGTGATTCGCACCTCGCATTTACAATTATATAATATAATATACCTATATAGGTATGTATGTATATACTATCTATATAGTGTGCAGTATATTGCAAATGAATGCTAATTGCGTCAACTATAATTCTAAATAATAGTACCTATATAACTCCAGCTATAATATGTGTGGATATTATATCCAACATTGTTGTAAATATATGTATATTATTATTGGTATATGATCGTGATCTTTTATGTATATATGTACTCTCAATAGTTGTTATATAATTGTTCTATTCTAGTAGTGTAATAATAATACTATTATTGCTTCGAAGCACAATTATTTTTTAATTTGTGCAAATTAATGATCATCGGCTTACATATTTTTCAGCTATTTATATGTATGTGGTATATAGGTACAGGTAATATATCACGTAGAGCTACTTCATATCTGTGTGTGTGTGTGTGTTTTTTTTTATAATATTTATCTAACAATCATTATTCTACAATCATTGACAATAAATCACTACCACATATCGATAAAATTGAATCGTTATATGTATGTATACATATACGTGTAATATATTAGAAACAGTTCGTCAATACAAAGGAAAATAAAAATAATGGTTATAGTGTTTTATATCTGCACAAAAAAATTCATACATATATAGGCCAATTTCATTGATGCAATTATTATATAAGTATAATAAACAATTATCATTTCGTTTTGTTAATTTCTTTTCTTTTTATATTTTGTGCAGTTGAATTTAATCACATATGATATATTATTATAATTTCACCTACATTTAAGTGAGATTCACTAAAATTTCGTACAATGCACTATAGGTGCATCTTCTATATTATTTTATTTCAATAAATATATATGTACCTATATACTATTGTAGACCAAAATTTGTCTGAATAATAAGACAGCTTGAATAAATAATTAAATAATAATATCGAATAAAAAAAATCGACAATACAATGACGTGATTGTGTCTATAGAAAAATACGAGCTCTGATTGAAATGAAATGAGATATATATATTCTGTTCTCGGCAAAAAAAAAAAAAAAAATAGAAAGAAGAACGGAAAGAAAAGATTGGTAGTTCAATTTTGAACAAGAGCTTAGTATATCTCTCTACAATGTGATAATAGTAATAATAATAATTGTTTAGAAATCTATATTCACTTCTCAAATTCTCGAGTTATAATCTCCAAATATATTGTTTAGAAATACTCAAGTGTTTCTGTACAATTTATAATAAATAAGAAGGTTTTCTCCTCCTGTTATCTATGTCATATTGTCCTCGTCGTATATATTTTATATTAGCGGTATTCTTTCATTTTCCATTTCTCCTTTATAAGTATAATGATATTCCTTCTTTTTCTTTTTTTTTTTTTTTTTTTCAAAAAGCAAGAATTTACAACTTTAATTTCATTATATATGTTAATATATATACATATATAGGAAATGAAGCGTATAATTTTATAGCACTGTATAGTTGTCGTAATTCATATGTATATAATATACACAATTACGTATGTACCACGATTCCTATGTACAATATATAGTATAGCCTTTTAATATCGGATATAAGAAATACATCTAACTGCAGTTGTATCATACGGACTTTTTCAAGCGTTGGAAAATTGCTAATTTAATTATCATAAATACATAGTAGATTTATATCTATATATGTGTATGTCTGATGATAACCAAATTGGATCCAGATATTATAAAATCATGTATTTAGTATTATCAATTACACTATACAGAAAACAAAACCGGATATTAACAGATGTACTTAATTAGCAAGTTTAAATTTTGTCTAAAATTTTTTCAATTATTATACATCGTTACAATATATAATTATATAGTGTTAATATATTCTTCTCTTTCTCTCTATGGTTTTATACTCCGTATTAATATAGTATAGATATATAAGATATATTTCTTTATTTTTTGTATTTTTTTTTTATTTCTTTCTCTTCTTTTGAATGAAAAATTATTGGCCCATTCGAATTTAAACGATTAATTAATTTATATATGATAATTATCGCAGTAATATATTTATTATATGTATATAGTTTCATGTATATCGGTATATTATAGGCAGTTTTTATACGTAGTTTATGTATAGTATACTATTAATATACGATGATTTACATTCTTATACATGGATATATAAGGTATTATATCAGCGGCTACGTATATCAACAATTTTAATACGATTATTATAATTCAACAACGGGAAAATTACGAGTAAGGAAAACGAGAGAAATGAAAATTTCATAAGAGGGAAGCATTTTAAAAGCAAGCCTTCAGTCTTTTCAATGAATCTATAATAACGAGATTCACGACTAATATTATCAATCGTTATAATTACACTCTAAATATATATATATATATATATATATATATATATATATATATATATATATATATATATATATATATATATATATATATATATATATATATATATATATATATATATATATATATATATATATATATATATATATATTTCTTTTTTGTTCATACGACGATAATTGCAATTACTATTCGGTATCTAATGTATGTGTACATCTAATATAACGAGACTCGGCTTATAGTTGCGGTTCAAATATACGTTTATACCGGCTGTTCACATTTTGTCCTGCTACGAATTTTTATCTTGCAGCCAGAGCGTTTTCAGAGCAAAACTTTTTAAACAAAAGTTGTATTATTTCGAGGGGTAAAAATGATGTTAATTTTTATTTTTTATTTTGTTTCCGGCTTCAAGGTTATTTCAAGGTCAACTTCGTTTTTTCAAATATGAATCTATATTTTTGATTACGAAATTTTGTTCAACTTGAAAAACCGAACGAATTTTGTATGGAGAATTTTTTTGTGAAACACCAATTTTTTGTGATATTCAGCTTAATAACTATAAAGATTTTCAACTCTTAGGAACGCTTCGTCTCTAAACCATCAAGTTCGGAGAAAAATTGCAAAGTACAAAAAGTGCGTAAAATCTCTAAGTCGAGTAAAATTACTTAATAAAAAATATAGATTTCTGTTTGAAAAAACGAAGTCGATCTGAAAATAACCTTGAATCCGTACATCGAATAAAAAATAAAAAATACCATCATCTTTCTCTCTTGAAACTATACAATTTTCGTTTGATAAGATTTGCTCTAAAACGTCTTGGTTTCGAGATAATAATTCGGTATTATAACGGAAGAAAGAATAACGCGTCAACTATTATTATATAGTATAAAGAAAAGAAATATTATATTTTACTAAATATTATATATATATATTATATAGGTATGTATAATATGTATATTGGAGATAATTTTCATAAACTATAATCATGTATCGTGTTATTAATTTATACATCTAAATTATTAATTTAATATATCATTTAATAACTTGTCTGTGTGCATATACAAATATATCTGCTGCAGTTTTATACTTATAATATAACAATTATGTATAATATATATAGTATCTATAATTTAAATAATATAGTATAATCGGTAAATTAATTAAAAATCACATAATATGACACAATTATATATATATATATATATATATATATATATATATATATATATATATATATATATATATATATATATATATATATATATATATATATATATATATACTTCGTCAATCTGTATATATACGTTATAATTATAACTAAAAATACTACACGTCAAATGAAAAATAAAATAAAAAATTTCTATCGAAGAGAAAAAAAAAAAAAAAAAAATGAATTGAAATGAAAAAAGAGAGAGGAATGAAATTATATATTCATTCAATTATCTATAAATTATGTTGTGTTTCTTTTTTTTTTTTTTTTTTTTTTCGTTCACTGAAGAGACGAATATCATGTGTATAATAATGTAATGAGTATTGATGATTAATCTCTTAGTACTGATATATGTATATGTATAATATTGGCGATTATTAATTAATTAATACTTATATCAGATCAATTTTCATATTTAATCGATTATTTATATATAATAGTATATTTACAATTTTTTTCAAGCTTCTGATTATAATATATACGGAACGGAAATATGTATATACCCGTTCCTGCAGCTTATAAATAATTATTAAAATTTATTAGGATTATAAAAAAGTGAATTTTTGCATTTTTTTTTTTTTTTTTACCTTATCACCACGATTTCTGTAATTTCGTACAATTCACGTCAACGTACTCTTTATAATCTATGTACAAATTTTAGACATTATAACAGAGGAATTTACCATCTGAAATTCTTCGATAAAAGTCTATCGTTCAACCCCCGCCGTCACAGATACAATTTGAGGAAAAAAATAAATCACGTATTGTAGAATTTGTCAAACAACTTTTACCTAATTTCCTCTTCTTCACCTTCGAACCATATATAAAAGCAATATATGAACTCTCGATAAATTAGTTCGGATTTTACACTAAAAAAATATTGAAAAAAAAAAGAAGAATTCTTATAAAATCCGATCTACAAATCGATGTATGGAACGAAGGTAGGCCTGGCTCAGGATGGCTGATTGTGATGCCTCGTTCCCTTTTTGCTGCTACCAAAAGTAAACCAAGTACCAACTTTTCTTCCCAAAGAATGAGTCCCCGTCTGTTGACCTGACAGCATCGGTACTTCGTAGGCTGAATTTCTCTTGTACGTTTTATCTGTTAGAAAAATAGAATCAAAAAAAAAAAAAAAAAAAAAACCATACAATCAAATAACTGAAAAGATAATCAAATGAATGCGAAATCAATTTCGTCTATACTCACTACTCGGCTTGCTCGGAGGTCGACACCGCTCTCTGGTAGCGGCTATTTTAGCGAGTTGTCTTGCCGCAGGAGGAAATTCCAATCCGTCATTTCTGTCCTGTTTAACGAGCCTCCGTTCCTCGGCCATAGCCGAAAGCCACTGTCTTTTTTCTTCGGCGGTACGACAGCAAAAAAGCAACCACTTGTCGCGTACGCAACTGTAGACTTTTAGGCAGTGACGTACGGTAACACCGAGCTGAGGATCTAAGGGATGATTATTCAAGATTAGACGATTTTTTGGATCGGAAGTAAAAAGAGATGAAATTTTCATGGCTCGAGAAATTCACCTTTTCCGTCTTGGACGTCTATCACTTCGCTGGTGTCGAGGTATATCCTGCCTTTGTAAACGTATGTGTTTCTCTTGAGGATGTCCTTTTTGCAGTAAACTAATTGATGGTCGAATAGAAAAAGCGTTATATTGTTCGTCCACATTCCGCTTGTAACTCTGACTACTTCACCCTGATGAATCAACTGGGACGATACTTCGATCAGATCTTCGGCCTGATAATTATTTTCGATAGAAGATTAGATTACGATATATATGGGATTTGGGGTGAGATACGATTAAGAGAAATGATGTTGTGACTCGCCTCCCATCCTTCGACTCTTTGCTGCCAAGCGGCAAGTTTCTCGAGACTTTCCATCCTCCGTTTTCTCTCGTTTATTAAAACGGCTACACCTCTCATAGCCTCGAGAGCCTCTTTGATCTTTTCGTAATCCGGGTGTTCGGATTTTGTGTACTTGAGTAATTCAGCTAATTGCAATGGATATTTACAAATCCTTTGAACCGGTGTAAGCAAGTAACCGTCCAATGGTATTTCTATCAAACCTCGCATCAGTCTACAACCCTCGAAAAATTTACTGTATCTATTGTGCTGATAAAGCTCTTGTAATGTGGCCATCGCCATCGGGTGGCTGTTGCAGTATTCCGAATACATTCGAAATCCGGATCTCTGGAAGGAGGCGAAAACCAAAAAACGAAAAAAAGAAATCAACGTGACAAAGGATACGAAATAAAAAGAAAGAAAAAATCGTCAAAAAATATTCATGCGATTATAATTCCTTACGTGGTTGATGAAGCACTCTCCTACGCAGCTTTTGTGCGGTGCACTCCAGTCGATGACCGCCTCAAGATCCTTGAGGAAATCTGATTGAAAGTCGAGCAGTTCTTCAAGGTTTATGAATATGGCTTCGATCTGTTCCTCGCTAAACATGTCAGTCCTTCTTCGACACTCGGCTATGTAGCCCTCGGCAACGTCGCGGAGAATTTTAACGAAATCTCTCTCGGTTTGGACCAATTCCCTCACGACACTTGTCCGCACTTGTTCGTTAGACAGAAGAGACACGCTGGTCCTTCTTCTCAGCTGGGAGTTTGTCGAAACACCGGAAGCCATCGCGGCGAGACAGTCTTCCACCGTGTCTTCTTGGCTGACCCGCAACTGGGGTGAAAATCAAAAAGGAACAAATTTTCGATGTGATAAATTTATCTTTTTTTTTCTTGTCAGGCTTATGAAGATTTAAAAATTTTTTCTCTTCTTCTCACCCTGACAAACGCGGCGGGAAACCATCCGTGCTCGTTTCTGCAGCTTCCCCACCACCAGTCCCTGTCGATGGTGTCAAGGACGTCGATTACGTCCCCAGCTCTGAAGGCTAATTCTTCTGGTTCCATGGCGACATGGTCCCAAACCGCCTCGGCTAGAATCGCGATATCTTCCTCCATTGTGTGTTCGAAAGATTTTTTTCTATCCGATAATGATGCGACTGATGATTCCGAGTCTGACATCATTTCGTCGTCTGATGTACCACCTCCACATCTTCCGTCGTGCTCGTCTTCGGACAGCACGTTTCCACCAGGCAATCTCGCACCTGTAATTTTTTTTTTACGTTGGGAAAAAAATTTTGCTTCTATTTCTTCGTTTCGTTTCGTTTTTTTTTTTTTCTATTTTCCTTTCGAGTGATTGATCATATTATATTTATTCACCTGCAGTTTTAGCGCGCATCAATGGTGATAGTTGATTAATGCCCAGTGGTTGACTAAGGGATCGTCTCAAATTTGTCCTAGAGTTCCTCCCTTTCGAGTTACTACAATGCATGAAATGAAAGAAAAAAAAAATGGTTTTTCCTTTTTTGTTTTGTCGTTTTTCCATTCTATTTTTTTATTTTTTTTTTTGGTTTTCTTGGTTTTTCTTTTTTTTTCAAATGATAATTATAGATTAAAGGAATGATCAGTTTCGATATTTTACAATATACTAAATAATAAAGTGGGATATATGTTTAAAGGTATTTATAATCACAATTCTATTACACTATATATATACTATAAGATATATAGGTATATATGTTTTTAGTTTTCATTTAATTTCTTGTTTATTATATATAGTATATAATATAAGATCGATCAATAATTACGGCATTCAGCAACGATATACGACATCACAATTACGAGTAGGTAATATAGGTATATAAAAAATATACTTGTGACGATGATAAGATACATATGTAGTATTTTTTTTTTTCTCTGATTTTTTTGTTTGTTTTTAAATACAATGAAAATAAAAATTTGATACCCTTCTACCTACCACTATTATCCCTCGATTTACTGGAAAGTTTAGAACAAAAATTTATATTTGTCTTCTTCGTTTTATTGATTCATTTATTTATTTAGATTCTTTTTTGTTTTTTTTTCTTCGATTTTTTGAGTTTTTTGATTTTTTTTTTTTTTTTAATAAATAATGACTGCACACATCTTATTTCTAGATATTATATCTAGATAAGCGGTAATAATAATTAACCCACCATGATACGTTATATCGTAAAAAAAAAAAAAGTAAAAAAATTACCGTAGAGATCTGCAGATTTTTTAAATTATTTCTTATCTTATGATATAAAATTAGAATAGTAATGAAAAATAAAATAAATTGAAGGAATTAAAAACGATCGTTTTTTACCTTCTGAGTGTAACTATGTCGTTGGAGGAATGTCTCGGACTCAGTCTTGGAGGGCGAGTCTTGATAGGTGACGGGGTCGACAACATTCTGCGATAATTATGAGCGTGACTATATCCCGATCTAGTGTCCCATTGTAAAAGTCTTTGTCCCCCAAGATCGCTGTTAGTTCTTCGAACGTGATTATGTCGGCTTGCCCGATTCTGAAGATCAGCCTGGAAAAAAAAATTAGAAAAAATAAAATAATAATTAACGATCATAGATATATGCTCGTTGACCGGTATATAAAATTTATAACAACGATGAAATCCATTCATTGACATACGAATTATATAATATATGAACGGAAACGTAACGATGTTTTCTCGGTCGCTCGAGGTTTAGCAGCTGTGTTATAATACGTATAGGGAAACTTTTATGCGGTTTTGATATCTTTCTTCAGTCTTTTTTTTTTTTTTTTTTTATGCAATTTAAAGTTTTTTTTTTCCCAATTCTTCGCAGATTATCGTATAATAAAAATTATAGAGGCTATAACAGAGGTAAATCTATAATGAATCGTATATGGTTCGATTATATCCGCACCTGACTGACCATTACCGTAGTGGTTAATTTTCTATCGAAGCATCCGCACATTTTAGCAAACATTACAATATTTCATTCCACTCCACTCCACTCCACTTTTAAAAAATTTTTTTTCTCTCTCTCTTTTATCGTAATTATCACTGTATGGTCGAGTT
This sequence comes from Macrophya alboannulata, assembly GCA_949628255.1. Lineage (NCBI taxonomy): Eukaryota > Metazoa > Arthropoda > Insecta > Hymenoptera > Tenthredinidae > Macrophya > Macrophya alboannulata. Next base: position 2,460,089 of record OX451210.1, on the reverse strand, counting down.
AACATTTAGTAACCGACTCATAACTGATCGTGGTACGTATACCGTACTGTAAAACCCACCAAATAACGTATACGAGTATAATATACATACATCGACGTTACGTTTGAAACGCTGACGGTTCCATTTACCGGGAAGAGATTCATATCTATCTATATATAATATAATATATAACTCTATGTATCGTCAATTCATGTATTATTTTATCACTGATTTTGATTATTATTATATTATACCGCAATAATTGTAATTATAAGGTTGATTAGAGTGAGGCAAAAAAAATTTATTTAGGAGACCCAAAAGAGGAAAAAAAAAAAAAAAAGATTGATTGATTAATATATCACTATATAGTTTCGTATTGAAGTAATAACGATATTTTTTCATGTACACACATGTTATTATACTGTATAGGTATATATACTATATGTATAGTATATATACGAAAGACTTTATGGTATCGTAATCGCGCTTCTTGGTCAAGCTCTTGATATGAACTGAAGAAAAGTAGCGTGTTTCCTTCCACGCATATTATATCCTACAGGCGTATATACCTAGACATATAGTATATAAAATAGAATTGTGATACGTGATGTATACACAATCGTCGGACAGCCATACGTGTACATTATACGATAGGATAAACCCTGCAGTGTGTGTATTCATGTATCTATATACACGTAAGTAAATACACGTTCACTTTGTTTATGAGTGTGATTTGTTTATACGGGAGAAATTTATCTCGTTATTTCACACGTATATGAGGAGAGAAAAATAATAATAATAATAATAATAATAATAACAATATTGAAATGAAATGGTAATTTCTAGGGAAAAACCCGTGTTCTATACTGCAAAAGTTACGTTATATATAGGTATTGTATGTATGTACTACGTACACATGACGAAATAATTATGAATAATTATAATTATGAAACGAAAATCAGTCATTGCACTGTAATTCACTGTACGTATGGACACTACCTACTTCCGTCGAGTCAGAGATACGAAGACATGGACCCCCGTCTATGTCTGTATCCTGTCCGCAGTAGCAGTATAATAATCAGTCGATGACTGCACTATACTCGACAAGGTTTATAATAATAAAAATTATAATGATAGGAAGAGTATAATGACGAGTAAAATAAAATTGAAAGAAAAAAAAAGAAAAAGATTAGATACGCTGGGTATGATATATTCCTGAATCATGATCTGCAGTAAATATAATTATTTCAAATTTCTGAATCATTAACGCTGTACAATATTTTATCTAATGAAGAAATTTTTGAAGAAAGAGCTTTTTTCTGAATACCTTAAACTTGTCGATTAGTATCTGGTTGATGAGCTCGGACTGGGGTCGCGATTTATCCGTAACTCGCCTCCGGAGGGCGGGAGGGCTGTCCATCTCGTCTGGTACGTCTGTGTCGTGAGATTCTGAACTGTCACCAGCTCCTGTAACGCCACCCCCGCTTCCTCCGCTGCCCCCAGTCAATGCCCCACCAGATACCATCTATAGATTAGAAAATTCTAATTACGAATGTATCCTGTACCGATATGAGAGAAAAATCTTTACGTCCACGAGAGAAAAAAAATCGAAAGCGATAGATATTATTTATTTATTTTTTTTGAGGGGTCTGCGGGGTAATTTGACAATTTTTTTTCTTCTTCTCTCACCTCTATCTGTATTCCGCTGTCACCGCTGTTGCATTTCGCACTGCGTGCTGCCTTGCTGTTTTTTTTTCGCTCCTTGCTGGTCCTCCAAACCAATGGACCGAACCTGGAATACGAAAATGGAACAAAGTTCGATGTAAAAAAGGAAAAAAAATAAAAAAAAATCTGAAACGAACCGGAACTTTTGATCGTTCGTCGGATCCTCCTTGTGCTGCATTGTTTGCTGGTTTTGTTGTTGAGGTGCCGGCGGTGGCGGGGGTTCTCTGTCGTCATCTTCGTCGAGTGGAATAGCGTTGGATTCCTCCGAGGGTCCGTCTCCACTCTCGAAGCTTTCTTTGCTGCCCTTTTTGTGAAATCTCAGTGAAAAACTTTTGCGAAATTTTTGCAATACGCTCTCCTGATTATGGGCGTTTTGTCTCTGTAGTATCTGGCTTCCACCGTTGTTACCGGTAACTAACGATATTTGGGATTCTTGAAGACGGACGTGCGATACTAGGGGTATAGTTGCCTCTACTATCGGGTGCTCTGTTGACGTGTGGACAATGTTTAAACGGTCGTTTTCTTCGGCTGACCATTGACGGCTGTACAAAAATTTGAAAAAAAAAAAAATAAAAATTTTGATAGGATTTTGTGGTCCGAAAGGATAAATCGAATATTAACGATATTGAAAAGATGTCAAATGTACGATTACAAGAAAAGGAGAAGGAAAAAAAGTCAACGAAAATTGCACTGCTTATTGTTTTAGAAAGAAATTTCCTTTTTTTTTGCTTGTTTATGATTCATCTGTTTTTTTTTTTTTTTTTTTTTTTTTTTCTTCATAATTACGTGCATGACGTATAAATCTATTATACTACATGATTGCTGAGTGACGTTGAACAAAAGTTACGGTGAAAACCGAACCAGCTTTCTACCGCAGTTGAATTTCCCACAACATCCGGTACCCGTTCAGGAAGAATGTTCATTGCTAAGTGGCAAACGAGGGCTTGTCAGTTGAATAGTATATCGTTAATTACGAGTAGTTATTATCCACTCGATTAGGCACCAACATATTTTATCGTTCGTTATTTTGAATTTATCGATTTTTTTTAATAACGTGTGATCGATGCGATTATTTGTGTTATAGCTGTGCTAAATATTCCGTCTTGAAGTGAAAAAATGAATCAAAAAAAAAAAAAAAAAAAAAAACCCCGAAGGAATTATTTCGAATATTGAAAAGTGAGAATCCGCACTTCCTGCTGTTGGAATATCCGTCGATACGCTTCGTTCGGCTGTCTGAAAGCGACTAAAAGCTGACAAGAAAACTAATACATCGAAGCAGCTATATAGTGAGGCGAAGAAGCCCCACTTCCAAGAACAGATTTTCAAGGGTCACTACAGGTATAGAGTTCGAGGGTTGTAATTTGGCCGCGTTTAGAACCTCGAGGCATCAGCCACCCTGCGCGCAGCAACAGCAGCAGCAGCAGTTGGACAAGGCTCGTACATTTTAAAAAGGAAAAATAATTTCGACTGCACTTTAAAGGCATGTGCCGAACAGATGAAACCCACCTTTTCTCTCGATTTTTGAAATAGCCACGATGCTCGCACATTTTTGAGAAACTCTCGCAGAGGTGGCGTATAAATTTGTCACGTAAAGTCGAAGGTCGGGTTATAAATTACTTCCCCTTTTCTCTTTTCTTCTTCTTCTTTTTCAAGAATAGGTAAATTTTTTTCTGAATAATTAAACCCTCAACTCACCCGTCCTGATCTCGGTCGAGGAGAGCCGGAGTACTGGACGCCTTTGCTCGTCTTTGAGCCTTGTTAAGGGTTGGGGCTCTCCGTCTTTCCTTCAGCCCATTACCACCCAGCTGTTCGTGCAGGGGCTGAAATTTTTTGAATTGAAAAGAAAAAAGGAAAACGAAAACGAAAATGAGAATGGCAAGAGAAAATGATTTTAAAAAAAGTGAAGAATACTCCTTCACGATTCACAATCGTGGGTTTGATCGATCGTTTGGGAAAAAAGGCGACACAGTCTTACTGCAGCAGTACCCGCGGCGATGGCAATAGGAATAATTGATCAGGAAATTGAATACCAAAGTAGAAATATCGTTTAAATTTAATTTAACCTGTACACCTAACGTATCAGACAATTGATAATGCAAAGAAAATCTGCAGAGCTGCAGGGATTTCAAATTCGACAAAAAAAAGAAGAAAAAAAAAAAAAATGACGATGATCGTAATTGGTTAAGTGCCGTGAAAAATTTTAGCCTCCGTTGATTGCGATGGATTTATATAATTGATAATACCCGAGGGAAAATTCTATACACCAATTATTCGTATATAATCGTTAAATCCGGTAAAATCGAGTTGTTAATAATTGAAGAAACATCACCCAGAACACCCGGAAACATTTTACCCTAGCTGGTATACACGAGTATATATAGGGATTGAGGGTAGAGGATATAGAGGGTAGAAGTAATTATAGAAGATACTTCTATAGGTGTATACCAGCCCAAGCTTGAATAACTTACGCCAATTGATCCTGCCAGGCCCGCGGGGAACTGAACTTTACCAATTCACCTAGATATCGATTAGTCGCGGTTGATAAATTTTAATTACTTTTATAATTATAACAGTCTCGTCTGATCGAACCCGTCCAGACTGCATTCGTTTGTAAATTCGGACTCGTAATTATTTCGGGAAATCAAAAATCGATGATAAAAAAAAAATTTTCTTCTCTTCTATATAGTATACAAAGTTCCTATGTAATCGCCGTTTAATTTCATTACAGTATAAACCCCAAGCGACAGTTTGAGTCGAGTTTTCGATTATAGAATTAGTATAACGTTTGAGTGGGGTAACAAGATTTGAAAGGATCGTAGTGCTGCAGCACGTAGGCGTTTGTAGTCTGATATAATCGCCGATGAGATAGGTGGGTAGATATACCTATACGCGTACCGGTACTAAACATCACTTTTGAGTTATATTCTTATTGAAAATTCTATACGTAATGTAATATAACACATATAGTATATATATATATATATATATATATATATATATATATATATATATATATATATATATATATATATATATATATATATATATATATATATATATATATATATATATATATATAAAAGGGAAGAGCAGGTGGTGCGAGTATATTTTTTATGGAACTAAACGAAACTGGGCTGACAGGAAATACTCACGGAAACCGGTGCGGTATGAGGTGGCGGAGTTTCCTGTGGGATGAGGCAGTTAGGGCTTGGGGTAGAGCGCTGAGACTCAAAACCACGATGCCAAGGTGTGGATCCGGCGTTGCTGCTGCTACTGCTGTAAGAAAATCGAAGAAAAAGTATTAAAGAAGAAAAAAAAAAAAAACACTGTACATAAGCAAATGAAATAAAAAATCGGTAACATTCTATCACTACGACTTATTATAGGTACGAATTCTATACGCGAGATGATAAATGGACCGAGGGAGATTAGATTGTCGCCTCCCGTTCCTTGAGCTCGAAATTCGATAGTCGTGTACCCCGGAGTTGTTAGGTATCTGACATCACGAAGTTCTCTTTGAAAAAGGCGATAGCTAGGAGTGCCGAGAGGCGATGTTTGAAACCAGTTTTTCGAGCTGCATATCACGGTGCATGGAAGTCACTGTCTTCGATATGGTTATATCGGTACCGTTACAATTTCTTACCCAAAGCTTTCGCCTCGCTTGATATATAATACCGATAGGTATACATTTTGCATGTATCGATATCAAATTCCGGGCACGTAAATTTCGCTCAAAAAATGAAATCAATAGTTTGAAATCTTACTTGACGATTTTTGGTCGAGCCATATTACGTATTATCCGAGTTCTATGATATTATAGAGTCTCGATCTTCTTCCTTCGATCTTATCTTCCCTCATCGGCATAGCTTTGCCTCTCATCTCAATACTTGACAGCCCTGTTGCTAGCTGATAATATCCATCGACTGATAAATCGCCATTTATGTTAAAGGCGTGCTAATATAAGCACCTGATCGAAGTAAAGAAGAAGGAGAAGAAAAAAAGATATCACCTCGTGTTTGACGATTGACGCAATATCTAAATCCGGTCACAATTATAAACACACTTGTAGAACGAATATATGTATGTATGTATATACACACGATCGTCGCTCTGCACAAACATGAACGAGACTTCCTTAAAGTATTTTTCTAATATATAAATCGAAGTTCAAAAATCGGCGTGGGATTTATACATCGGCGTGGGTATATTATGGATCGTTGTGCAATTACAGGTATGTATGTGGGATAGCTAAGTTCCATATAGCGCAGCGCACTGACACCGACACTGACTGATGCGTGGGCACAATATACCGCAGAGGTCACCGGCGATAATCGACTAACGGTTATTATTAGACGCTAAATAACCGGGACGGATAATTCCGTCGTTATATCTCACTCGCGATTAGAATTTTTAAGCCGCTTCGGTATTGAAACTGCAGTTTGGTTTCGCGAATGGAACGCGGCGACCACTTGCCTCCTCTGAGTCGTCGCGGACACAAACACACATACGCAGACCCCGAACCCCAAACACAAGCGCACAGAGAGATATGGATGTGTATTATACATATATACGTATATAGATTGCATGTACACATGTAAAAGGGAAGAATTAGCACGCGCGTCATAGAGCCTGGGTCACGTGACCGTTGCCGACCAAATCACGTGGTAGACTCACTCACTCTGAAGTAGTAGGAGGAAAGAGAAAAAGGAGGAGGTAGTAATATCACCTTTACCTATACCTACACCTACATCAGCACACACAGACGTCAGACGCATGGACATTGCGGACGGTATTCCCGCAGGTATAAAGGTTCCGCGTATATAAGAGCGGGATGAACACGTATCCTCCCTCCCTCTGGACGGATATTTTGGGAGGGTTGAAAACCGCGGATTCCCAAGGGGGTTTTTTTTTTTTCTTTTTTTCTTTTTTTCTTTTATTTCTATCAACGTTTTCACAGACACGGTTACAACTACTACCACGGTGAAAAATATACCACGCAACCGAGAGTACGGCAATAAATGTACAATCATTACGTCCGAAATGCCATCCCATGATATTTCGTCTAGGTGCAGTTATCATCGCGATTACCCTTTTACCACAGAATTTGACTGTTCGGAATCCAATTCCATGGAATGTTTCTTTTCTTTTTTTTTTTTACTTTCTAGTTCTGAATTGGACTCAGAAAATTTATTTTTGACAGATAATGCTGCCAACTCGGTTTCTCGGTATTTGATAAGAGATAACGATCGGATGAGGGACAAATACCGGGATCGATAATGAACTACAAACTACGATATACTACAGACACTGTGTCTACAAATTTCGTGAATTGTTTTGTATGGATGTATACATAGCAATTGAACGAATTGAATTCGTGTCGTTTCGATACGATTATACCTGTACAACTTTCTCGAACTCTATCAGGACAGACCTCGAAAGTCTTTCGAGGCTTAGCCTCGCTTCACTTACGAGTCTATAGAAATTATACCGTTTTTTGGGTTCGAAGATCCTTGAAAACTATTATTTTTGACTGTACATTCGATGTCCGATATTATCAGACCAGACTAAAAATATGTTTGAGCTAAAAATCGACCGTTTTTATGAATCTGGTCAGCACCTGGCCTTAGAACACGAAAAGGGAATCAAATTTTTCTTACCTTTCAACGACGTTGTGGGCCAGGAAAGACTTCGGAAGTGAAAGCGATCTCTGATGAGGGTCTAGGGCCGGGTCATTAGTCGTAGAATCCTCGCGTTGAGCCGGAGCACTTCCGGGTCGTGAAATAATGGCATCTCTCGGTTCAGTCAGGGTGACGAAAGACCCGATCATCGCGTCTTCCATGGGCGTTGAAGCGCCCGAACTCTTGGCGTTTCGTGGACTTTTAGTTACCGTTCTGTCGGACGTTGTTACCCAAATATCACTGCTGGAAGATGAAGTGGACGAAGCGCCGATACCACTAGGCGATAGTTTACTCTGAACGAGTGAAACGACACCCTCAAAACTACTTCCAGCAGATTTATGCTGCAGGTAATCCCTCCCGTCTGAATTAGATCCGTTATTTCCTTGTGTGGTAAGGGCTGGTGATCTCCTGGTCGGCTTTATCAGAACACTCTTAGCCGTCTGGTGTTTTCCAACTGCATCGGCACCGCTATCCCTGACTGCACCTTCTCTCCGGTTACGTTTCTCCCGATTTCTCACCGATTCACGTTCGTCCATTTGCTCCAAGGAGGCCGGCGACGACGAGGCGCTGTTCCTTCCTCCACCGTGAATCTGTCCAGTGTCCAGAGTCAGTCTATTGTGGGCCGGATAACTCTGTGACATTTTCATGTTGCCGGAAAAACCGGCGTTAGTTTGCCCCGGTGAATAGAGCTGGGAATCTCGCTGCGAACAGTACGGCCAAAAACTGCAAGTGCTGCTGTTACATCGAGCCTGTGTTTCCGGACTGACGCGAGACGTTTCCTGGTGACCTTCCGGCGACTGAAGTTCGCTGCTTGGGGTTGTTGCTCCTCGCTGAAGGGTTCGGGGTCTTTGATTATGTTGTTGAGGAATAGGCTTGTTGCTGTGGACATGAGGCTGTTGCTGGGTGTTGGGCGGAACGAAGTACACCTCGTATGTACCCGTACCGGAACGTCTTTGATCCTGAACACCTTCTTCGCGTCGATCGTATTGCCGATTTGTTAACAAGTTTCTGGCAGCAGCACGGCTCCGTGTACCGTAGAGAAACTCCGTAACCACTTCAGCCTCTCGCAGAAGTTCCTCGTTCAACGCGCTGTCGGTCGATTGCGCCTTTCCTGTGAAAGAAAAACATGCTTATCGTAAATTTTGCGGATATTTCGAGACATTTCTTAAATTTATCACAAACTTACGGTTCGGTAGAACGTGCCGTTTCGATCTATCATTGGTTCGTTCGGCAGTGGCAATTTTCACGACGACTCTATGCGGCTCTACAGGGTCTCGGAAATGTTCACGAGGATGTGGTGTCGGCGGTGGGACGGAACCCGGTGACTTTCTTTCGGGCAATTGGAGACTTCTGGATCGTCTTACGCGCGTCTGGAGAGAGTCTGGCGAGGCGGTTGCATTTATTCGTCGATTTTGTTCCTGCCTATGGTTGACACCGGAATTATTGTTCTTTCTGTAGTTTGGATTCGGCGTCGGAGATCTGCCCTGTCTGTCGCCGCTACTGGACGACGACGAAGACGGGGAATTGAAGGCCATCTGTTTTCCCGTATCGTTAGAACCCGGTGATCGACGAGGAATTTGACCTCTGCTGCAATGGTACTGTCCAACACGTCCCGGTCTTCCGGACGGTGAAATCTTGTCGCCATTAGTCCTGACCGAATCGGGTGAAGAGTTCAACACCGCGGGTGATATCGCGCTCAGATTCAACGACGAACTTGGGTTGTCGTCCTCGTCGCCATCCTCGTAGCCCTCGATAGAAGAGTCCGTGTTTTCAGCTAGACGCGGCATTGCCACACCGCGATTAACGCAGCTATCAAGACTCCGGAAACCGAGCGAGGAGGAGGATGAAGACGACGACTCCTTGTACCGTTGAACAAACTGAGATCTTCTGCTCCCACTTTGATCCTCCAATGACTTTGCCTGGGCCAAACGATACGGTTGTTGTTGCTGCTGTGGTGTGGTAGCTGGTGACGACGTCTGGCGTCGAGATCGTCCGGAATTACCGCACGGCGTTGATCTCGTCGGTGACGAAACTAACGATCCCCAATTAACGACGTTAGTCGATGGTGAAATCGAGTGCGAGGGTGACAGTGAGGGCGACGGCGACGGCGGAGGACTGATTACATCGCTATCAACGATCGCGTTCGACCTCGGTAAGAACGGGGGCTTTCCAAAAGCGACTCTTCCATGAATTCTCGATGCAGATTTCTTCGTCGTAGAATCCTGGAAGGCCGGGGGTGGCGAGATAATCGGGGTTATTGACGGCGGGGAAAACGACTCCGGTATATTATGAGGCGACGTTGATGCACCGGGTGGTTCGTAGCCCCCCTGGCCATGAAGAGCTAGGAAATCAGGTCTCGACGAGGTATACATATCCGGACAATTTCCCGGCTCGCTATTGCTGCAATGATAGTCGGCAAGTTTGACAGTCGCTCTCCTTGGCAGAGGTAAAGTCCCCGTCGATGTCGTCGCCACTCTTCCGCTCTCGTAGTTCGTCTTTCGATTCTCATCGAGCGATCTTTGCTGGACTTGAACCCACCCAGATCTTCCAAGGTAGACACCGTCCACCTCTCTATCGCACCATCTCACCGGTGACAATTCACGGCTGCAATTACCACTCGCGAATAATTCTCCGGAAGTACCGCCACTACCAGACAAAAAACTGTCCTCGCGTCGACGTGTAGGACCGGCGTTTATCCTTTCCTGAATAAGGCTGTCCTGGCTTCGCTGTTTGTTCGACGATGAGGAGGAAGACGAAGCCGCGATCGGCGCAGGCACCGTCGTTCCTCTAGTATACGAATTCCGGGATACGCTGCCACCACCACCCCCTGAAGACTTGTTTGACGTCTTCACTGCGTTGGGGTACGTAGTCGCATTCTGCAGTCCTGTTGTCTCTCGGTTATCCGAGGCTCCGCGAAGATGCAGAATTGATATGTTTGGACCCCTGAACAAAAATTCAGGAGATTGACGGGGCCTTGAAGATCGAGAAACGAGAAAAGGGGATTTATTTATGGACCGACGGTTAGAAAAAGGACTTTTTTTTTCACCAGAAAACAGAAGGAAGATGAAAAAGGGCAGGTATGAAGATTGCTTATCGAATGTCGGAGTAAAAGGAGCGGTTTAAGGTCTGGAATCTAGATAATCTAGATAAGGAAATTGCGGTGTAGATCTAAATAGCGATATATACGGCTAGTATACGTGTACCGAACGATCTTGACATTTAACAAAGTTCTGCGACCGACAAAGAATTCAAAGTTATCGTGGAACACATTAGGTAGGGATAATTATTGTATGGTCTAAAGCGCGAGCACAGGGGCGGGGTGGGTGGGGGGGGGGGGCTCCGAAAACCCAGGGACGAGGTCGTTGTTACGGGTGGGGATCGACGACACAGACTCAACTCCAAATATAGTTGTGGCCGCCTTCATTCCTCCGTATATGCGGCTAGGAAGGTTCGTGTACGCGTACTGCGATGTGAATGGCGATCATTTCTCACGTACTCCAATGACATCGATTGAGTAACCGAAACCGAACTAGTTTTTTATTTATTTTTTTTTTTTTTTGCACGGATGCAATTCGTGTCAAACAGCGTAATTCAATCGCGGTATATGAAACGGGTGAAAAAAAAAGATTGTAAACGATTACCGAACCGAAAAAAATTCCAGAGAGAAAAGGTTATCATCATCTCATGAAAAGAAATTTAGAAAAAAAATAAATAAAAAATCATTTTACCTCCTCGAAGACATATTTCAATCCAAAAGAACGAATGGTAACACTTATATTGTGTATTAATCCCAGTCAAAAAAGGAGTCACACACCGATCCACTCACATGATCCGGTTTTATAGAAAAAGAAAAGCTCTTTTTTTTTTTTTTTTATCACCATCACTTAGTTATCACAATTTCACTGGGAGAACAACCGCGGGATTCTATTTCTCCCGTTCTCTTATCCTAAGATCGAGAAAACCACCAGAAAATAATGAAATAACAACTCGAAACCACAAATGATCGGTTTTTACCTGTCCGAGGAACGCGGTGCGGCTGTTGGGACCAAGTGCTCAGCCGGGTCCACGGAGGGACTGAGACGACGAGGGGCCTTAGCCGGCCCACTATTATCCCCCCGACCTCCGTCCTCCATGGAGTGCTGGCGAGCCGGCTGAGATGCTTGTTGGGTATGCTGCAAGGAGTGCTGGGAGTTTTGGGCCGTGAGCCATCGTCGGTCACCGTTTGTTCCTGATCGACCGGTACTAGTGGTCGTCACAGCAGAAGAAGAAGAGGAGGAAGCAGGAGCAGCAGCTGGAACGGATTGTCGAGTACCAGTCGCGCCGCTGGTCGTACCTGCAGCGCCGTCCAAAGACACGCTCTGGAAGGTCGAAGAATCTTTTTATAAATTCTCGTAACTGAATCTGATTTTCGTGTATGGTCTTTCTTCGAAGTTAGAAAGCGGACTGATCAGCTCAGAATTGTAGCTTACGTTCACGTGATTTTTTCGAGATGTTACTGAAGAGTCCTGGGACGAGCCCCGGGCATAGTGCCGAGCAAAGACTTCGGCCAGCCGCGACATTCCTGAGGACGAGTGACTACCGCTTTTGGTTTTACTGGGCGGAGAGCCCCCCGGCGCCAGGTTCGGATTGCTGTTCTTACGCTCCGGGAATACTAGGTGCTCTATGTTCGATGTGTAGCCAGGATCGCTCCTCACTATGTCCTGGAGTGTTACTCGAGTGTTGGCGCTCGTTCCACCGTTACTGGGAAAAAATTGAAGTGAAATGGGAATTTCCTCTTTCTACCTCTTTCACTCGAGTCCTTTCTGCTTGCTCGAAAATTAAAGATAAACAGATAAGTCAGGATTATATTAGCTCTACTCACTTCGGGCTTGAACCTTGTCCTGATCTTTGCCCACGACGTTTTCCATTACCACGACCCGGCCTGATGTTCGTCACCTCGACTAACTGCATTAAACGGCTGCGGTGCTGCCGCAGAAGCGGATCTTCTCGACGGTTCATTTTACTCATGAACACCGGTCTCCGATTCGCACGGTATTCTACGGAGCGGAGAGACAGGATTATAGAGGAATTTCATACGATAAAAAACGTAGTTTCTCGTACATCTCCTGCGCAAAATTCGACACAAAAAGTGGCACAGTTTTTTTGCTTTTCATTTTATCAAAAATTCCAACGGTCAATCCGTCGGGTGTTCTTCGAGGAAAAAAAGCAGCCCTCAAGCATCGGAATCGGTCTACCGATACTCGCAGAATGAGACGGTATCCGAAGTCCTTAGGATATAGATAAAGTACGGTTTTTGCTAGCGCAGCACTTACCTGGCCAAAGTAAGTGGCGTTCTATCAGATGCAGATGTAGATTCCGTAATAGCTACCGGTATCTGTGGTGTCAAAAACGACCCACCATACTGCGGCAAGTGGTCAAGTATGGGGATTATTTGAATAGGGTAAAGGCGACACCCGACCAAATGCTTTATCATTGTCCCACACTGACAGTTGGCCATGTTAGCTTGACAGCTCCACCATCTCTGTGCCATTTTGTAGCGAAATTTTTCAGCCGAAAAGAACTGCATCGAGCCGCGAACCTGCGTTCAATATAAATGTGTACTGTGGATATGTGTATATACTAGATATAGGCAAAGGTATGAACAATTTCCGTTCAGATGATTGAAAACGGTGGTTTTAAATCTCTTTCCGAGTGAAAAAATAAAAAAAAAAAAAAAAAGTAGACAGTGGGGGTTGTTCGGGGGATGGAAATTCGTCGAAGGAACCTTAACGAGGTTGAAAAAAAAAAAAAAAATAGAAATATATATTCATGATTTACACAGGTATATACATACAGTACGTGACGCACGTTTATACCAATATCGAACCCAGGACTCGCTATGCCATCAGACAGGCTAAGAATAACGATAAAGTGGAAGTTATTGACTTTCGATACTCGCCGACCGAAATACACTATACGCGTCTCTCAATACCCAATACCGTAATTTCATTTTACAGTCGGTATAACGCGGCGCTAAATAGAAGAAAAAAGAAAATTTCAATTTTTTAGCTATAATATCCTGTCCTCGAAAATAACCGCAATTTATTTCCAACTACCCCAATTTTCTTTTTTTTTTTCGTCCTTTTCTTTTTTCCCCTGTATACAATTCTTACCCCTTATTAGTATACCCTCAAAGAGTCCGGTAAAAAATTTATCATCTGTGAATCATACATGGAGTTTTCTCTCTCTTGACCATTCTAAGATGGCGAAGGGTGTTTGGCGGTCGATTACCCTTGCGTCTGCTTTTGCATCAAGGATATATACCGCGGTGTGGTTTTGTGAGCCAGGTCCTTTCTTCCGCGAGTATAGCCGCGGCGAGGTTTCCTTTCATTGAAAACTTTTATGTATATAGGTATTCGAGAAGGAGCTGCGTCCCTTGTCTTCAGCATTTTCTGTCTCTTTTTTTTTTCCCCTCTTTCTCATTTTATTTTATTTTTTGTCTGCTTTTTTTTTGTTAACCATTCATTCCACACTCTGACCGATAATAATTCATGACCCGATCCCTGTGACCTCGCTTCTTGACAGCCGGATTACCGCGCGTTACGTTCTGCGCAGACAAAGACCGTGGATGTGTATATTTCCTCCAATATTCTGTACACATAGGTATTCCACGTATACCTTGTTACCAATTCCCTGCACACTGGATATGTATTTTCCGTATACGGATATTATACTGCAAGTCTTAGAGTTGGTTACGTATATTGTAGGTATTATAAATAACATAAACCGACAAAATTAACCAGCTCTTTATTATACCCGGTATTATCAGAACTACCCTTATATTATATATAGAGTAACAATATATTACAGTAGTCTAGTACTGTTCAGGGTTGAAAAGGCACGTAAATTCAAAAGCTTTGTGTTCACGCGGCATAAAACCTCTCCAACGACAAGTAGAACCCTAGATATATAAGTGATTCAAGTAGGGGTGGCCCAGGGTTAGCCAAATAAAAAATAAAGAAAAAAAAATTCTCCCAGGGAATTAGAACACGATTTTTCTTGTTCTACATTTTTTTCTTTTTTTGAAACATACAACAAACGGTTTTAAACGATTTGATAAATTTTTATAGAACACCTCTTGTCTTAACTTTATTTTCTTATATCCCTGCGGTATATAATATCGTGTATATGTCGAAGCGTTAAACATCGTCTAGACGCGAGATATATTAGCTGAGTGTGTCTGACCGCGCAACGACCTTTTCTACTAGTTTGAGTGCTCTTGTAATTTTCGTAGGGGGGTTGGTTACAGGAGTGAGCCAAGAATTTTCTTTACTTCTTGTTTTTTTTTTTTTTTCTTCTTTTTTGTACTTGTATTCTGCTTTTTATTTTACAGAAATGTGTGTAAAACTTGAAACGCTGTTTCATCTCCCTGCGGACTTTTATGAAATATCGATAAAAGGTATATACGTATGTATATATATATATATGTATGTATGTACTCGTTGTTCCTATAGGTATATACCCTACCTTTCATTCGTTTTTTTTTTTTTTTTTTAATCTTTTATTGTATTTTTTTTTCTACTGTTCATTTATCAAGTGTTTGTTTGTATATTGTATATATATACACTGACACATATTCATATACTACACGCATACATCGAACAGTGAAAAATAAATATAACGAACGTCATTGCCAGACCAAGTTTTAGTTTTTTTTTTTTTTGTTCTCTCTCACGCCCCATTTCACGGCGTAACGATGAGAAAAAAAAAATAAAAGCTATATATAAAAAGTCATTACAACGCGTTTACAAAACTCGAATTTTTTGAAGAGTATCACATAGCGTTTTTTTTTTATTTTTTTTTTATTTATTTTTCTCCTCGTTTTCGAATCGCTCTGCATACGGCTTTTCATTTTTTTATTCATTACGCATACCCATAATACTCTCTCTCTCTCTCTCTCTCTCTCTCTCTCTCTCTCTCTCTCTCTCTCTCTCTCTCTCTCTCTCTCTCTCTATCTATCTATCTATCCTCTCGGTGTTGAAATTTTTCTAAAATTTTATTTTTCGACGGCACGTCGGCCAGTGAGAGAGCTGCCTCGAGAACGAAATGTTTTTCCAGCACAGTTCGCGATAATATTTGCGCGAGGGTACGGGGGTATTTTTTATCTTCTGCCCCCTTTTTTTTCTTTTTTTTTTTTTTGTTCTGTTGTTTTTTTCTCAAATTTTTTTTACGTTTTTCTATTTTCTTTTTTTTTTTTCCGATAATTTCATAACTTTGTTGTTTTCGTGAAGCCTGCGACGATATAGAAGAGGGTGGCAAGAAAAAAACACGTGGAAGCTAAAAGTTTGCGCGTCGAACCGCGGCTGGGGTATGAGAGTTATGGATTTGTTGCGAAATCCTGCGCGCCGTTTACGTGCGTGTAGAACCAACGTTGTACCAGTGTATGAGAGTCAAGTCAGGCGCACACCGATAAACGTTAAACGGGATAGCCCCGGGCCGGATTAAAAATCAGGAAACGATTAAGAGGCGAGCGCGGGGGACGGTGAAATTAAATATTAAATATCAAAAAATCAAAAATTACCACAAAGCAAAGAAGAATCAACAAAAAATCCCTAATTCAATTTCATCTTTTTACCATTTTTTTTGCTACGAGGCTTACCATTCGATATCTACTTTTATTTCCTCAATTATTCAATCCTCTGTCTCCTGTTTTACTAATAAAAAAAATTCAAAATACTTCCTAGCTGACATTTCGTCTCACGATGATCGTGACAATGACATTGAATTCGAGTCTTAATCGCGCTGCAACAGCGTGCGGAATGGGTTTGAAGAATAAATATGAAAATTCTTACCTCCGTGGTCAGGTGTTCCTCCCACACCCCCAGGAGTCCTGGCCTGACCGTGTTCATGATTTTAGGGATCCATTTTTTATATTTTTCAAAAAAAATTACATAAAATTATTCGTCGACAGTTTCGACGACCCGAACTAACTACTGCGGGAAATTTTTATATATAAAAAAAATTATATATAGTTTTTTTTTTTCTGTAGATAATTTTTTGTCAATATTTTTCTCGAGACAGAACCATCCACGGCGTACGTCGCTGTTGCTTCTACGAATTAACGCACTAGAACTTCCTCTTCCTCTCCCTCACTTCCTAGTTCTATTACTACGCCGAGTAGGAGGTAGGTATATAAGAATCGGATTCAGAACCCGTTTATTACCAACAAATGATATAACGACATTATATTTACTTTGTTCGATAATTAATTACGTCATCGCACTGCAGTTCTAAAAAAAATGAAAGAAAAAAAAAAAAATTTATATTCATTCGATCGATTAATCATTATTTATTCATCTGCAAAATGTATGATAGTACAGTAAATTTATTTATCAAGATCGTTGTTTAATAGATTTTAAACCGAAAACTGATTTGTTTCACTTGTGTTCAAACACTTTTATCAGTAGGATAATAAAATCACTGCACGTTTAATCTTTGTACTATCATCAATGAATGAGAAGGATGATTGTGAAAAGAAAAATCAGGAAAAGGTCAGAACGTGTATATAGCCAGTTGGTATATAATTCATAAAAAAATAAATAAAGTAAGAGAAATTGAACGAGGGAATAATTCGTGGAAAAAACCACGAAGAAATAAAAAAATTTGAATCTTATCTCATATCACGTATTTCGGGTATTTATTATTATTCGATTAAAAAAATTTCACATCTTCGTCGTAGATGTACAGATTCTTATCACGTTTACGGTAAATTCCGTGTGTATCCACGTATTGCTCGCAAATTTTTTTCACCGATAAAATACATATACCTTCTGATATAAATAATCGAGATTCGAACCACAGAGAAGAAAAAGAAAATGAGTAAATAAAAAATTGGCCAAATTTCCGGCCGGTAATTTCCGGTGGATAAATTTTATTTTTTTTTTATTTACTTTCCGTATATCTTTTTGCGGGCACGAATTTTCCCCGTTACGATTGATCGTTTGCAAAATCACGACGACTCAGATTTTAAACAAAATGCAAAATACGATATTTTTTTTACGAAAAAAAAAAAAACAAAAAAAAAAAAATCATCTCATCGTTTGTATTCGACCGATTGATAAAATCTGTCGAAAACATTGAAAGAAAATTTTCTTCGTCACGTCGTTTGCGAAACTATAATAATGAGGATATATTTGAAAAAGAAGAAGAAGAAGAAGAAACGAGGAAACAAAATAAACCAGAAATAAAAAAAAAAAAAAAAAAAAAACAACAACCCGCGCGCTTTAACGGAGATTCGAAATACCCGCCGCCAAAAACCACCAATTCTTGTTGTGTTTCGGGTGCCGGTTCGATGGTGACTGTTTCACCCGCTACCCGCCGCCGACGTAGCCGCTTACCGTCGTCTCCATTTCTGGTATCGATTTTTCCGCGCAGCCTCACCGGCTGGACCACCAGAGAACCGCGTCTTCCGTCGCGAAGCGTCGAAGCTGTGTTCTGCTATTTTTTTCTCAAGGGGAAAATTTTTATTTTGTTATTTTCTCGTTCCTCTTCACCTTTTTCCTTATTTCCTCATTCAGCCACTCCGGAAATTATCACAAATTTGATAAGCAACTCGATAATATACAAGCAATTTTACCGAGGGTACAGTTTCGCACAAGCATCCTAAATAATATCTTCCTCCTTACAATTTCCAAGCGCAATTTTATCCAGCGCAATTCACGATTCGAATGCAGATGAAAAGGTTTTTGCAGAAAATATTTTCATTTTTTTCACGGAAGTTGTATGATTTTGATTTTTTTGATATCAACGACGAATTTTTGCTAGAAAAAAAAAAAACAAAAACGACCGAATGAAATTTGAAAACGTTTTTTTTTTTTTCAAATACGATCAGAGTTATCACGACGATTTGGATTTCGGTTATGAAAAAGTCACAGTTTTTTTTTTTTTTTTTAATTCTTTTTTTCGTCAGTTACTTTCCTTTTTTTTTTTCTTACTTTTCATTTTTAATCATTCTTGTTGTAACTTTGTGAAGTATATCTACAACCGGGGCTTATATTCACTTCAACGCCTTATTATCCTTCGTCGTAATTTCGACCCTTGTTTCTAAAGGGTCGGATGAGGAAAAAAACATGATATATAGGTATGTATATATATAACCTTTCTTCATTTCAGGATTAAGGCTGGCTTAACAAACTGGCACCAAAAAGATCCGAACATACTGGTCTGGTTAAATTGGAGCCAGGAATTGTTACAGCGGTTGATTTACGACGTTAATTAGCCCGATGCATCGAGAAGAAAATTACACGTCGATATTTATACCCGTTAATATAATAAAAAGACTCATGAATAATTGATATCCCATTTCTTTCTCTTTAACAAAAAAATATGAAATATTACAAATTTTTCTTTCTTTTTAAATCCAATTTAAAATTTCAATGATACAATTTTCCGGCAATTTAGATTTCCTCTACGAGCAATGGGTTGCCTATAGCCAGGCGAATCGCCGATCAAACTCATCAGACTCGACAAATTTTTCTTTGACATATCAACTCCGATTTAATTTATAATTTTTTTTTTTTCTTTTTTCTCCACGATGTTAAAAGTTGAGACTGCAGAATAAAAAATTAAATTAAAATCTTTTTCTGCAGGCTGTTTATTCTGTGCATAAATTTTTCACCGTTATAGTAGGTGTAACGTCTTGAATACAGTTTCACGCGGTTTACCATAATTTCAAATCGATATACCTTTTCTATGCGAAAAATGACACTCGGAATTCTTTTTCCAGCCGAGTGCAGATTTCGATTGATTTTTTTTTTTTTTTTTTTTCTTTCTTTCCTTTTCTCTTCTTTATTCTTTTCATTTTGTTTTTTATCTCACGAATAGAGAGAATGAGAAATCGCGAGGGAGCTCAATACGTCAAAGAGACAAACGGGTTTTCGCAAATTAACACATGATGAATAACCGCAATTCGATTTACGCTCAAGTGCAATCACGTTGCTCGATTATACGGAGAGATGCTTTTCATATTCATGAGACGAGTGTGTATGTCGTTTCATCTTGATATTATAATAGGATACGTTGTTATATAAAAAAAAAAAAAAAAAACGATGCGATAAATCGTCTGATGTAGCAATACCTGCAGTAGCACTAATATTTTCCTTTCATTTCGCAATAATTTGTCTGATTATACGTATAATTATAACGTATATCTTGATATCAAGGCACTTCTATCTATTATACCCACACCTGGAAGTAGCACAAGCAAGTTTCACACAGATGCGTCTTTTCCGTTGTTGTATAGAACTTTCAGTTACAGTTTAATAATCGCATAACTGGGTCGTAGTTTGACGAAAGCTTTCAGGAAATTAGTTGTACCATAAATCTCATCTTATCTCTTCACCAATTCAACTCGTTTGAGTGGTATTCAACTATATAATGAAAAAAAAATCATATTAGTTATCATAGTTTAGTTCAAGATGTGGAAAATCGCTGTTCTCGTAGCACTGCTATCAGGTATTCGTCCGATCCGCTGTTCCAAAAACTTTCCTTACTAAAAAAGAAAAAAAAAAAATATCGCGATTCACAGCCAATCAGTCGACCATCGCCGACCAAAAGCCTAGAGAATGTTCTCCAAGAAGTCCTGGGTCGTTCTCGATCAGCAACAGCGTCTACTGCGTGTGCAATTCCACCTACTGCGACGATGCACCTCGAATATTTCGACCAGACGATAATTCGACGTATACAATTGTCTCGTCGAGTAAAGACGGTCTGAGGTTCAAAGTTTCGAACGGTAACTTTGGACCCAGTGTAAGAACTTCAGGTAGGGTCAGTTTCGTGGTTGTTCCATTAATCTGGTAGACGTTTCTGTGCTAACAGCAGTTTTTTCGACTCAGGATCAATTACGGCTATTACGATCGACCAGACCTCCACTTATCAAGAAATTATCGGGTTTGGTAGCTCGGCGAGTGACGCTGCTGGAATTAACATCAACAGTTTGTCCCAACCAGCTCAAGAGGAACTTATGAAGTGACTAATTTCGGTACTCAATGATACTCAATTTTCGTCTTTGGTTCAATTTTTTTTTCTTCGTTTTTAGATCGTACTTTTCTGTCGATGGACTGGAGTACACGATGATCAGAGTCCCGATGGGATCAACGGACTTTTCAACCAGAGGATACAGCTACGCTATGACCGAAGACGATGTACTGCTAAAGCACTTTGCCCTGGCGAAGGAAGACCTCGTCTACAAGGTATAACCTACGGATATAGCTCGGCGCACGGTAATTCTCTTCTGAATCAATGGCCACGGTACTAACTTGCAATCAATTTGAAACGCGAATCCTAGATTCCGTACCTCCAGAGAGCTCGGGAACTCAACGAACGACCCATCAAATTGATTGCCTCGCCCTGGAGCGGCTCTCCCTGGATGAAAACGAACAACGATTGGATCGGTGCCGGTTCTCTAAAACGTGAATACTGGCAATTGTGGGCTAATTATTTCGCGAGGTAAAGATCAGTTGGGTATTGCTCATGGTTTGAACCTGCAGCACAATGTTTTCCATTATTCTTCGATTCGTTGAAGATTTTTCAAAGACTACCAGAGCCATGGTCTCGACTTCTGGGCCTTGACTCCCCAGAACGAACCTCTGCTCGGTCTTCTCGGATCACCGTTAAACGCCATGGGATGGTCAGCCAAAGACCAGCGTGACTGGATTGTTAATTTCCTGTCACCGATCCTCGACGAAGCTGGCTTCGGGAACATAGATGTTATAATCGGCGATGGGATGAGGCATCTTTTTCCAGACTGGCCAAAAACGATGATGAGTGATCCCAAAGCGCGGGAAATTATAGCTGGGACAGGAGTTCATTGGTATCTAGATGCCGCAAATCCTGTAAGCAAACTGGACGAAACCCACGACTTGTTTCCAGAGAAATACATTCTGTACACCGAGTCCTGCGCTGGTCCACCGGCAAGTGAGTATACGATAATCTTCTCCGTCGTCTTTGGCATTCTCAATATTTTCCTAATCGCCAAAATCGCATCCTCAAGTGATCGGTGGTGTCCATTTGGGGTCTTGGGACGCAGCTGAAGCATACGCACAGAGCATAATCGAGACGATGTCCCACTGGGTCGCTGGTTGGATAGATTGGAACATGGCATTGGATTTGAACGGTGGTCCAAACTGGTTAAAAAATTACGTAGATTCACCGATAATCGTTAACAGTAAAGTGGACGAGTTTTACAAACAGCCAACGTTCTACGTGATGGGTCATTTTTCAAAGTAAGTACAATAGATGATCAATCCTGCGGGATTTTTGTATCATATGATCGTCGATTTTCTTATTTCTATTCAATTACAGATACGTCCCTCCCGGCAGCGTAAGGATTTCTACGTCAAATGAAGGACTTTACACGATACCAACGGTCGCTTTCCGGAGACCAGACAACGCGACAGTAATTGTATTTCTGAATACGTAAGTTACGATCAATCGAACTTTGGCTCAACTCTTTATTACGCTGCGGAGGTTATTCGCGGATTGAATTTCCGAACTTAATTTTTTTTCTTCTCCTTTTTTCTTTTTACTTTAAATCTCCTTTTTATCTTGTCAGGTATTCTTCCCAGAGGATTATATCCGTCACTGATACCACGAAGGGGACAATTCCAGTCAGTCTTCCAGGGAAATCGATACACACTTTAATTTACTGGTAAATTCCTCGCAAAAAAAAAAAAAAGAGAAAAGGAAACAAACAAATAAAACCTTCTCCACCCTCGATACTTTTATTTCAAGCGGAACTAAGCCAAAACGAAATAGTACATGCTCGATGGTCTGAGACTGATCCGACTACGAGTAAGAATTCGAACGAGGATTCGTTTCCTCAGGATCAAGATCGAAAACTGTTCAATTTATCTATAAATTTTCTGATCTGCATCTGATTGAGATCCTCTATTTACCTACCAGAACGCAGATGATTAGACCGATTTAGCTTCTTCTCCCTATCTGTAATATCGCGATGACAATACCGATCACAATCGCCTTCGTGTAATAAATTGATTAATTGGATGTTAATAAGAGAATATTGAAACGTCCTTGTGAGCGGATAAGAGGGAAGCATTAACGTTGTTTCCTTCGACAATCTGCATAAATATTGCATTCATTAAAATGAACCGCTTATAATGATCGCGATAAACCGCGTCAGACAGAGTAACGCGTGTATAAGTGAATGGGTTTAACTCCCGTATATATCTGCTGTATTTAAGCGAGTACCTTTCCGTTCCTTGAAACTATAATATTATGTGTTTGCCACGCCTTTTATTCGCGTGAGTAAATTCTGAGTATGAATATAAGAAAATTGAATAAACAAAAAAACTGTTTATTAAGTACGTTTACTGCTGCAGCATTGCCTAACGAGCTTAAGATCTTGCGATTAAATCCTGATCCACGAGTAAAACGAACGCGGTTTAGTTTTAGTATATATTCATATACATTGATATTCGATGTTTTATTTATTTATATAGCGTATTGGGATTACCTTGGACACTGGGGCACACGAGTATATAGGAGGGAATTTTTAAACGGACGTTGTATATACATACCAGAGTTTGTAGTAAAAATAATTTCTCTTACCCAGGTATATGTGTGTGTATCTATGGTATATATTTCTGTCTACCTGCCTCCGAACCCCGCCCACACAGTAGACATAAGTATTTCTGGTTTCGCTTCAGTGTAGAAAAAAAATATCGTGGAAATGTTAGCATATATCTTGGGCTTAGATCGTTATTGCTCGTAATTGCTGGAAGTGATTGCAGACAGCTCGAGCGAGTCAAGTTTAAACACACAGTTCTCTGTACTTTAAGCAATTTACCTAACATCAGTAACGAATAAGAAGAAGAAGACATGGGTTTATATAAATCGCCTAAACTCGTCTGCGTCCTAATCACATTGCAAATCCTCTGCTTTGGGAAGATCGTGAAATGTGAACCGAAAGTGAAGATGCTGCACGTGGTAACTATATATCCATTCAGATCGTAGATTTCTCTCGCTTCTTGCTTTTTTCTTTTTTTCACTTATCCAAAGATTGACATCGACTATTTCTTCGAAGGTTTTTCGTCACGGTGAAAAAGTCCCTCACGCAGAGTTTCAAAGCTACCCAAACGACCCGCACAGGAACCATTCGTATTACCCGATGGTTAGCGGGGGTCTTACAAACGTGAGTATGGTATTTAAGTGAAAAGGTGAACGCGGCGATTACGGAGTAAATTAAATACGTTGAAATTACCCGAACAGAAGGGAAAGATGAGCGAGTACAAGATCGGTAAAATGCTCCGTGATCGGTACGACGATTTTTTTGGTCCGATTTACTGGCCAGATGAGATCTACGCAAGATCAACGGACATACCAAGGACTCAAATGTCTCTTCAGCTGATGTTCGCGGCCCTGTTTCCTCCCGTTGATCAACAGATTTGGAATCCAAATTTGGCCTGGCAGCCGGTGACTGCTGTCTTCGAACCCAGTGCCAAGGATTATCTTTTCTTTCCATCCCAGTGCCCACTGTACGTAATTTTTTAAGCTTATAAATTTTGTTGAACGATGGTTGACAGCTGTATCAATGGAACTGTACAATTTCGAATATTTGTCGCAGGTACAAAGTCGAGTATAGAAATTATCTCGATAGAGAAGATATCAGACGATTGATTGATGAACATAACAACACCTTTGAATACCTGACCAAACACACGGGGAAAACTGTCGACACTACCGAAGCTGTTTATTATTTGTATAATTTGTTCAGAGAAGAGGTATAATGTTGTTCGTTATTATACCCCGAATATTTGAGATTTAAATAATATCCTGTTTCTTTCTGTGTACAGAGAATGCAAAATTTGAATTTACCGGAGTGGACTTCGAAGGTCTATCCCGATATTATGAAAAATATAACAATTCTTGATTTCAATCTTCGATCTGCTACAACGAAATTGAAACGTCTAGGCGGGGGTGAGCCTCGTCCCCTATTCTATTGTTTCTTATTTTATTTTTTTGCATTTATTGTCAGACACACGTGTGACTATTGATTTGTTTTTCCAGGTATTATGCTTCGCAAAATTACCGAGGATATGAAAAACCTTTGTAATAAAACTCTCTGTCCTTCGAGTAGAAAGGCCTTCTTTTTTAGCGGACACGAGGACAACGTGGCTCGTCTATCTCGTACACTTGGCACAAATGAACCCCTACTGCCCGACTATGGCTCTACAATAATAATCGAAACTCTTCAAGATCATGAAAAAAATGATGCCTATTTTGTCCGGGTAAGAAACAATTCGTTACGCTAGGTAATACGTACGGCACAGCTATATACGACAGATAGGAGTTGTTATTTTTATTTTTATTTCTGCAGGTTCTTCTGTGGCTTGGATCAAACGATGAACGATTAATCACACAGAAGATACCTGGCTGTAGCGAGATCTGTCCACTTGGAGAATTTCTTCGTTTATTAAACGACGTTATTCCGGACGAATACGAAAATCAGTGTTGCGTAAAGAGTAAAAATTCGAAGAAAAATTCTGGTTCTTCAAAAATATTCATCTCGCTTATGGCTAGTATGACAATTATCGTCAGTCTATATTCGGGTCTGAATAAGAACGTTTGAAACTTTCAGTTATTCATTAGTATATACTGCAGTAGGGTGTTTAAAAAAAATCAATACATTTTTTTTTGTTTTTTTTTTTTTTAATGACATATATTCAACTATTTCAGTAAGATGAAATAAGAATGTGTGTCATTGAAGAAGAAGAAGAAGCAAAAAACATATCGATTTTTTTTTCAAACACCCTAATATACAGTTACACATTCTTTATGTTTTTTCGTAAACTTCTCAGAGTTTTTTTCTTCCCGAATTCAAAGCTCAATGAATTGAAAGAAAAAAAATCGTTGATAGGCAATATACATCATCATTCTTATTATCAGTTCTATCTTTTATAATTTCTTACAATGATATAATCGCTATAAAAATATTCATATCATAATATTTTATATATGATTTATTTATGCCCCGCAAGTTTATGTATATTATACCTATACATTTTATGTATAATCGATGGTGTTTTGTTGCTCGCTAAAGTATATTTATAACCACCTGTAACGGCTTATTTATCACCCGTCGTCCTTGTCTTATAAAAAAGGAACGAGGAAAATAGTGGAAGAAAAGGAGGAACTACTTTATTTTTTTTTTAACCATACGGTAGGAGCATTAAGTAATAATAAAGCTTTCCTTTTTCAGGGTGGCGACAATGTACCGGAAATAAAATTCCCTGACTTTTCCCTGACTTTTCCCTGACGAAAATGTAATATTCCCTGACCATTTCGGATGGAATTAAGACAATGTAGAGCGCCTTCCACTAATATAACTCGATAAATTGCCTACCCTCAATTATCAATCTTTTCAAAATTATTTTCAGAATTCATGAAATTGAAATCACTGCTATGTAAGTATGGGATAAAAAATACGAAATAATGCTTTTTTTGTTAAAATATATTATTTATTCATATAACAATACTTTAAATATTTTAACGAATATATAGAACAAAAACAAAATAACTGTTATACTCTGTCCGCTATTTCACGGTTTAAAAACGAAACGTAATATGTTGAAGTACGGTCAAGGACAAAATATAAATATGCATAAGACAAGTACAATCATTAGATATCTATCAAAAAACGTAAATAAAAAATATAGCTGTCTACTTTGGTAATCGACTAGAGTGCATATAGAGATGGGCTTTATGCTGCTGTTTTCTTTCTATTTCTTAAGTTCCCCTATTTTTGCATCTATCATAGTTATTTCTTTTTGAGCTTCCTCCAAAACTCTGGCTTTTTTTTCGCTCAACTCTTTAAATTCCTTCTCAGCATGCCTTTTTCTCCGAAGCTCTTCTGTAATCTCCTTGTTTTCTTTTAGACGCTTTTGTTTTGCTTCTTGGAAACGAGTCCTAGCATTGCGAGCAGCATGAATTAGAGATTTCGTTATAGGGACATTAGAAATACCACCCAATGCAGCGATTGCATCTTGAGTGATTCGCCTGGCCACCAACGTCTCTTCTCGCATATTGTCCAATAAACAGCTCGCGTTAACGGAAAATCCCCTTTCCACCTGGGCGTTTCCGTGTGACAGTATCATTACCATCCTCATTACTTTAGTAATGGTAAGAGTCTGAGGACGATCAAAGATTCTATTCCAAAAATTATCCAGCCGTTCATTTTCCCTTCGAAATTCCCTTAGCTGCTTTTTCACGTCTGGTAATATGCAGCAGGCCGAAAACTGTCGGGAAGCTTCATCAGCATTCAATCCGGAGATCCAATTCTTGTCTACAAGAATTGTTAAAAGGTTTTGTAAACGGTTGTTGCCAATGTTAATTTCAGCAGCAACGGATGGATCAAAGCAAGAAACTGCTTTGGTAAGTCGAAATTTTATGGGCGATCGTTCCATCAACTTTGTTACTACCTTTATGAGGCAGGTTCTGCAGTCTCGTCGGAAAGTTAGAATTTCGAGATCAGACAGCTTCTCGCCTTTTCTTATTTGGTTTTGTGTGGCATGCCCTATCTTGATTTTCTGTGGCGTTATTAGATTTCTGTCATCTTTTAAATCAACTGAATCTAAAGAAGAACATGGTTCGAGTACTTCTGGTTTCACAAAACGGTCCATTAAATTGTGCAGAATCTGTGCAAGGGCTGAATGAAGGAATGGTACCATTGGAGCGTCCGTTTGGAACTCCCGCATGAATGGTTCAAGGTCCGATGCCACTGTGCAAAAAAAAGCTAATTTCGCCGGAAGAAGTTTATCGGCAAGAGCCTCTTGAATAATATTGAAGCTATCACAAGAAGGAGCTTTTTTCTCTTTAATAACACCCTTCACGAATGTTTTCAAATGCGGAAGAATATCCAACGCCCGCTGCGCTACTACGCTACTCTCGAGCCACCTGATAGCACAAAACTTCAGAGGGAAAACAGTGGACGAAGTCAGTCGTGTGTATTCACCACGACGTACAGGAAGATTTTTAAAGAGATTATACAAGGCTCTCAGAAATGCGATAATTTTCCAATCAGTTTCATTAATTCCAGCCTTAAATGCGCAGTGCATAGTATGAAGGCCACAACTCCCAATATCAAGAATTGTAGCATCACTTTTGTCTTTTCGTATATCATGTTGTAGCTCCCTGAAGAATTTGAAATTGACATTCGGCCCATCCATGGAAACTTGAAGCGTATTGGATAGATTCAATCCCAAGGAAGTGACCGTGTTAGTAAAAGCTGTCAACAAATCCAATGCGGTGGTTTTTTGTAGAAAAGCTGAAGACAAATAACGCGCGGAAACTTCATTTTTATTGGAATCCCAGAAGCGAATAGTTAGGTCCATTTGTTGTTTTTGCGAAACCTTATTCAAGGATTCATCGAATCCGATGACAAAATGAGTGCTTTGTCGAAGGGTATCAAGAAGCTGATTTCGAAAGTATGGTTCAAATGCAAAAACGATGATGTAAGCCATTTTGTCTCGATGTATCATCATTTTAGCAGCAATTTCGCTGTCACTAAACATAAGGGGAAATAATTCCACGTCTTTCTCAGCCGATCTCAACGACCTGTAGTTCATTACACTTTGGAGACACCAGCGCACTTCGGCTTCAGTGACCTTATCATTTAAAAGATAGGTTTTCAGTGTACTACGGCCAACTGTTGGAACAGATGCTGAGGAAGCAGGGACAGTGAGCGGTTGAGCCGGAGGAATAATTATTGCTTCGGTGGATGAAGACTGGGCAGAGGGTGTAGCGACCACAGGTATTATGGTAGACACCTTTGGCACTAGAGTAGTCTGTGTAGTAGATGGACAACAAAAAGAACTGGAAATTGGCACCGTGGTTTGAGAAATGGACACAACCGTTCGATGCTTTTTCCCCGCTACATGAGATGTTAAGGCACGCTTGCCCATATTACTAAGACTGAAACTGTACCGACACAGAGAGCAGCGTGCACGATACATATCCTTATCTTCTTGCAGCCACTGGGAATAGTTTTCATCTTGCAACCAAGCTTTCTGAAACCGCGTCGGCTTAAAGGGCATCTGAACGTCTAAAATTGAAAATGGTAACACACATAGTACACTCGAAAACCCAAGTTGTTATTGTTGAGATTGATCCAGCATATAATTTAATATAAAATTTAAGAATAAAAAAATTTCAAACCAAATTTCAAACCAAAACTACAGTGAAAAACGTTTTAAACGTGAATTTGAACCAGCAAAGCTAGTTTTTGAATAGTTCAGAAGAGTGACACTATAACTATCGCACAATTATTTGTAATCCAAACCTATTTTTAATTATTATTAATTGTTTTTAATCCATCTTCCTCGTGAATAATTTTTTTACAAATTGTTACCTGCAACAACCTATTTACGAGGTAATAATCAGTCGGCCAATCAGCGCTTTGAAATTTTCAAATGGTGTAGCACATTTCAGACATGTATATGCCCGTAGTAAGAAAAGCAACGAAAATTACAAATGACACTTTCGATGTGTCAATATAACAGTAATCTCTTAAGGTACGTTGCCAATATTGTTCGTTATAAATCAATAGAATACTTACTTTTTATTGTAGAAACAAATTGACGAAATAGAAGTAAGTCTTTTCGCGCTTTTCTCTTAAAATGTAAACACTGTAGCACGACCGTTCACGTTGTTTACCAGCTACGGAGATTCGGCAAAGCTCGGCAAATCTCGGGAGGTAGTAACGCAATGCCCTGTCGAGCGGTGAGCGGAGCGACGTTTGTGTGTGTATGTGTGTGTGTGGCGGGGAGGTTAAGGGGGGGGATTCGCCTTCTTCCGTCTATTCTGTTTATTCGAAAGTGAACTTCGCTAAATTTACGGAAATCGCGAAACTCATTGATTTGACAAATGATCGAAATGTTTTTCCCTGTGGACCAACCTAATTCCCTGACTTTTCCCTGACTTTTCCAGACTGACGCAATTCCCTGATAATTCCCGGTTTTCCCGGTTTTCCCGGTCTGTCGCCACCCTGTTTTTCTTTTTATTGTTTTTTATTCTTTTTATTTACCACACGCTGCGGACCCTGACCTTCCATCCTCTCTTTCCTTTCCTTTCCTTTCTATTCAGTTTCCTAACATAAATCATCATCTCCCGCCATCGGGCAACAATGCAAAAATCAAGAGAGAAACGTGCGCGCGCATGTTCTAAATGGCGCAGGGAATGAAACAGCTGTTTTAATAAAAACAGTCACAGCGTCATCTCGCGGAGTGTTAATACACCGTTGTAGGACGTGACGGTGATCGGATCCAAAGAGAATCCCGTTAGCAATATTATTAAATTTAGTTTTGATTCAGTGACTGAGTGAATCGCGTTGCGTTAGATAAATAAATGATTCAATAAATGAATTAATAAATAACCGTTTTACTTATTTGTCCGATCAATTTTGCGTGTGTCCGTGTGTGTTGTGATTTACAAAGAAATCACACCAAAAAAAAATAGAGAATAAAAAAAAATTCCTTATATAAAACAAAAAAAAATAGAAAAATAAAAAAACTAAATAAAATAAAATAAAAATGGCCGCTGGATGTTGTGGAACAAAAAAGCAAAAATTAAATAACTCTCTGAGCATACCGTGCAACGGTACAACATCGTTACAAAATGGTTTAAGAAACGGCATAATAGCTCATGCCGAAATGTGTTTCTTCTGCTTTGACGTATTATACTGCCAACTACATCAACTCGATCCTCCAAAAACGCCCAACTTCAGCAACGATGCATTGTGAGTCTCAGATCTCTCCATCCGATATCACTCTCCCCCCCTCCCCCCTCCCCCCACGCGCCGTCCCACTTTTCCTTCACTCTTCGCGCCTTACGAAAGATCTCTTTGTTGTGTATACTATTCCTTTGTTGATTTACAAACTTTCCTACATTATACAATGAAATTAAATAAATGAATAATAATAATATTTCGTTACAATGATTATGACGATTGATCATTATTTTCTCTTACGATGAATATATACAATAATATATAATGTCTAGAATTAAATACAATAGTTAATTAATCACGTATAGAGATAAGATATATGTAGAGAAAAAGAGGGAGAGAGAGAGAGAGATGTTTCGTAAATAGACGCGCAGACGATTATTTATTTTAATTTCTTTTGTTCGTTTAATTATTATTATTATTATTATTTGTTTGTTTGTTTTCTATTGATAATAATAATACATACATACTTGATAGATGAAGGCAGACGGTCTGCATGCCTTATACGATGATGATAATTATTGAATAACTAACCCTAAGACAAATTACAGCCCTTTATTTGTGACTTGGGCTATCGGAAAGGACAAACGATTGAGAGGGTGTATCGGTACGTTCAACGCGATGCATCTTCATGCCGGTCTACGTGAATATGCTGCCACTAGGTTTGAACGATGTTAAAACTATTGTTTTTCAAAAGAAACAAGAAAAGAAAAAAAAAATATATATGTAACCGAAATTTGTTTGTTCATTTATTTATTTATTTATTTTAGTGCTTTCAAGGATTCACGATTCAGTCCTATAACTAGAGACGAAATGCCTCGGCTACACGTCAGCGTATCTATTCTACGACATTTTGAAGAAGGCGCTGACTACTTAGATTGGGAAGTCGGAGTTCATGGGATTAGAATTGAATTTCATAACGATAGAGGCAACAAACGCACTGCCACTTATTTACCTGAAGTTGCCACTGACCAGGGTTTGTATCAATAAATGTATTTGCAAAAATCATATAAAAGCAGGATATTTATCCAAAAAAAGAAAAAGAAAAGCAAAGCAACTTTTTACTTTTCATTAAACTTAATCATCGAAAGGTCTGTAAGCTATTTGTTTTTTTTGTTTCTTCAAATTTTGTTCATTTTTTAAACATTTTTCATATTTTCTTTTAATTCAGGATGGGACCAAATCCAAACGATCGACTCTTTGTTAAGAAAGGGCGGATTTAGGGGAGTAGTAACACCGGAAGTAAGAAGAAATTTAAAACTGACTAGATACAGGAGTGAGAAGGTGTCTGTAAGCTATGAAGAATACATGAGCCATTGGCACAGTCAACAATGCTAGCAGCTGGCCCGGAGTCCTGGTGAGGGACTCCCGCCTCGTTATTATCAATCGAGTACAACTATGGATTCAAATTATGATAATACCGGAGATCCAGGTGGTTATTATCGTGGTAACATAACGCAACGCGATTCATCATCTAATCGACAAATTCATTATACAACATCAACATCAACAGCAATAGCGACTACAATCCCTCAGCATAACTTAGTCATGATACAACCTAGCCACCAGCATCAGAATCAGCAACATCAACGTCAACTTCCTTCTTCGTTTATCAATCCCATTCCACACCAAACGCAAGTTATACCGCCCGTTTTAATACCGGTACAAAGTAGTTACGTCCCATCATTTTGGTGGAATAGACCATCGCCGGCGGCGCAAAATTTTCAACAAAATCAGTCACAAAATATTGGCGATTATTATTATCAATCGCAGGGAATGTACGAGAACGGTATACGTAAACGTAAATGACATAGGAGGCATTTATTAAGCGTAATAATTCACTGCTTTAAATGGTGCCTGTTATATTTTTTTTGTTTTAGCATACACAGTCTGCCACTTATGATTCCTTACAGTCCGCCGTGATTGATAAATATCAAAATCTAGTTCAATTTTTATTTACTTTTTTTTTTTTTTCAGTTTTGTTTCTTCATTGTGTCTGAATTGAAAATATATTGTTCACGTGATATCACTCAGAATCATTATATGTATATCTATATGTATATATTTTTTTTTTCATATCATTTGACATGAGAAAAAAAAATACAGCAATAACTGCTGTATGTATACATCTTGGAAAAATCTCATCTTATACATAAAAGCGTTAGAATCCTGAATCCTTTCCAAAATCTCTTTTTAGACTCTATTAATTTAATAGAGAATAAGAAAACTTCTACATACATGCCCATAAAGGAGTCCTTGAAATTATAAATTGACTTTAGTACTTATCATTAATATCCAAGTCGTTTATTTTTGTCGACAGACACAGAAATTATTAAAGGACTGTATTCAACTTGGTTTAAAAGACAAAAAAAAAAAAAAAGAAACAAACTGATACAATGTTTTTTCACGTTAGTCAAAGATGATTTTTTGATTTTCTTTATACTCTCCTTTGTGCGACGCTGACTTCTATCATTATTATTATTATTATTATTAATATTATCATAATTAACAATTTAATTTTATAAAACAAAAATTATAGAAAATAATTTCACTTGCCTCTATATTTATCTCGTGCCGAGTTACTTATTCAGACACGTGATATTATATTGTCGGTGCAATTCGTTTTTTTTTTTTTTTTTCGATTTTGTTTTTCATGTATTAACTCTGTTTTAGGTCTTGAATCAAGTTAATTAATCGATATGTGATTCATTAAATATTCACAATTAACATTTTCTATACATATATTATATACAATTATATACTATACGTTTGTATAATTTCTAGATTGAAATTTGTTTAATTGTGTTAGTTGAAAAAGAAAAAAAAAAAAGATTATAAAAAAAAAGAAAGAAAAAACAAAAACATACATTCTAATAGCTGTTACTCAACAATACTTGGCATTCTGCAGCAAATCGTGTATTTTTTTTTTGAATCTAGTTTGAATTGAATTTTGTTTTTCTTCTCAATTAATAATTATTCACTCTGATTAACAGTTTGATCGAGTGAAATCGTCGGCCTGTACATTAGCAAGGAAAAAAAAATATAATAAAGAATAAAAAAAAAATATATATATTTTTTTTTTTTTTTTTTAATGCAAAAGGCGGTCCAGTATATTCCTGTCTTATCTTATACATATATTCCGGGATAGTTTACTGCGAGAATAAAAGTATGTTGAGCGATTTAATTATTAAATATCTATAAAATAATGATAATGAAACATATATATATATATATTATATATTAAATATTAATCTTAAAATAGGCGTAGAAGCCTAAAAAAAAAAAAAGAAATGACGATCTCATTGTGATTTGTTGATTGCTCTGTGATTCATGTTGACGTCATGAAGAAATATGTACAACTGAACGTTTTTTTTTTTTTTTGAACATACGATACGTCGAGTATAATTTCTGTTAAAATTTTTTTTTTTTCTTTTAACTTTAGATCATTAAAATTGTTGAAAAAAAACAAACAATTTCTTCTTATTTCTCGAGATATCAATATAAAAATACATAATTGAAGATTTTACTCGATGGAATCGAATGAGATTAATCGAAAGTGCATATTATTTGAGAAAGAGTATATACGCATGGTGTAGAGGCGTTTCATAACGTGAATGGTGTTTTTGGTAGAATTTAAATGAAAAAAAAAAAAAAAAAAAAAGTAAATTCTCCCATAATTAATGACCCTTATAGCTTTACTTAGCTCATCCAGCGCCAAATTATAGCTGGTTTAATTCACTGCCAATTTATCCATCATTTCTATTATAAACAAAGTTTGCTAATGATAAATAATTCGTGTTGTTAAATTTTCGTTAATATACGTATTAGCGATTTTATTCATATTCTAAGTAACCCAGCTATGTTAAAAAAGAAGAAAGAAAGAAAGCAAAAAGAAAAAAATAATCAATTTAGTTTCCTGATTTGTAAAATATTGTCCGATCTAAGTTTTCATCTCGAAAAAAGAAACAAAAAATTAAACAAAAAGAAGAAACTAATTGTAGTGTTTAAAATAAAAATACTTTTATCAATTTCTGCTATCCAAGATAAAATAATCAAGTTAATTAATTAAACTCTAGCCGTTATACCTAATTACTATGCCTAAATAAAATTTGGATATTTATTTTTTTTGTTTTGGCATAAAAATTTTCGATCAAAAAAAAATAGAGAATAAGAATAAAATAAAAAAAAAAAAAACAATATATATATATATATATATATATTCTATGTATTTCAATAACTTGATATTAGATAAACGTAATATCTAAGAGTATCTAAATCGCGAATTAAGCAGCACCTCCTGATTTGATGATAATAATAATCTAATTTTAAATAGGAGACAGAAAAAAGAAAAAGGACAACAAAAAATGAATAATAAAGTAAAAATGGAAAAATGAAAAAAAAAAAAAAAAAAAAAAAAAGAAGAAATCATATTGTGCCTAGATATTGTGTGGTTTACATTAAATCGATTATTAATTAATTACGAATCAAGTATGTTTAAAACAATACAAATACGTAGGTATAACATATTAATATAGCGTTGTAGTGTTCAAAACAAAAACAAAAAATACAAAAAAAAAAAAAACATTTAAAATTTAAAATTAAATAAAATAATCAACAAAGAAAAAAAAAAAAAAAACGAAAACAAAATTAACGTAAACGTAACGAATATTATTAGCAACTTGTAATTGTAACATAAAAAAAATCATTTGGAATTGCGAAATAAATATGAAATTTTTCTATTAATTATGCATCTTGTATTGTTCAACTTTTTCCTCCTCATTATTGCGTATTGAAAAAATTCAATTTTTTTTTAAAGTTCATTTATTCACTTACGCAATATAACTTATTCATTACATGAAAATAAACTGCGTTTATATGTATGGACAAGTACTACGAAAACAAAAAAACACAAGAAATTATCAACGATAAGAATCGATAGATAAAATTAGTCCTCTTTCTATTTTTTTTTTTTTTACCGTTTCTAAAACCGTCTACCTTTCATCAATGGACAATGGAATCTTCATCAAAACGTATAATACATACATAAATTACCATCATTTTTCATTATAATCAGAATCGTTTATACTGTCTTCATATTCTTTTTCAATTTCTAACATTCTTTGTTTCACATTAATATAAGATTTGGCTTCTAAATATGTGAAATACGAACCCAAAATTCCGTGTCCAATAAATAATACAGAAAGTTTTGTTCCGATGGGCTTAGCAAATTTGATCAACACTTTTGCCACGCTAAAAATATCTTTCGTTAAACTAGGCAATCTGTATGTGGCGTTTCTGGTCGCGTGCTGAAATCAAATTGTTCATGAATTAAAATTTTTTTATTAGTTTTATAAAGTTCAAATTTATTCGAACTCTTTAAGGCTTTGACAACATTGTTTCTTTTTTCCTATTACGTACCATAAAATTTCCCAACGGTGCTAAAATCAACGGGTAAATAAATCCGACACTAGTTTGCAGAGCGGCAGCTTTCGTTTGAAGACATAAAGGACATGCGGTCTGTTCCAGAAGTATATCGCTAGTAATATACTGCAAAAAACAGGCAAAGAAAGAAAAAAAATTGATCATCAAATATTTTTAGATAAGAAATTATCGGCGTAAACCTCAAAAACAGCTAAAGGCGGGGAAAAAAAAGATGAATGAACAGTAAATTGTTATTTATTATAGACGCTTACCAATTTGTGAAGTACGCCAGATACCATTCCTGGTAAAACGACAATAGGCAAGTACGTGCTCATGTAGCCAATTTTTCCTAATTTTAATTTTCTTCTGAAGAAACTATTGATGTATACGCCAGTCAACGAAGAGGCTATGCCGAGGAGAGCAACTCCAGTTCTAAGAGGCCAGCTAAAACATTTTTTTATTCTCGCATTCATAAATCGAAATATTAGTTTTTAGGTTATGTTTATGAACACAAAAAAAAAAATAAACGTTTATTTGTCAACAATTGTCGATTTTTTTTATAACGAACTCAGACTCTGGCTTGATAAATTGTTCAACAAAGCTGTCCATTTAAACTATCTTATTTTTCCACTTATATTTATTTTTAATAGATTAGAATTGCCGGTTTGAATACTCACACCTCGCTTTGCTTGTCCCAATTGGATAACAAGTCCATCTGATAAGCCACTGCCTCTTCGTTTGATAGAATTACAACATCTTTTGGCAATTGACCAGGGTATTGTTTCATAAGAGACATTATTGCAGAGTTGATGTTATGTTGTTCTTTTTCTTGTTTTTTTAAATTAATTACATATCAAAGTGTTTAATAAACGCACGTGAGCATTGGAGATTCGCTCTGATTTTCGTCTGCTTGGTTCGGTTCGGTTCGGATTCGTCGTTCCGGTTTCTACAAAACGTATAATGACTGATGACGTCAGCGGGTAAAATTCAAACGGTATGAAACTCCGTACACACGAACACGGACGATAATATGTGTTTAATTTCTCATTTGCCGTAATATTCTTTTATTGCATTTATTATTCATACAAAATAATACAATATGAGATGTGTTACATTGAATGTTAATACAAAATTTATGAGAAACTGTTGTTCTTCTCGTTATTTCGGTATACAAATTCTATACATTCGTTTTTAACGTGAAGTAAAAATATCGAGCGATTTTTTCTTTATATGTAAATCTACAAAATAATGAAATTTCTGTACTCATAGTTTTTTTTTTTTTGCTTCATCAAAGATTACCTCATATTCTATATAAAACACAACCCTCTCCGAATTATACAATATAATAAATCTGCTGTAGCTAGGCAGAGCCCAAACCATTTTTTCGTAGTTAAGATGATGAATTCAGAGCTAAAGTAAAATTAACTCTTTCTCTTCTCTTCTTGTTTCTCTCGGTATTTTATACAGGTCGATGTTATTCTGTCGGTAAAATATAGGTAGTTTCTAATCAAATTTTATACATATATATACGTACATTATAGGTATATATATATAAATTGATTGTGAATTTACTTTCGTATTATTTTTCAATAATTAAATTATTTATTTATTCATTTACTTATTGATATCAAAAACACGTTAAATTCATTCTATCTTCATCTATAATATTCTAAGAAAAAAAAAGAAAATAAAATAAAATAAATAAACGAAACGAACACAATTCAGCATGTGACTAATCATAACACATATTATATGTATAAATCATTCAAAAATGCAAGACACTACATATGTAATATATTATGTATGATAATAACGAGTAATACATGCTGCGCAAATACAAACAAATACTATAATAATAACAATATAGTAATCTATTCTATTAGTTTGGTTTAATAATTTCTTTCTTTCATCAAATTAGGCACTATATCACTCTAAACTCTTTTCACCTATAGCTTGATAATAACAAACTGATTAATATCATACTTTAAAAGATTTGAGTGAGGAGTTAAGTTAAGTCGCATACACAGCAGCATAACATTACATACGGATGCAGCGATTATTAATCAACACCACCCATTCCCATAAAAGAAAATAACAAAATAAAAAGAAAAAAAAAATAATGTTAAACTAAACAACAATAATATTTATCTATTTCAGACAATTTATAAATATTGATTAATAGTTTAAATAATAACGATTAAGTTTTTTTTTTTTTTTTTTTTTTTTTTTTGTACATTTATTTATGCAATAAATTAAACTATTGAACAATTCTGATTCAAGTCTCAGAGAAGAATTTTGTAATAAAATTTGATTGAATATAGAAAAAAAAAAATTAAAGGTAATAAAAACAAAAAGTTGTAAAATTAATTGGAATGTATTTAATTTTGATTAAAAAAAAGAAAAAACAAAAAAAATCGCGTTTTATTACACGTATTAAGAGCTTGAATCAGACTTTGAATGAACAAAAAAAAAAATTCATGAATTCACACACCTCTACTACCAATGATAGGTTTTTAAACTTGATAATATCAATCATTTTTCCTACTGATTGACAGTACCTGCGTATTTTACTTCGTCAAAAGCTTTCCTCGCCTTTTTAAGCTCTTCGTTCATTGTTAGCAAGTCCTTTACTCTGGCGTATTTTCTCGAATCTTTTCTTACTGATAGAAGAAAAAATTGACAGTGTTATGATAAAACGTTTCGTAATTAACGTTTAGAAATTTTTTTGTGTTTATATATACATATTATATATTTTTTTTTTATATTTACCGAGGAATACGATGTCCTCTACTTGGACCCTGCCCGTTCGGCCGATCTCCATCGCTCTGTGAGTCATTTCGGTAATAAATTCAATGACCAAATCCTCGAGAAAATCAACGCTTTCCGTGTACGGATTTTGGTCATCCCCAAAACCGTACATCATGCATCTCAACTCTTTGGAAAATAGCCGTTTTCTTCCACCGGGCAGAGTGCCGCCGATTGGAATCTCCGCTTCCTCATCTTCGAACTGTCATATATCACTCGTTTAGCTTAGTTTCGATGATATTTTAATCGTTTAAATTTGTACTCGAAATACGCAAAGCTATTTTCAGGTTATGTCACGTCATGTTAGGTTAGATTCTCTCAGTTATCAGTAAGCTACATTTTTAAACTATTCTTAATTTTTTCTTTTCTTTTCCGTTCCTCTACGACAATAGTGTTTATTTATAGGAATATTACCTGTTCGTAACTCTCTTCAGTTGCCATCGGGAACTTTTCTGTATATTTATCGTTAAAAATCAGTGATTTGAGTCTCTTCAATGTTGCGATACTAACGTAGAACCACGCGGAATTTTATGAAGACGATACGTCAATGTCAAAGCGTCACTTATCGACCGAGCATCAGTTTTTAGATGTTAACGTAGATCCCTTTTTCAGCCTATCGTCGGCCGGTAAGTAGAAATGAGATTTTCCATACCGATAAAATTTTGCGCCAATTCTTAAAAATGTATTGAAATATTTTACATTATAACGAGAGTGAGATGTAGGTATACTTATAATACTTTACTAAATCTGTAGATAATAATCGGCTGTCCTTCGACCTTTCGACCCTACAGAATTCGAAAAACAGGTTTTGGACATTGAATTCGACCATTCCCTTTTATCGGAAATAAACTGACTTTTATATGCCTATCATTTTTTTTTCTCGATACTTTTAAATTAAAAATAATGTTATTTCGAGTTTTTTCAAATTCCACATATTTTTCTGACTACTAGAATATAAATTTTGAATATTGAGATTATTTTTAAACTTTTTCGGACACAGTTTATCGGGATATTTGGTAGATAATCAGCAATAAGTTTTTATCAAAAAAACAATTTAACGATTAGAAATAAAAATAATTAAAATAAAGAAAAAATGAATGGATTATACCTACTCCAGATCATCTCCAGATATATATGTACAGCGGAGGACTGCAGCTGTTCGTTGCAGATAGCTGTTTAGTCGTAGATAAAATTTCAGCAACGTCAACTGATTAATATTTCAGCTGATCATCTAGCCGAGGCGAAGAGAAAAAAAAATATGTTAAATTCCAAAAAAATATATGAAAAAAAAATAAAAAAATTATTATATCCATCGCGAATAACACGGTGAAGTAGCA
This sequence comes from Macrophya alboannulata, assembly GCA_949628255.1. NCBI lineage: Eukaryota > Metazoa > Arthropoda > Insecta > Hymenoptera > Tenthredinidae > Macrophya > Macrophya alboannulata. Next base: position 2,420,367 of record OX451210.1, on the reverse strand, counting down.
AACTAACCAGTGTCAGAAGAGTCCGGCGTACGCGTATGATCGCACGCACGTCCATTGCCCTGTACATCCCCTCGTTTAGTTATCTCAAGCACGTGCTTATCGCGGAGTGGATCTCTGCTCATACTACATACCATGCAACATATTAATAAATTATATTATGTATTTAATTTACGTAGTAGATATATATATATATGGATATATTATATACACGAGTACATACATGAGTACACTAATCTTATTTGCGTTTTGCAATTGCATCAGAGCCTTTTATAAATAATAATTAATATTTGAGATAAAGAGGTGAAATCAGTAGGAGGGATAAGGAGGAAAGGGAAGGGGTTGCGATATGGATAAATGCTAACAATAAGAGTCCAATAGCCCTAGTTTAATAATAACAAAGGTAATATACGAAGATACGATAATGAGAAGACGAATTGATTAAATAATAACTGGAAAATAAATTGATTAGAAATTGTATCTAAAACTGTATAAGAGTTAATCAATCTTCAAGGTACAGAGTACGAAATATAAAATAGTGAGTGAAATCTGATAATAGTACGTCAATTCGCACTATTATCATATTATCGTAACAATGTTTTTTTTATATACTATATAGTATATACATACTCTAAAAATCCATCACCTATTTTTGCCGTATTGATAATATTAAATGTTCAGTTTGAGATCCGCGGCAGTCGAGGATAGACACCGAGCTGAGGATGACTAACGACGTTAAAACGGCGAAGACGTCATCTTCGTCTTCGGATAAAACGTCTTCTAATATGTCCGAGCAAAAAAAAAAGAAAACTAACTTTGACCCGATGGCTGTTACTTGGATGGAAAAGTACAGCGATCAAATGGAAAAGATTTGGAGTCGTCTTCCGAATTTTGTTGGCACGGCTATCGCTACATGCGCGATATTTCTTTTGGGGGCAACGATGCGCGGTAAGTTATTTTTTTGTTTTCTAGGTTCCATAAATTTTTGAAAATTATAAAAAAAGAAAAAAACTCAATTTTCATTTATTTTTTGTATATTTTAATTATTTTTCATGGATAACAAATCGAGGGAAGTTGAATTGACAACTGAAATTGGAAAGTTTTAAAATTCTATAAAATTTTCTTACGAGAAAAACGAAAGAAAAAAAAAAATGAAAAAAAATAATAGTCAGTATAATATGATCCAGATAAAATAAATTATTAATTGGTAATACCAAGTTTGGATAAGAATTATCGATGATAGATCGATACAGGGCGTATTGGCAAATAATACAAAATTTGATAAATAATAATAATAATAAAAATAGAAACGATACGGATGATTTGACAAATTTTTAACGATCATTTATTTCCCCGTTTGGAACAAAATTTGGAATATTTGATTTCCATTATTTAAAGGTGAATTGCATATAGGTATGTAATAATTTTTGTATCTGTATACTTATCGGCTCTTTTGCGAGTGGACAAAAATAAGATATATATTATTATTATATATACCTGTATATATAAGCCTGTACATAATGTATGTACTGGCACATTCGTGCGGGTGACCACAAAACGTGACATGACTCTGAATCGCGACGCGAAATACGGGGCCACCGGAGGTTATCGGGGAAATACGTATTATGACCATTTTATGAAATGGTATATTCAACGCCAAATTGCCTCATGAATGAAGTTTATTGTCGCGGCGGAATGAAGCCGCGTTTTCAAAACAAAGATGAAACAAAGCTTTGGCGTATAGTCGATTCTCTGTATAGTAGATGGGTATAATATCGTCTATCGAGGACAAATCCCCGGCCTCTTAACACGAAACGAGGAGAAAGAAAATGTAGAATCACTTTCTTCTCATTCAATTCCTCTTCATTTTTTTTTTCAGAAGCTTGAGCCGAATGATCCTCAAAAATGCATAAAAAATAAATAAAAATAAGAATCCAGTAGGTGTATGTTTTTCTTCTGCTTCTTCTGGTTCTTCTTCTATTGCTTCTTCTTCTTCTTCTTCTTCTTCTTCTTCTGATTTCGACGTCGACGTCGACGACGACGACAGGGTTTAAATTTTCCATTTGAACAAGTTCTTTCATATACACCGCGTGAAAACTCTCAGGATTAAAGAGAAGCTCTCGTATTTTCTCTTATATAACGTTTCCAAGCTGCACGCAACTGCAACTGCAACTGCAACTGAAACTGAAACTACAGCTACAACTGCAACTGTAGCAGCTAGCAGCACCAGCAGCCGCAGTCCCAGTAGCTACAACCGAGAAATATGGTTTTAAAATAAACTTTACTCAAACTCACGACGTATTTACTGTACATACATACGTATATACATACCTTATACCTAGATCTAGATCTATAGTACAGCTTTTTGAGATGTTATCAACTTTTATTTCACCTTCGTGTATACCTATAATATATATATACATATATACAACTATGTATATGTAATATTTCTACAGGTATATTTATACAATCGATCCCTCTCGTCTTTACACATACCTATGGTATACATATATGTATTTATATACATACTTATATATATATATATATATATATATATATATATATATATATATATATATATATATACAAACAACGGAGTTCGCAACATTTTCTATATATTCCCATTAAATTTCTATATTTTATATACCTACGTTATTATTATACATATGTATCTAAAAAACGAAAAACAAAATGTAGTCAAAGATGCAATTTTTTTAATCTTCCGAACAAGACTCTCGTTTGTTATATTTTCAAATCGACAAAATTTTTCCGAGCTATTGAAAGAAGAAGAAGAAGAAGAAGAAGAGAAAAAATCTATCGTAAAAAATTCGAGGGTCAATCAATCGATCAATCAATCAATTTTTTTTTTTTTTTTTTGTCATACGTAATTCACGTATGATAATGATATTTGAAAAATGACTCGATTCGCAAATTATTCGATAAGATTAGGACGGTTTTACTTTTCTTACAAGTTATAGACGGGTTTAGATATAAGAATTAACTTCACACATTGTCGATTTGATAAGCTGATTCGGTGATTAAACTTAATCTGGCTTTTGGAATCGCTTTAAAAATTCCCCCCCCCCCCCCCCCCCTTTCCCCCGGATATACGCGTAATCTTGAAATATATTCTTCCAATTTTTGACAAATTTTTCGAGTCCAATTGATGATTTGAGTAAATAATAAATTTTGAAACGATGGTTATAATTTTATCGTCAAAAATATGGCTTATTCGATATAACGTCGTGCTATAGCGTGAGAAAAAAGAAAAAAAAAAATTCTAATCCATCTGTAACACTATCTCATCAAGTTCTGAAAAAAATCGTAATCTTTAGACAACATTTTTGCAGGTGTTACCGATAGATAATAAGTAAATATTAACGATAAGGTTTAGAAAAAAGAAGAAGAAAAAAAAAAATAAAATAATTCAAGTTCATTATTTAATGTAATCAATATAGATATATATTTATCTAAGCTATATGATAAAAGATATGCAACGTGGGGGGAAAAAAAACGATGAGAAATGAATAATTTTTCTATATTTTCCAATTTCAAAACTATTTTTATGTTATTTTCTTATCCATTCTTTTATTTTATTTTCTTAAGGTGAATGGCTGATCGTAGCGGTACATTTTGCTAAACACATGGGATACGGTTCGTCCGATAAAAATGAGACGGAAAAATCAACGAGCGATTCTTCAATAAACTGGGCAGCTGGAATATCGTTGAAAAATTTTTATCTTGAAAATTTATCATGGTATTGGCTTGCCGCTTGCACAGTATCGTACACCATGTATTTCGCCATCGGTGGTTTCCTTCACGTAAGTTTGAAGTTGTAATTATATGTATATAAATTGCAGGAGACAAGACAAAAAGAAAAGAAAAAATAAAAAAGGAGAAGAAAAGATAAAGTTCAACCGTCTTAATTAGATTTTTCTTTCTTTTTTATACAATAAATTTCTCCCTTTTCTTATACAGTGGTACTTCTACGTCCGCCAACGTCACAAGGCCGAAGAATGGAAATGTCAACCTCACAAGTGGATAAGTCCCGAACTTGAAAGACACGAGATAATAATTGGGACCATGAGTCTCTTTCTGACCAGCACATTCACGGCTTGTTTGGCCTGTTACTTTAGCAACGGTGGTCCTTCGAGGGTATACTATAAATTTGACGAGTATACATGGACATGGTGGTTCCTTTCTTGGCCCGTAATTTACATCTACTTGGTAAGTACCTACTCGAAGAAGAAAAAAAAGAAATACGATCTTTTCTCAAATAAAAGCAAAAAAAAATCGCGGGGGTATCTTTCGAAGTGCCAAAGTTCAGCACGACAATGTCTGAAAATTTTCGATGATTGTTAATTAACAACCGAATGCTTGCAAGTGTCAATCTCAATTTCAGGGATATATTTTTCACTGCGAACCTAAGGATTTTCATTTTTTTTTTAAATTTTTTTATTCGTATATCGATCGTTTTCGAAAGTAAACAGGTGATATTTATTCTGTCCAAGGGTGCCCCTTGTGTACCTGCCAGGGTCAATAATATCGGACAAACGTATGTAGGTATTTTTGTTTAAATACGCTGACGTCGGAGCTGACGCTGACGGTACAACTGCCACAGGGTTGGTTCTTTTTTTTTTTTTTTTCCTGTTTTTCGGGGTAAAAGGGTATACAGGGCAGGGATGTCGCTGTTGCCATCTGCCTCAACAGCTCAGCTTTCGCCTCCTGCAAAGAAAGCAACTCTCAACCCTCTCCCGTTGAGATTTTACCGAGCAACGTGATCGGCCTGCGAATTTTACCTCTTTCAGAAATATATATATAGTCACCGTGAATTTTACGCCCGGACGAATAAACCAGGTTAAAATCCATCCCCGTGCGGTTATATGCACATTCGTAATTGCAGACAGCCGAGATGATAACGAGAAATGGTTTTCTTTGATACTGGGCTAATTTAATCACCTGCACTCAGACCAAAAAAGCGCAGTTTTGGATCATATTCGCGAGGAAAGTGCCGTTGGCTAATTAGTCAAAAAAATATATTATTTTTATACATTTGAAATCCGTTCGATGCAGGATGGTTATCGAGGATTTATACAGCTACCTGGGTTCTACCTGTTCGTAATTAAATTCGATATCGGGTACCTGGTTGGTACTTATTACGAAGTTAATGAAAAACCCTTTGTATTATAACAAACCTGATTATTGAACGGTTAACAAGCGGACCAGCCAGCCAGCCAGCCTCTTCACAAAGAGTAAAAGGTGCCGTAATTGAACTTTCCTGAACCCCACTCCACCCCGTACTCTGCACCCCGTTTATAAGACGTGTACACCTCTTTTCTCGGCCAATTTGCTTCAGTATGATGTTTGAACTCGGAATCCTGATCGACGATTGGTTTTTGCCAATGGAGTACGTAGCTCCGAAACCCTGACTAAGCGAGCTTACCCTTGCGCCAACTGTGGAGGGATTTCTGAAGAGGGCATTCCCTTAAAATCGAGCGTCGGAATTTGTTGAACTTTTTAAACTGGAATAACCGTTATTTCCAGAGGTCTTAATAACGGCTACATCACATCGCCCAATTCGACTCCACTTTGTCTTGAAAACCGGCAACAGTTTCCTGGCGCAACACGTACCCCAGGAATTCTATCACCCAATTCAATCGAGTACGTGGTTGGTATTCAATGAAAGGCCGTTCTCACCTTATAGTATACCCTCAAGTTTCTGTCACGGATATCCGTCCCACGGCGACGTCACGTACGATTTAAATACGCGAAAGGTGGTAAATGACGGTGGTGCAGAAAATGTCCTTCGCGGCGAAAGAGACGAGCCAATAACCCGGCCCTAAAACCGATAATATAAAGCGATTAAGGGAAACGGATAACGTTGAACTCCCTTTCCGAATTTAAAGAAAAAAAAAAACCATTACAAACCTTGGTCTCAATTCTGAACGCTTTACACCAACTTCTTGTCTCAGGACTATGCTACTTACTGGCTACATCGGGTTTATCATACACCATGGCTCTACAAGAACTTCCACAAGCTTCATCACAAGTATAAACAACCTACGGCTTTCTCAGTTACCGCTATTCATCCGGTTGAGATACTCCATATACAGATGTGCCTCTGCTTGCCGCTCTTCTTATTCCCGACCCACTGGGGTAAGTTCTTATTAAAAGGATATGTTCAGGATATAAAAATTGGACATATTTGCGATATGGACATCAGTCGTCACAATCCCTGAAAATGTGTATAATTCTTAAATCCTGAACAACCTCGTACGGACATTTGATAAATGTCCGATTATTCCGATCAGTAAAATGACTGAAGAGAACCAAAAAATTCTCCGTCAAGATTCTACACAGCTGTTTACTTTATACCTACCGGTGATTCAATTTGCTAGTGAATACCTACGTCCGGGTTTGTCGATGGGGTCGCACGTCAGAACCCTAAGGCTTCATCGGTTCAGTCTGACTAACCACATCTAATTACATTATTTCAGTGCCCTTCTGCACAATTGCTGTGTACAACTACTACCACGGTATCATCGATCATTCCGGTATAAATTTCAAGGCCTACTGGTGGCAGCCGTGGCAGCCGGACGCTATTTTCCACGATAATCATCACCAGTATTTCCACGTTAATTTTGGATTCAATTGCTTCATATGGGATAAGGTGAGTCTCATTGGTGGTTATTTTTTTTGCTTTCGGTTTAATCACTTTCATTATCGTGTTTAGATCCACGGGACCTATAGACAAAAGGATAGAATTTACACCGAGGATACTTTCTACGGAAAAGGAAAGCACATTAGCGACGCGTCCAGCAACGAAATTGATGCTGACATACGGGAGCGAGATTCGGAGAACCCTCTCGCTTACAGAGACAACAAAATGGTTTATAAAATAACTAAAAGTGAATTGAAGGGGGGAAAGACCGAGTGATTTACACTTTTATTCATTATACTTTACTTTTGCAATATAACGTATGTACCGTAAGTTTCGAAGTTGATACTAGGATATATAGATCGTATTAATTTTTATGAACAAACTGGGACCCAGCAGACTGAATAATCTGTTTCCTGTTGCGGTCAGAATTGGCAAAAATGATGTAATAAAATATACGTTTGAACGGAAATGATGTTTTTTGAACAAAATTCATTGTCACTGAATCCACGAAAATTCACTGATAATGAAAAGTATAGAATCGCATGTTCTTCTCTCCTGAATTAGACCAGGATTTGATATTCCTCCATGTCCGGGCTCGCAGTTTGGGTCAGGGTGGTAGGTAGTTGAATCGGGGGAAACTACCTGGCTCAGAACTTCTGGTGGTTTGGTCCCCCGGTCAGTTCAATTGGTCTTAACGGTGGGCACCTCGACGGTCCTGTCGCTCGGACAGAGGTCACTCGAGTAATCTTTCGTTGCGGGGTTACCTTGGTCTCCGATAAGCTAACAATGGGGTCGCCAGCAGGGTGGAGGGTTACGCCGTTACTATCCTGATAATGGAGTGGCGGTCAATGGAACGATAGATCGTGCCGTGCAGGACTCCCAACTCCCAGACTCCGGACCGGACTACTTCGTACCTCGCCGACCTGGCTCCCCAGGGAATGACCCTGGTGGTACTAGGTGGGTAGGTAGGTACTGACGTCGTACCGTCGAGAGTTCTCTTACGGAATCACGGCCCCTCTCGAACTCTTCTCCCCTGCAGCCTGCCCATGACCAAAAAACTAACTCCTTTTCCCTCCCCAGCCTTTCATTCCTTCCTTTTCCATTCCTTCGACCGCTTGACCTCTTCGACCCTGGCTGTGCTGATACCGCGACCGCCACTAAGTCACGTGTGGTTATAGTGGTCGGGTTCTATGTGGTGGTCCCGGCACTCTGATCGAGAGCTCGATCGAAATGCAAATAAAACCGGATGGGTATAGCAATATACCCTTCGTGAACCCTGCCGGCTCGCTCCTATGCCCCATATCCGATCTGTACTGCCGACTAGATCGTTCAATCTCTCGGTTGTTTCGTTACCCGATGTCTTTCACCTTCGACCATTCGTTAGCAGAAGGTCATCATTCTCAAGCCTTCGAATAGTTCTGCCGGAGTGGAGTTAATTTACTCACTTTTCGTTCCAACTGGACAGAATAAGAAGAGCCGAGATTGATTGAAAGAAATTCAGGATTATGGGTCGTAAAGTAGAGGGACATAAAATGGGAACAGGGATTCGTACTTCCGGAGCTAGCACATACGTTGCTGTTACTTGGATCTGTTTTTTTTTTATCTACTTTTTCGTCGATTCACTCGAGCACAAAATCTTTGGGATTATTCTAGTAACGAAAATTTTCAAGATCGTGTAACCAGGATAATGCGAAACACTTGTCAGCGGAGCGAAAAGCTGTGCTGAAAATCGGCAACCACGATTATACTGGTTAACCATCTTCTCGTTATACCGCATCGTTTTATTCCCATACCTACCCCACCGGCATATTGCTGGCTCCTTTCGGTTCTCTTGGCTCCTCTTGAATATTCTTGGCTTCCCGGCCAGATACTATCCAGCTTTTACGTATCAGCGAGTAAACGAGCCCCGAGAACTCTAGAGCTCAGCTGTATTTCATGTCCGAACAACAATTTTACTTCCGTAGGTTACCATGGTCGGTCATCGGCATTACGCCAAACTTCGTATAAGGAGTTACGTTGTTCTCGGTGGTTCCGATATTCTCAACGTCATCAGTTTCATCGAAAATAACCCATTCGAGAGGCGATTTCCAGACCACATCATCGGGAAATGACTTCTTCCATTTTTCAGCTCTAAGAAAAGATGAAAATCCTGCTAGTCCGTCAGAAATCTGCAATTTTTGTAACTCAATTTCGTGTCTTTTGTTCTGAGAGCGCGATGAAGTGGCATCCAATGTCCGAAATCCGAACGTGAAACGATGTGGCGTGTTCGGTTGTCTGCATTCGCGTTTGAAACCTGACTGCCGCAGTTGTAGGTGGTATTAGTTTGTCAAAATAGAGTAGGTACTGCCGGTGGTTATATCGATTGGAATAGACGAGTTCGAACTCGTTCTGACTATATTGTAAAATTTGTTTACTCGTAATATACATAGATATACGATAATAATTGAATTTCTCTGTAGCCGCCCCCGTCATGTAGCTAATTATTAGCCACTTCATAGTTTGCTGATATTTCCTCAAGCAATTACCGCACAGCTGTACATACCTACTTGTTGACAAACGCAATTTGCTTGGTAGGTGGGTACCCTCCGGATCGGAGGGGACCGGTAAGTGCTCGGCTCGTATCTCTCTCTCTTCCACTACAGGTTCGCTGTACAGTAAATACTATCCATTGTCTCGGTTACTCACGTTGTTCAACACCCACCTTCACCTCAACCTCCACTTCTTCCTTCATTGCATACGATAATGCATGTACATCGCTGTTTGCTCATAGGCCGCACAGCATAGAATATAATTCTCATACCTACTCAAGAGTGACGTCTTCCTTGAGCTTCGCTATATACCCTCTACGGTATACGTAAGCACCCTACGTAGCTACCCTAATCAAGTTACTATCCGGAATGCACTGTGTAGGCTTTCAGAGATGCTGAGAAATCTGCAGAGCAACCCTCTTCTTGGAGGTCGACTAAGAAGGGGTTTGGCAAGTACCTACCACACTTATACCAGAATCCAGAGTGGAGTAGGTATCGGTTACAGCGAACTGTTCCAAGACAAAAAAAAATAAATAAAATTCTAAGAGTGTATGACGCGGTTTATCTCATCTGTATACTGATTTCGGATAAACGAGAATAAAAATGACAATGTGCGGTATGGTACAACGTGTATTCCGACGAGGCGGGAGAAATGACATCCTGTTCACTTGGTAGGTATATGTACAGCTACCATATACCAGCTGTTTCGGTTAGAGGGTTGGATATATTTCTGTATTCGGTTATGTTACGTTACGTACCGGATACATGTATACCTATATACTCGTAGGCGTTTCACCCCTGCAGAAAAGCCGCGATTATATGTATGAACGTGATATTACGCAGTTATGCGGTACGTGTGTATGTACGTACGTAGGAATTGGTACTCAATACACACACGAACGTACGTATTACCTACATATTATACACATACACACATCGGATATGAATGGTGGTCGCAGGGGTGATGGTCCGTTGCCTCGTCGAGGCCTAGCAGTCGTTTGCTACTCAAATAAATCATGACCTTAACGTGTTCTGTGTTTCATTATCTGTTTTAGTATTCGACGGTGCGTTTTCCGCCCCCACCTCCCTCCCCAGCCTTAACGATTTCGCCATGAAATAGTAGAAAATTGAAGCGAACTAAAGTGGAAAATATTCCTCAGCCTGCAGTCTCCTCGTCATCGGATCGTCAAGAAAGATGTAGAAAAATTCTAATCCGTATATTTCGAGGGAAAAATTTATCCACGATACACAGCTGCTGCGTTCGTGACAATTTAGGATACTAATATATGTACCGTTAGCATTGATCTTCTCGCATAGGCCAGGTACGGGATATACGCGATAAAATTTTATCGCAAAATTAATATCAGATAATTATCAGCCGTAGTGAGGGAGGTTTAAACTCCTGAAATCGTATATACGAGCATGAAACGGTTGATGGTAGGGTGCAAAACGTAAAATTCAAATGAAAATCGGGTGTTCAACGTGCCGCAGCAGCAGATGATCAACATCACGGTTTATTAGTTATAATCGAAGATTATTATACATATAATGTGGGAACCGAGCCAGATGCCGGGGATTTATTCGCCACTAATTCCCTCAAACAATTTTCGAGGATATGAGTATAAAAGTGTGATCCTGCTTTTTTTTTTTTTTTCATCTTCCTTGTCGGTTTGGGATTTATTCAAAAGCCTGTGAATTTAATATATGCAGAGGAAAAATTTTTAATGGATATATAAATACGTTGATAGACAGATTTTCATTTTCTCTTTTTCCTCTTTGCCTTTGCCTGCAGCTACGGAGTGGCGCATAATCAAACACTGAAAAATATCAGGGAATGATATGAAAAGAGAAAAGGGTTGGTATAACTGTTAAGGGAATGAAGAAAGGCACATTTGTTAGCAAACAAGAGGAGCTCGGCAAGGGTCGGAAATTTATTGGTAGATGAAAAAAAAATCGACGGAATCCGCTCAATTATACGAGATGGGTATAGTAGAATTTTTAAATTGAAGGATTTTCGGTCTGCAGGCGTCGCGACGCGGTGCGGTGCGGTACGGTGCGCCGATTTCGACGACTCTTTCATGGGCTGATGCTGCCGCTGCTGGGCTTGATTGCCCTTTTGTCTTTTGTTTATAACGCGATGAATGGAACACCGAGAGCGTCGCTTGATGGGTGCAATTCCGGGGCTAGCGATAGGTAGGTAGGTATACGCTCGTTGAAAGCGAACATTGGCCCGATTATGAAATTCGAAAATTTTGTTTGAAAAACAGAATAAAGAAATTTAGAGAGAAAAAAAAAAACGTGAAATTCATACATAAAATCCTATTCTCTTTTGTCCAACTTCAAACTGATTGAAAATTTTCGCACCAGTCGACCAAGTGCTCTGTGGAGCAATCGACGACCCGCCAAATCGCCGCAACCCAACGAAATGCAACGGAACGGCACGCGATGCAACGCGATGCGACTCCGGGCTTCAATATACATTCAATTCCAATTTTCTATATATCGATGGAAATATCTCTAGGCCGTTAATTAATATCCACAGCCTCGGTTGCAGTTGAATTAGAAACTCGTTTACCTCACTATAACTTTATTTTTTCATTTATTTTTAGTTTTTCCAACAAAATTTTCCATGGCCATTCCCATTCATTCGCGTGCTGATTCAAAACAGATGCATTTGGCACTACGATCGATCTGTACGTCGATAAATCACAACGACGATTTTTTTTCATCCTCCGCGATTGTTATCGAAACTTGAAAAAATTGTCACAATTTTTCACCGATCGGACGTCGTTTAGGGATCAAAAATTTTTACATCGGAGCGAAAACTGGGCTGAAAAAAAAAACCTCTGGACTTCGAATTTTTGGTGACGAACGTACCTACTCGATGATTCTGCAGAACGGTTTTGAACGATTTTATAAAAAAAACATTGCGAACAAACGACGATAGCTGTAAAAATTGTAAAGCAAAGAAATGAAAAGCTTGTAAATTTGTCCTTTGAAATAAGTATTGAATGGGTAATATTTGAAAATAGATTTGCCGGAGGCGTCGTGGTTTCTTTGGGACTGCAGATCCATCTCCTATCCAGCTCTCCATCACCTCATACCACCGTGTAACATATACGGGATATATATAACCCGGCTGGTTTTCTCTGCTTTCCTTCTTTTAACACCAAACAGTGATGGATACGTTCCTGGAAAGTTATATAAAATTGGCTCATCTATAAAATTACTGTAACTTGCAATAGCTTTCTTTGTCTAGATACGGAATCTAGAATCTAAAATTTAGAATTTAGATTTCGGAATTTGGAATTTGGAGTTTAGAACGAGGAGCCTCAAACCTTGAGCCGGGTTGTTAAACACACTCGTTCTACCGAGTACTGGTACTGTACGGTACTAAGTTCATGGAGTAGGTGTACCTTGATGACCAGCCCGCGAAATTACCCAATAAAGAAACATCGTCCAGTACGTTCCATTGTCCTAAATATTACACCGTCGTTTTCTCGTTGGTCGTGAAAAGGCAAGGCTTTACGCTTACAGTCGTTAGGAAACCGGAGTCCGAGTGAACATAAAAAACCAAAAAAAAAAAAGAAACAAAACACTCAGTACCATCCACATACATATTTCACGAAATGGAAAGAAGTGAAGAGTAAAAGTGAGGACGAATTTCGTCTCCTTTTTCGCGCGAAAAAATTTCCGCACTGATTTTTGCTCCGCTAATTTGGGAGATTTTTTTTTTGTTTTTCGACTTCTCATCCCGCGAGGTGATAACGACTGGAAACTTTGAACGACAGTGTCGAACTAAGTGGATGTAATGAATAATGCAGCTCGGGGATGAAGACTACCGGAGATGGGCCGAGCAGCTGAAGACTGCCAGCCAGCTATTCGTACATTTCGTTACGTTTTCGTTCGATTCAGCGGGGCAGCGAGTGGACTGCGAGCAGCTTCTAATTGCATCTCAAGAACTCAAGTGAGCGAAAATTGGATAATGATATCTACTCTCTCTCTCTCTCTTTCTCTCTCTTAGCGAGCTCGAGCTCCGGAGCACGCCGCCGTGCCGCCCAACCAGTGACTTTTCCAAGTGCCACTCGTTCCGGTAGACAGATGCAGAATTACCAACGAACGTCTTCTCGACACGCACTTACATCCACATACATACATATACATACATACGTATTGTACATAGGTATATATATTAAGCTACGGAGAAAATCGACTCAACATTTTTCATTTTTATCAATTTCTAGCTTCGATCATGAAGAGTGATGACAATTCGACTCATTAATTTTCTTTTAACACTCGATTAACGATCTCTGAAGATTTTAACGTGTATCTATGTGATAACCACTAGATTAGGAAAATTAGAAACACAAAAAAAAAAAAGAACTAGGCGGAAAAGACGATTTTTCACGGTGGTTTTCATTGTCCCAGAAGTTAACTCATTTGCTTTTATTTTACTTACTTTTTTTCGCTATACGAGTGAGCTTGTTAGGTTATATTTATTGTAGACCGACGTTTTAACCTGCAGCTAATTCCGGCTTGACGAAGGGCCTCATACACCATTTTCCAATATTTATCTTTAATTACAAGATATTATACCCTGTAGTGAATAACGTCGTGAGATAACGTCTGACCAACAAGCTTCTCCTGTTTACAAACTTTGAGCTAAACTATATGTATACATATATGTATATATAGGTATGTATATGTGTGCACATGAAAATGACTAAACCCCTAGCTCGTAATATCGCAATATATATAATACCTCGCGGGATTTTGGGCTTGAGCAACATGATGAAAAAAAAAACGAAAATTTTCGGCTTTCAAAATAACAAAAATTATTAGGCAAGGCAAAATTTTTTCATCCAAATCGGTTAGGGCATTTTTGAGACAGTTTTGGAAGCTCATAGGCAAAAAAGGGTTGATTGAACAAGAAGGGATGTTTTTACATGTTTCCAAGCGTCATACTTCCGCTGAAGAAATTTTTAACCGATGGAATTCCCCGTATACCTACCCATATGTATATATTATATAAGGTGACGTGTAAATAAGTACTTACATAAAGTTAATTTTCAATTATATTGGCATTACGATTGCACGGGGTGTTTTCCCTTCGACAGAATTACATAACACGTCTATATACCTATAATATTATATTTTAATTGAATATTCCAACTGAATTTTCAAAGATCGTTATTCAAATGTATCATGATAATTGTTTTTCGTGATAAAACAGACGTAGCGAGGCTTATCGTAGATCTACCTTCTTCATTCTCGCGGTCTTCTCTTCTTCTTTCTTTCGAGTAAATCACGTAAAATAAATAAAATAACTTCCGCAGGGTCGAAAAGTCGAAAATAATTTACCTACGATCGAAGAGGGGGATATACGACGAAACACTGCAGGGGTTTGATTATTATTCGTATAAAATTCTTACGTGACCAAAATTTTGAAAGAATTTTTCCTTTTCATTTTCATTCTTTTTCTTTTCTTTTGTTCACCTCAAATGTAACGAAACTTCTTCTCCTATCAGACCATGCTTCTCCAAACACGTCCAACTTATTTCTATACTATTACTATATTATATCCCTTATATTGGTTCTGCACAGATCCGGACGCGCTTATAGATGTCGCGTGATATTGTGACAGGTTAATTGGTACTTTCGACGGACAGTCGGAAAGAGAAATAAGGGTGGGAAAAAAGGAGGAAAGAGAGGGAGGAAAAGCGGTTCGACGTCGGATTTATCTCGACACTTTGACCCGGACCGGAACTAACATCTGAGAATTATAGGATTTCCTTCTTATTCCTCTTATTTCTCTTCTTATATAAAGTATTGTATATAAGAATGGCTTCTTCCTTTTCCGAAATTTAAAATTCGATTGATTTCGTCGGACACGGCAGCGTGCCGCAACAAACGTCGAATGATATTCCCATTACAGTTTTGAAATATCGTTCGATTCCAGGTGCCGCATATCAGCTGGATGGCTCTATATATACCCTCGCGGATCTGAAAACCGCTACTATCTAAAATTCCCGCAGTCTGGATGCTGCAGCTTCATCGGTTTCCTATTTTAGTACCGTTCGCTGATCAAAATATAAAACAATTCGTATATAGAATAAGAAATAAGGGAATATCGTATGCTTGATTTATATGATACCGCTTCTTTCCGCATCCTGCGCGCTGCAAGGACCTTAAGAATATAAAAAAAAAAAAAAAAAAGTCAAATTTTGCCGCCTCAGACCGTTTTAAAATCCAATTCCTAACCGGAAACGAACTCCTTTAGTCCTTAAATCCTCCGGCTCTCGAGCCAGGACTTCCTCCAGCTTTATCTCGGCTATTCTTGGCTCTATTGACCTACGTCATCGTCCCTTTTACTACGAAGGAGGTAATCAGGCGAGTTATACACCGACTCGAGTGTTAATAGTACCTCAACGGGGTCTGTCTGCAAATTTCCTCGTCTTATTCGCGGGGAATTGTTTGCCCGGACTGCTTTTCGGGGTTTAGTTTTTTCAGTTTGAACAATCGTTCGTTTTTTTTTTGGCTATTTTTTGGAAAATGATCATTTGCCTACGAAGAGCTGGTGCAAAACAAGCCGGTGGTGTTCATACCGCGCTACTAATCTCGCCGCTGTGACTCGGTAGAGTTTTGATATTACGAGGGCTAAACTCCCGGCTAGAAGTCGCCCTGTTCGTTCCGGGGTTATACCGCGTATACCGGAAGCTGGTAGCTAGTACAAGAGGCGTAGGGCACTGCGTCTTCCGGCGTCGTGGCGCCCTGGTGTCTGGGAACGCCTCTTCAGATACTGCAAGAAGCTGAAGGGCGGGTTGGCAGATCTCGGCATAGCCAAATTGCAATCTGTGTATAACCAACTATGGGCTATATACACGTGGGGTATATACCTACCTACGTAGATAGATACCTACTGTCGGTGCAAAAAGGTTTGGCCCCTCTGTTTGAGTGATCATAACTTCTACAGAAAAATTGGTAGAGCATCGAGTCTGGTAAGATCGTAAAGCGTCGAATTTTCTGCGTCTGATGGTTATTTACAAATTTCTGTGTAAAAATCGTGAAAACCGTTATGATCTCCGAAAAGTTAAAAAACGTAGTTTTTTCGGAGTTCATTGCCGTACGTCAACTTCGACTCGTCACTGTTCGTCTAAAATAAGTGTAAAAAATCTGGTAAAATTCAGGAATATTCCCTGAACATTAACGAACATGATAGCGCTTGGAAATTACAAAAATATTCACAAACCTACACGCCAGGTGCAAAAAGGTCCAATGGTACGATTTGGGGAACGGATTGTTACGGGTAAACCTGAGCTAGCTCAAAATTTTCGTCAGAATATACACTTTTTGATTCCGTAATCAGTTTTTGGTTTGCAATAGTAAACTTTCAGTAATCGACGTCAACAATTTTTCAAATTTGCGGAGGGCCGCGTGTGTCCCAGCCGCGATATACGTCGCTACATTTCCCCCCCGCCCCGCCGCGCCCGTCGCAAACTCAATTGTTGCTCCACTGAAATGTAGCGACGGATATCGCGGCTGGGACACACACGGCCCCTCGCAAATTTGAAAAATTGTTGACGTCGATGACTGGAAGTTTACTATTGCGAACCTAAAACTGATTACGGAATCACAAAGTGTATATTCTGACGAAAATTTTGAGCTAGCTCAGGTTCACCCGTAACAATCCGTTCCCCAAATCGCACCATTGGACCTTTTCGCACCTGGCGTACAGATTTGTGAATATTTTTGTAATTTCCAAGCGCTATCATGTTCGTTAATGTTCAGGGAATATTCCTGAATTTTACCAGATTTTTTACACTTATTTTAGACGAACAGTGACGAGTCGAAGTTGACGTACGGCAATGAACTCCGAAAAAACTACGTTTTTTAACTTTTCGGAGATCATAACGGTTTTCACGATTTTTACACAGAAATTTGTAAATAACCATCAGACGCAGAAAATTCGACGCTTTACGATCTTACCAGACTCGATGCTCTACCAATTTTTCTGTAGAAGTTATGATCACTCAAACAGAGGGGCCAAACCTTTTTGCACCGACAGTAGACGTTGTTTATTCAACCCCTAAGAGAATCGTAAGCCAAAGAATGCGGAGATTTTGGACAGCATATTGACAACTGTCGTCTTCGTGACATAAGTCAATGTTTGAAAAATTTTTTTCTTCTGATTATCTTTGAAATGCAAAAGTCAAAGGAATGGAGTTCGAAGATAGAGACCCGATTTTTCTATTCTTCTAGTAAATTTTTCGTTTTTTTTTCTTCATTTCTCGCTAAAATTATGTATAGTATAATTAATATGAAATCCTTGGTTCCTTTTCTTTTCTATCATTCTTTCTTTTGACAATCGTTATACCTACAATCCTGGCTATAATATATATATATGTACAGGTATATACCTGTACACAATACAGCGCATCAATCATACTTATAGAATGATTCATTGCTCTTGGCCACATCGTATAGGTATAACGTTAAATAAACAATTAAGGTTTTCATTCGGTATAACGTGACAGATTTTTTTTTTTTTTCTCTCTCTCTCTTGTTTTCTTGCATAATTCTTAATAATCGTCAGATCCGGAGTATATCATATACCTATATAAATATTTCACATCATTTTCGAAATATGGGTATATATATATATATATATATATATATATATATATATATATATATATATATATATATATATATATATATATATATATATATATATATATATATATATATATATATATATATATATATATATATATATATATATATTAGGGTGGTCCTTATTTTGGATATTTTGGATTTTTTTTCCACGATCCCCCTAAATTGGTTCTAAATAAATAAAAAGAAATTCCTGCCAAATTAGAGCTCGATATTTCAATTTTAACCTGGCCCCCCCGGCAGTCAAAGTTTTAAACGGGAAAATACGTGTATTTTAGACTGTCAATTGTTTGAACATTTTTCCAACCTAGTAAAAATTGATACAAAAATTTGAAATTCTGCACAAATATTCCCCATAGTATAAGGTATAGTTGTAGAAGTATATCAAATTTTTTTTCTTCTATTTATTCATTTTTTTATGAATATCAAATTGATATTTATATAGATCATAACTCCAGAAATTACGGGTGTAAAAATTTGATATACTACTTCAATCATACCTTATACTATGAGGAATATTTGTGCCTTATCTCGAATTTTTATATTAATTTTCACTAGGTTGGAAAAATGTTCAAACAATTGACAGTCTAAAATACACGTATTTTCCCGTTTAAAACTTTGACTGCCGGGGGGGCCAGGTTAAAATTGAAATATCGAGCTCCAATTTGGCAGGAATTTCTTTTTATTTATTTAGAACCGATTTAGGGGGATCGTGGAAAAAAAATCAAAAATATCGAGAATAAGGACCACCCTAATATATATATATATATATATATATATATATATATATATATATATATATGTATATGGCCGTTTTATTTCTCGCTCTATATATATCCCTCTCTCTCTCTCTATACCATATATCAAATTATTATAAACATTTCATCGTATACGCGTATACGTATATCTAGACGAAAAATGAATCAGCACTAGGGTTTTTTCATCGAACAAAAAATGGAAAGGTTAAAAAAAAAGGGTAAAATAAAAAAAAAAAAAAATTGGGTATATCTACTCCAGTGACACATCCAACTAATATTTTACGGATTTGTTGAAACGCTATCAGATTGCTTGTTAAATTATTGATTGATTTTTATTTCCGAATAAATTTTTTGCCTTTTTATTTCTATCGAAAAAAAAAAAAAGAAACGAAACAGAGACGAAAAAAAAATGGAAAAAAAGACTACGTAGGTATATACTCTACATATATATGTATATATATATAGGTATATATACCCGAATGTGATTACAAACTCGTTCGGAAAAATAATGACAACATTTTTTTGTTTTTTTTTTCTTCGTTTTATTTTGTTTTCCAAAATCTGACGAACAGATTTCTGCATGTCCCTGTATTTGTGTGCGTTTCAGGTTCAGGTGTAGTTGTATAGGTGCAATGCAGCGGACTTATAATTGGAATCTTTTTTTTTTCTTCTTTCTCTCTCTCTCTTCCTTTCTTTCTTTCTTTCTTTTTTTTTATTCCTTCTAATTAGAATTCCAATTAATTATCGAACTTTTCAATACCTGCATCTATATACTATACATATGTATAGTAGCTGGCGATACGTACCTATAACGTTCGATTCTATCGTTTATAATGAACAACCGACGGGATTAATAATAGGGCGCCACGATGGAGGAAAGGATATTCAAGAATTAGGTAGAAGGAAAATTAATTTCTATCAATTGTATGTATATGGGGCAGTCCAAGTGAACTGGATGAAGGTTTCCCATTTCACTGGTCCACATAGTACCACCCAAAAAACGGTGAAAAATAATTTTTCAAATTCTCTCATAACTTTCGCTTGGCGACATTCAACGTTAAACGTAAAAAGTCAAAAAAAAATAAAAATTACTCCATGCTGAAAAAATCGCCTGCTGGTCCCGCAGACTCTAAAAAATTTCCAAATCGTTAACCTCGCTACTTCGGAAATTGGAGTATATTCCTTTTTAACCGGATTGTACCAGTCGTTCACGTCTCTTTTTATTATTAGTATATACTATATACTTGTACACATATAGGATATACGGTACTAAATCCAATCGCTTTATCTGTAAGGGATATGTATTCGCGTCAACATTTCACACTTTGAATTTCCTCTAGTTCGATCGGTGCAGAGACCCCCCCCCCCCCCCCCCCCTCCCCACCACCCTTTGACAAAGTGTTCTCGTCGCGCAGATCTATGGCACATACTTAGTTATAATGAAATTACGGTTTCGAACGTTCTGTATATAGGTATGTGTATATATATATATAGGCATATACATAGGTATATATACATATGTGCGTGTATGTATACCCAGATTACATTACGTTACATTACATTGCATTACTTTGCTTTATCTGTATACACGCGTATATACCAACGCGTTATATACATACGTATATATCACGTTGCGACTCGTCTATATACCTGCACTGTCCCGCGGATTAGAATTTGGCAAATCCCAATTGGATTTGACGAGTTTCAGTCGCGTTGAAAATCTTTTTTTTGCATATGTAGTATCTGGTATACGAAAATAGTCAGAAAAAAATTTTCTTCTCATCAAAAGCGAAAAAAAAAAAGGACATCAATTTTTTTGATTTTAATTTTTTTTTTTACATTACGTACTGTCATTGAACGATTTTTGGTCTCGTCCCGAAGAACTTGAAACGCGACAGGAAAAAAAAAGAAAAAAAAAAAAAGAACAAAGTAGAAATTAATTTGAACTGACGATTGGTTTTCGTATATTCTTCTGTCCGTTTTTGCAGATATACTTTTATTTTGTTTTTTGTTCGAATCTTGTTTTTGATTTTTTTTTCTTCTTTTTCGGTATCGCTAATTTGCAAATCCTCGGTCGAAAAAACGGCTAAAGGAGAGCGGCGGCGGCGGCATGGTTCAAAGAGCATGCCACAGGTGCTTTGGAGGGCGATAATTAACGTGCCCCTATTGATAGCAGATAAGTGAGAGGGGTTCAGCAGATTAGGGTTGTCGGAGAGGTACTTTAAGGGCGATGCGCTTGCGCGTTTAAAAGAGATCCTCTTGTATACCTATACGTAGTACATACATACCTACCGCACATATACATATATACAGTATGTATATATATATACATATACATACATAATATATACCTGTACATATGATATATGTATATATATATATATATATATATATATATATATATATATATATATATATATATATATATATATATATATATATATATATATATATATATATATATATATATATATATATATATATATATATATATATATATATATATATTGTTGAATCGGCGCGGCGCGGACGCGAACGCGGGTTGATAAGGGCGGGAGGGTGGCCGCGCGTCGCGTCGCGCCGGGACGTTACGCGCCGTTCAGCCCCCGCGTTCTTCGTCGAAGTAGCCTCTGGCGTCGCGAGGCTTCAGTCGGGATGCCGAGCGTTCAGTCTCTCGTTGTCGAGTTTAGCCGCTATGCAGATGGTCGGTAAACCTAATGCAGCCACGAGAATTCAACTCGCGAGCAAACGCGAAATAATCATTTGTTTAAACATTGTGATTTTATTATTTGTTAACGGCAACTTCGCACAAAGTTCAACAAATTCTGTTGGTGAGTGAGAGTTTACCCTCTTTTTTTTTTCCCCATTTTTTATATTTTTTTTATTTTTTCCCCCCTCATCTTTCGGTTCGTTTTCGTATACTTTCGAGAATTCTTCTCCCTTTTCTTCTTCTTCTTCTTCTTCTTCTTCTTCTTCATTATTTATTTATTTATGTATTTTTTTTTCTTATATACTTTCATATATTTCCTATATATTTTTCATTACTGTCATTATCAATCAAGGCATGTGTATATATATACCGAAAAAAAAAGAAAGAAAAGGAAAAACTTCATTCAAGCTTTTATACTTATAATATATATGTATATATATATATAATTTATGTAGACCAATTCTGTCTATCTCTATTTCTCGCTTTCTCCTTCTCTCTCTCTTTCTCTTTCCATTCGTTATACTATATACATAGTTTTAACTAATTGATATTAACTTAAAAAGTTTTGCGTCCGCGTTGATTAAAAGTTATCAAGCTTACAAAGTGAGAGAGATAGATCTAGAGGAGAGAGAGGGAGAGAGAGAGAGAGAGAAGGAAGTATTGGCGCAAGGGGTGTTTACTATACCTATAACCTATAGTATAGGGGGTATAAAATTTACTAACGAAGCGCGTTACAAGGGTATGTAATATAAGTTTCGTTTTTTTATTTTCTTTTAGCTTTTTTTTTTTCTTATATTTTCTACGTCACAGCTAATTAGCTAGTTGTAGTTCGGAACATGATTGAATATAATTACGATATTTTATTACGGAACTTCGTCTTGCGCGTCAATTAATTAATTTAATTAATTTATTTATTGATTGATTATTGCAAACTGGAAGACTGCAGATGCAATTAGTGAAGTTTATAATTTTGTTCAAGTTTAATCATACGAAACTTTGACGATAAGTTTGGTATATGGGAATTATAATGTATATTTTTTTTTGTTTTTTTTTTCAATTCATATAGTTTTGAGATACGAATTTTTTTTTTTTGCTTTTTTTTTTTTTGTTTTTCAAATTTGAATATATATAACAAAAATTTTTGTTCTGGTATTTGAACGTTGCAGAGAATGATACAAAAAAAAAAAAAAAAAAATTCAATGCTCCTACGAGATCGCGACGATAAAATACTGATCGCGTTTCTATACACATATACATATGTAACGAAGTTCTATATAAAAATCTGCAAAAATAAAAAATACCAATTTCTATAATTATTTGTTTCATTATAAATATGAAAAAATAAATATATCAATAAATAAATTTATCTATGTGTATATATGTACCATAGATATACATGTATATACATAGACTAGAGACCAGAGAGAGAAAGACATCGGACGATGTCTTTCAACCCCCGCCGCCCCGGCAACCCCCCCGAAAAAAAAACAAAAAAAAAATCAAGCAATAATATTGTAACAGGGTTGGTTTCGATTACATCGACAGGATATTAACGTGTTCTATACATACATAAATAGGTATGTGTAATTGAAATAATAACGATATTGAGATTGTGTAAACATAGCTATTTATAATACACCGCGGCCCTCTCTGATTGTATAATTAATTGAGAATTAGGTACCGCGCGGTATATGTATGGCGTTTTGTAATATCGTAATCAATTTTATTATTCTTTCACACACACACACACA